>OU015501.1:151476078-151936078 GCA_907164885.2 Dolomedes plantarius
TGGTGCACGGCGGCCATCTTGGATTTTTCCGCCAGGGTTTGGTGCGTTTCGCTTGGCGATAATTATTGTGTTCTGGTACCTCCACTGGCAACCCCTTCTAACCAATGAAATGATTGAACTGGATTTTTTTTGCTCTTATTCAACCTTTTATTGACATCTTTTCACCTAAAGTTAAATTTATTTGGTCTCCATATCATCAAGAGTGTTTTAATAACTTTCAGTCAATATTCTTTTCTAAACCAAACTACCCATGTGGGATCAGGATTTTTATTTAAACACTGATGCATCAAATACGACTATTTCTGGCATTTTGAAGCAGAAATTTGTTGATAAATTATTACCTATATCATATTTTAGTAAGTCACATAAACAAGGTCAGAAAAATTATTCCACCCTCAAAAAAGAACTGTTCGCACTTTACAAATCTATCATTGCATTTAAATATTATTTATATAATAGAACTTTAACTGTGTTAACTGATAGCAAACCTCTCATCAATTATAAACATACAACTTCTCCTACTAATATTGTAACTAGAGGGTTACTCGAAATGAGTGAATATTCCATCATTTATGAACATATTCCTCGTAAAGTTAATGTTTTGGCAGATTATTTTTCTCACCTCACCTGTGATCCTCCTTCTTAAAATTTAGGCACTAATCCTGAAATTATTAATTGTGTGGATGTCCTCCCTATAACTTCTGTTAATGCTATAACTACTGACCATATTCAAAATTCTCCAGCTATTCCCATCACTAATGACCCTCCTCCTGATATTTCCATATCCACATTTTTGGCAGAAAGGATTCAAAATTGATCAAAATTATTAATTATCTAAATCAACCCTACTCTGCTAAGTCTTCAAAATTCACCGATTTTATATTCATTATGCTTCTAAATTATTATGCTGGGATAAATCTAAAATTAATACTACTTCTCATATTATTGTTGCTCCCCATTCTTTAAAATATAAGGTTCTTAAAATTTGTCACGTCTCTCATTTTGGCATCGAGAAGACATATGATTTTCTAAAAGCTCGTTATTTTTGGCAAGGCATGTATGTTGATACAGTAAATTTTATAAAATCATGCCACCTTTGTTCTATTAATAAGCCTCACACCATTGTATCAGCACCTTTTCAGGCAAACCCTATTCCCACTTTACCTAATGAGGCTGTTTCTATGGATATTCTTGGTCCTTTTAAAAAATAACACCTATGTTTTGACTATCATTGATCTTTTTTCAAAGCATTTAGAGCTTTTTCTTCTTGTCAAAATTACCACGGAGGCAGTCACTGAGTGTTTATTAAGTTATATTTGCAAATTTGGCAGACATTCCTTAATCCTAACTGACCTTGGTACCCAATTTACTTCTGAAATTTTTACTTTTACAAAAACTATTGGTATTAAATTAAATCAAATCATACTAATGTGGGTAATCATAAATCAAATGCTGTTTGTGAAAGGACTAACCTTTCAGCAAAATCTACAATTATTTTTTTGGAAAAGTTACGATTTTTCATAAAATATACACGTTAATTAGGGGTCTGGCCGATACCACGTAAAAACAAAACGCGTCTTGGAAGTTTTACCTCTTGGGTGGTGTGGAAAAAAACTTCAATATTCGAATGCTTTTTTCAAAAAAATTTCTAAGTTTCATGATTTGAAAAGGTAGTTTTTATTAAAAATGCAAAAAAAAAATCTAAGTCAAACGATTAAATGATTTTTCAAAAATATTTCTAAGTTTCATAATTTAAAAGGTGGTTTTTATAAAAAAAGCTAAAAGAAAAACAAAAATTTCCAAGTTTCATAATTTAAAAAAGTGGTCTTTATTAAAAACCCAAAAATAAATCTAAGTCCGATGTTTAAATGATTTTTCAAAATTTTTTCTAAGTTTCATAATTTAAACAGGTGGTTTTTATTAAAAAACCTAAAAAAAATTCTAAGTCCAGCGTTTTGAAAACACCGCTTAAGACACATTGGCGAGAATTTTTCCACTCCTCAAAACACGTTAAAATCACCAAAGTTGTCGCATAAAAAATCCAAGATGGCGGCCGTGCACACAAATCTAGAGTAGTCCAAAAAAAAAAGCTGTTGATAAACATTAAATAAAGAATTTGAAGAGTATCACTTCCACTAACTGTATGATATAAGAACAATGCAAAACAAATCAATTATTTCATGCTTCATACTTTTAAGAGTCCTGCATTAAACTACGGTAGATAACACACTAATATTAAATCAAACAATCCCATCATAAAACCCAGCCAGCAACAAAAAGGATGCATGAAATCAATGGTTGAAAAAATATTTAGCCATAAAGTATGTCAGTAATCTTATAGTTTCATGGATTTAACTGAACAGAAATCTGACATAGAATAAATTGACTTAAATCTATCCTACTCAGACACCCATTCAGTTTTAAGGGAAGGGAATCAAGTACACATGTAAAGAAATTAATAAAAGCATACATCTAACACATAAAAAACAACAATACAGTATACTTTACTAGCCAATACGTATATCAACCTCAAGAACCCTTTCATTCTGCAAAGTGGATTATAGTGCTTTAAGAATGTTACCATACAAATATTTGAGGAAAATCGAATGAACAATAAGGTACATGCGTAGTTTTACAGTAATAATGTTTATCGAAAGTGACATTTTAATACCGTTACCATCAGCGACACATTCAAATTGTGGTAAACACAATGGCACTAGAGATAAATCAGTGTTACTGGGAATAAAACCTACTTACTAATTCATCTTAGATTATGTTAGAATATCCACATAGACAGAAACAACATAAAAAACTACAGTGATTTCCGCTTATAAGAATCACGTTTGTTATTACTGTTTTTGATTCTTATAAGCGGTTGATTCTTATAGCCGAAATTTAGGTTTTTGGACAGGCACACACACACACCTATATATACATATATTAGATAATTTACCATAAAATACTCTTTTAATTTACGTTAATTATCTTTTATTAATTTTTTTTTATAATTTTAAAAAATTAACTTAATTTCTAGACCTATAAGTAGATACACATGATTATAGTAAGAGAAGGAAAAAATCCAATATTTATAACAACATACCTGCTTAACAGTTTTAACATTTCAACTACAGGAAGGGAGCAAGAAAAAGTTTTCTATGGTAGTTTGACGTAATGAAGTTTTCAGGAGGCTGTTTCAATACTCTTTCAATATTAATTGTCTCAGACCAAGATTCACCTTCTAGCTTACGTTTCACGGTTTGATAACGTGCTGAATCTACTAATGTCACGTTTGCCTAAGTGATAGTGGACACTTCGCCGAAGATTTATGTGTTTCAGGGTCCAGGAAGCCGCAACCAGAATGTGGCAGGTGGGAAAAAAAAGGATCCTATTTTTGTTTGTCAGTGCAGAAAAGTGAAATCGGACCCGGACGGGTAAAGATGCCCCTGGGTCAAGCTAATAGGACAGTGTTGTGCTAAATCGTTTAAGGGGAAACTATTATGTTATGTCTAACAAAGAAAGGAATGAATTTTAAGACTATATTCCATCCCATCTTATTAATCTTTCTTTTAAAAAAAAGAAAGAAAGAACTTCGTGCCTTTTTAGGGTTTAAGGGCCTGTTCACATAGGAGTCCGCTGCGTAGCGTTAAAGTATTGAAATATATTTAACCAATGACAAACCTCCAAACGATTAGCAATGAAATTTTTAACGCCTATGATTGGTTTATTTTCGTCTCAACGTCATTTTTTCCTTAACGCAACGCCACGGACTCCTATGTCACCAGGCCCTAAGTGGCGCTTTTTTTGAAAAATGAAAGGTAAGCGAAGAGTGTAAACTGATTCTTATAACCGGTGGATTGATTCTTAAAAGCGAAAATTTTAACATGGAAATAATGCATTTGTTTTTGTTTTCGTGATATTGATTCTTATAAACGGTTGATTCTTATAACCACTGATCACTATAAGCGGTGGTTACTGTATTCACAAACACTAGAAATAAAAAATTTCAAGAGTATCACTTTCTCTATCTTTGACAGCGATAGGCTTAGAGGAATGGAATTTTAAAACACCACCTGCTCTTATTCTTGCACAAAATCACATTCTTCAATTTTTGAGGTAGGGTATTTTTTGATCCTTCATCGATTTCAGGACGTGCAGGGAGATAATATTAGTTAGTTTAAGAGATATTAACATTTGTTTACCCGTCCTATGGGAGAATAACATGGGCCGCCATTGCGGAGGTGCCCTAATGGCGGACGTGACGTCACACTTCGACCGCGTATAGTAAGGTTTGGGGCAAAATTTAACTTTGCTATTAAGCTCAGTACATTGCTTAGGCTTTCTTTTTTGCCCAAAAGCGCAGATACTGATGAAATATCCTCTACTAATTCTAGCCCATTTATGTCAACTGAATCACCATCAGTTAAAATACATTCTAAATTTTTACAGTGTTTTAGTAACATTTGTTTGGACATGGTATTTAAATAGTATATATTATATAAGAATTGAAAATAGTTACTATGATTACTAAGTTGTTTAAATCTAGCATCTAGTGCATTTAGTGCTTGATCTATTGTAAAAGAAAAAAAAAACTATTTTATATTTTTCTTTTGGATCTTTTATGGGTTCATCTCGTGCTTCATTTGAGAAGTTCCTTTTTCTTCTTCTAACGTGGTGTGTTATTGTTGATCCAAAATTAGCTTCCACATCAATTTCGGTAGCAAGTTGTTTTGCATCAATAATTTCATCGAAGGACGAATCCGATCGAAGATTCTTAGCAAATATTTTGCAGTTTTGTAAAAGATCAAGTGCAGAGGCTAGATCAAAATCTTTTGTTTGCATAAACTTGCTTATTGGATTTATGGAATTTAGTATTTTATGCCAAATAACTAATGAACACAAAAACTTAAATTGTTTAATACAATGTAATAAACCCAAGGCCTCGTCTGAGTTTCTAAATTATCAATTTCTTGGTTTTCGTAAATGCTTAGCAAGGCGTCGTGTACATCTCCCAAATGAAATCTCAAAGGCTTTAAGGCCTCTCCTCAATGGTTTCAAAGTTAAACCTTGAACATGTTTTAAAAGTATTGCCCATCTGTACCGTTATTATGTACATGCCGAAATAAGTAAATATATTTTTTGGACCATGTTGAAGAAATTAGCGGCTTCCAAGGATGCTTAACAAGAAGATTGAGAGAATGGCTACTACGCGGAACATAGAATGCTCGCGAATTATATTGTTTAATTATAGATTGCACTCCTGCTTTATCGCCTTCATATTGGACCCGTTGTCGTACCCTCCCCCTGATATTTAAGTTCTCCAATTATAATATCAGACATTTGTAAGGATTGAAACATAGCTGATTACAAGAGTCATATGCTCTACCTTCCTAATGTCAGGAGTACAGTCTAAAAATTCTGGAAAAATATTTGGATTTTTTTTATTTGATCAATAATATGAGACTTAACACTTTGATGCAGCTCGTTTTGTGTATATTTCCCGAGATAGTGAGTTTTAGTCTCTTCTCTTTTGAGCACTCTCTCTTCCATAATGGGATCAAATTCAGATAGCAACTCAACTATTTTACCGTTATTATGCTCAAACAACTTGTCGCTTGTACCTTGACAACTTTTACCAAGCATTTTAGTAACCGCTAGGATTCTTAGAAGCACCTCATTCCAATCATTTGTTTCGGCATTAATAATTCTTTGAGCAGCCGCATCTATAGTTTTACAACACTTTAACCTTTGGTTCATTTCTATCCATGATTTTTGGAAATTTCATGCTCCGAGGTGCTTCCAACTTTTAAAACCCTCCTTTGAAGGAGAACTAACTATGCAGCCGAAAATTTTGCAACAGAAGTAGTAAGTGCAATTTTGTGAAGGAGAGTATACTAGCCAGTCTGGTAAAACTTGCTCTCCGTTGATTAAAACTCGTGTATAATAATTTGCGCTAAAATGTCATTGGAAGGAAATTTGTAATTATGCAATGGTTTGGGTGGATCTTGTCTTACTAAAAAGCGTCTCCCAAAATTCTTGGCCACAATTCTGGATCTGTACTCAATGTTGGTAGAACGCTTTCTGCGGGTGTGTCAATTTTTTCACTGCTTTCATCTGGTGAAGATAGAGTCAGAGTATCGTCAGTTCCAATTGATTTAGAAACTTGGTCCATTTGTTTGTCATCATCATCCTCTGACGATTCCGTATTTTCTTTTATAACCGGACTTGATGTTGAATTCTCAGAGTCGTCATTTGTTTTGATACAACGGTGGATATAACTTTTTAACGCGCCAGCTTGTTTTTGCCTTTTCCAACCATCTTTTTTTGTACTGGTAACCAGACAGATTTCTTTGACCGTCAGACATTCTGGATGAGGCACTCACATAACTCAAATGAAACAATGTAAACTATAAAATATTTAAAAATTAAAGATTTATCCTTGTTCTAAATAAGCTAAAATTGTAATTAACATAACTTCAAAATTATATTCCGTCAATCCACATAAAAAATTTTTATGCTCTACACAAAATATTTTTCGTATCCTGTGAACGTAAAGAAAGTCTAGTGTTATTATATATGTACACTGCTGGCCACTGTAAATGCAATACCCTGAAGGAAACATGCAAATAACATGAAATTTACAACATGCATTAGCGGAGGTGAGATATGCAAATGATTAGAATTTCAGCGCAGACGCACATCACTCGCGCCTGTGGCGCCACTTCAAAGCGCTATTTAAGGCTTGGAGATTTCGACGATTTCAAGTTCGGCTATTGTGTTTTTCTTGTGGTTTTTTCAAAAAACGATCAATTATGCATCGTCGAAAACAGCGATCATCTTTTGATCAAGTATCCGAGTTCGACAGAGGAAGGATAGTGGCCTACCGAGATTGTGGATTATCTTTCAGGGAAATCGGTAGTCGTGTTGGACGAAACCAAACAACTGTAATGCGGATATGTGATCGTTGGATGCAGGAGGGTACGACGGACCGGCGTGTTCGATCGCATCCACCTCAGCGCACCACTTCACGTGATGACAGGCAAATTGTGCGCATCGCTCAGTCACATCACGAACCATAGCACAGCACATGCAGTCTGTAACGCATCATCCAGTGTCTGCGCGTACCATTCGACGCCGTTTACAGCAGAGTGGTCTGTCCGCAAGACGTCCGTTGCTTTGTCTACCCTTGACGCAGAACCACAGACGTCTCCGCCGCCAATGGTGCGATGACAGAAGGATGTGGACGGCAGAATGGAATGAAATTGTCTTTACTGACGAGTCACGCTTCTGTCTGCAACACCACGATGGTCGCATTCGAGTCTGGAGACACCGTGAAGAGAGGATGCTGAACAGCTGCGTTATGCACCGCCACACTGGTCCTTCACCGGGTATTATGGTATGGGGCGATATTGGATATCACTCTCGCTCACCTCTAGTACGCATTGCCGGTACTTTAAACAGCCAGCGCTACATCTCCGAGGTGTTGGAGCCAGTTGTCCTTCATTACCTTCAGGGCTTGCCCACAAACATATTTCAACAGGATAATGCGCGACCACACGTGGCACGCATTGTCCAACGGTTCTTCGTCAATCGCCAGATTGAATTGCTTCCCTGGCCGCCTCGCTCTCCGTATCTTTCGCCGATAGAAAACATGTGGTCCATGGTTGCTCTACGATTGACAAAGATTCCATACCCAGCTGCCACAGCAGATCAACTTTGGCAACGTGTGGAAGCTGCTTGGTCTGCTGTACGCCAAGAACTCATCCAAAGTCTCTTTGAATCAATGCCGAGGCGTGTGGCAGCGGTGATCTCCAACAATGGCGGCTACTCTGGCTACTGATTTTGGCAGAAACCACACTTCACAGAAGTCTATAAATTTAATCAATTGATACTTGGTCAACATGTTATCTACAAAATAAATTTTGTTGTGATATCTCTTGTCTTTCTTGGTGTTGCAATTTGGGTGGCCAGCAGTGTATTTTATAATAACAAATATTTCAGCAAATCGTAAATAGTCATTGAAAACAATTTTATAATTCTTGATTTTGAGATTTTATTCAGTTGAATTATTCAAATACACTCATGGACAAAAAAATTAGCGCACCAAGAAGGAGTCGTCAAAATGAAACGAAATTTTACATAGGTAATGACTACTTTGATATAAGTAAATGATAATAAAATCAAAGAAAAAGGATAATTTATTTCAGAGAAAAAGGCAAAAGAACGGAGGAGTTAATACTCCGTTGGACCCCCTCTAGCGCGAATGCACGATGCGATACGATCGGGCATTGAGTCATACAAGTTCTGTATGATGTCTTGAGACATTTCGTTCCATATTTGCTGTAACCTTGCCTCTAGTTCGTTCAAACTCGTGGGATGCCCAACTCGTCGTCCCAAATGATCCCAGATATGCTCGATTGGAGACAAATCTGGGGATCGGGCAGGCCAAGGAAGGGTAGTAACAGTGCGGAGACAGTCTTGTGACACCCTTGCCCTATGAGGCCGAGCATTGTCTTGTTGAAAAATGGCTCCTGGGAGCCGTTGCATGAGTGGCAACACATGTCGTTGCAGGATTTCATGAACATACCGCTGGGCTGTTATGGTGCAACGGAACAATACTAGGGGTGACCGTGTATTGTAGGCAATGGCACCCCATACCATCACACCAGCTGTGGGAGCGATGTGTCGCTGTACAGCAAAGACAGGATTGAAGCGTTCACCACGGGCTCTCCACACATGAACACGATTGTCATGACTGCCGAGATTGAATCTGGATTCGTCGCTAAAGACGACCTGGTTCCATTCCGCTGCAGTCCAGTTTCCTCGTGCGCGGCAAAACTCCAAACGGAGGCGTCGATGGGTGGGCGTCAAGGGCAGCACACTTAATGGGCGCCGCGATACCAACTGTCCTTCAGCCAGGCGCCTTCGTATGGTTCGAGACGACACAGAGGCCCCTAGTGAAGGTGCTATCAGTGCCTGGATGGCGACCGATGAAGCAGTTGGCTGTACGCGTGCATTTCTTACGATGTGGCGGTCTTCTCGACGACTGGTCTGTCGAGGGCGTCCTGAGCCTGGTCTTCGTGTACATGACATCTCTCGGGTCCACAGGTCCCAACACCTCCTCACAACACAATCAGAGCGGCCTAATTCACGAGCTACTCGCCTAGCTGACCACCCAGCTTCCATCATCCCGACGATTCTCCCCCTCTCAAACTGTGACAACTGCTTATATTGTCTTCGAACACGGCGTAATGGCATGTCTATCTCAGCTCTTCCTTTGTAAATGATTCAGCACACTCAAACAAGCTTTGGTTACCTGTTTTATACTCCACAGAGTACGATGTTCAACGCCCTCTACCGGCTATACGTAATGCGCAATCACGCTGCATTTCTAATCATTTGCATATCTCCCCGACATGTACCTTCATTGCAAGTTTCATTACGATCCCGCAATTATTTCTTGGTGCTCTAATTTTTTTGTCCATGAGTGTATATTATTATAAAACGCGTTTTTTCGAAGCAGTGAACTTAATAAATGTCTTATATTATTGATTCCAATAATTATTTTCATAAAACAAAAATGTAAATAATTATACCTATAGAATACATTCAAATTTGATACATTATTTTACCTGTTTTGCATCTGGTTCTATTTCTGAGAACCGTGTCGCAGCACTGAGACGTATTTACCCAACAAACACAGGACTGACGGCAGCTTATCGGGCCAGTGCTGGAGGCGCCGGTTGAACGACAAGTACGGGAGAATTTTGTCGGGCCGCTGGCGGGTTGTTTACGAACCTCCAAAGGGGAAACGCTTTCCGTTTACGTGTTTCAGGGCCTGTTATGGGTTGATATGAATCGCGCCGAAACCGTTTTCCCTCTATCGTCCCGGAACTGCACCTCCGATTCGTAACCACAAGTAACAGATATCTGCATCAGAATTATGGATTTGAAAGGGAAGGAAGATTAAATTAAACAGACTTTTAAAAAATATTTATTTCATCGTTGTGAAACTTCTTTTACGCGGAAAATTCCCATAATTTTCCTTGTATGTAAAGATTGTATTATGTGAAAAGTATTATGTGAAATTGTATAATTGTATTATGTGAAAATTCACATAATTTTCCTTGTATGTAAAGATTGTATTCTGTGTGTATGTTTTTAACTCCCTAGAAGCTTATAAAAACAGATGAAAATTAGTTTCATTGTTTATTTTTATATATTACTGGAGAAATTAAATATCTACTTAAAAATGGGTCCTTGTTTCACCACTCTTTATTTATAAGAGAGGAAATAGTGATAAAATTTGTATTTTTTTAAATTTCTTTTATAGTATATTAAAATAATAATATATATTTTTGTAGATAAAATATTCAAAATATATTTTTCAGGAAATTTACATATTCTAAGTATTTCTAATTGTTAGATGCCATTATAAAACAACTGATTTTGTAGAATTTTTTCTCGAATTTCATCGTATTAATTTTACAGTAACATATTCTTATAATACACATTTGAATGAAAGAAAAAGAATTTTAAATTTACAGACCTTAGTTAAAATAAACAAATCACACATATTTAGAAAAATATTAATGTAATGTAATGTCAGAGACATAGACAGTAGATGTCATGAGACACCAAAAAATATCAAAAAATAAGACCCTTTATCCTCAGTACGTACATTGAAGAATATATATTACATTGTTTTTTTTGTAATTGAATCAGGATACGAGAAATAATATTTACAATAAGAAAAAAAGGTCAAAAAATTAGTTTAAATAAATGTTAGAAATAAAAAATAAGGCAATTAAGTTTAAAATAATAAGTAAGTTATATTTAATAAATTAAATTGGCAGGTTTGAACATCCGCGAGTACAGAAAACAGAACTGCACTTTGCGGGATCGAACCCAGGACGGAAGCATGGGAAGCAAAAACGGACGCCACACACCAGCATTCTCTAACAGGTTATCAAGTGTGGAACTTCAATAAGAGGAAACTGCCTGGCATGGAACAGAAAAATAAATGAAAAATGTTAAACACTATCATTAACCTGTGAACAATTAATGGACTGGGTAAGATTTGAAATATTAAGATCGGAACATAAATTTTTAATTTCAGCTAACACATCGCGGATTTTGATAAATTTATTTAGTGTACATCTAGATTATACATTGTTGTGTTGTAAATTTTGAATAGGTTTGCTAGATGAGAGATTTAAATTATTTTTAAGAGCTTAGCTATATGAAAGAGTATTGGAAGTTTGGTACCAAACTGGTTACCAGTTTTTACAGTGACGTAAGCCTAAAATAATTTATTCGCCTTCGACTTCCACAGCCAAAGTGTCGGTAAGGATTCCTTAAAAAGGATTTTAAGTGGCCGTTCGGTTTTGGGATTTTTTTCCAAAACAATTCAATGCGTAAATTAATTAAGTAATTTTGAAAGGTCCGATATTAATCCAATTGCAGTAATGTTTTCAGATAAGATTTTGACAAAGTTTCATGAAATTGATTTGGGATATTGAATTTTGACTAGGTTGTACATTTTGTTAAGGGTATCTTTGTACCCTTCCGCCATTAAAAAAAAACATGGCTCAGGTTTGGTTTCCCGCCTAACAGGAAATTCATCATTAGCAGCGGGAATTTCTTTCCTCCGGATTACGACAGTTTCCTAGGATAGAAAATTGGTTTGAGAGAGGGATTCGATCATTAATGCTACACTGCTGGCCACTGTAAATGCAACACCCTGAAGGAAACATGCAAATAACATGAAATTTACAACATGCATTAGCGGAGGTGAGATATGCAAATGATTAGAATTTCAGAGCAGACGCACATAACGCGCGCCTGTGGCGCCACTTCAAAGCGCTATTTAAGGCTTGGAGATTTCGACGATTTCAAGTTCAGCTATTGTGTTTTTCTTGTGGTTTTTTTCAAAATAACGATCAATTATACCTCGTCGAAAACAACGATCATCTTTTGATTAAGTATCCGAGTTCGACAGAGGAAGGATAGTGGTCTCCCGAGATTGTGGATTATCTTTCAGGGAAATCGGTAGTCGTGTTGGACGAAACCAAACAACTGTAATGCGGATATGTGATCGTTGGATGCAGGAGGGTACGACGGACCGGCGTGTTCGATCACATCCACCTCAGCGCACCACTTCACGTGATGACAGGCAAATTGTGTGCATGGCAGTGACGGATCGCTTAGTCACATCACGAACCATAGCACAGCACATGCAGTCTGTAACGCATCATCCAGTGTCTGCGCGTACCATTCGACGCCGTTTACAGCAGAGTGGTCTGTCCGCAAGACGTCCATTGCTTTGTCTACCCTTGACGCAGAACCACAGACGTCTCCACCGCCAATGGTGCGATAACAGAAGAATGTGGACGGCAGAATGGAATGAAATTGTCTTTACTGACGAGTCACGCTTCTGTCTGCAACACCACGATGGTCGCATTCGAGTCTGGAGACACCGTGAAGAGAGGATCCTGAACAGCTGCGTTATGCACCGCCACACTGGTCCTGCACCGGGTATTATGGTATGGGGCGGTATTGGATATCACTCTCGCACACCTCTAGTACGCATCGCCGGTACTTTAAACAGCCAGCGCTACATCTCCGAGGTGTTGGAGCCAGTTGTCCTTCCTTACCTTCAGGGATTGCCCACAGCCATATTTCAACAGGATAATGCGCGACCACACGTGGCACGCATTGTCCAACGGTTCTTCGTCAATCGCCACATTGAATTGCTTCCCTGGCCGCCTCGCTCTCCGGATCTTTCGCCGATAGAAAACATGTGGTCCATGGTTGCTCTACGATTGACCCAAATTCCATCCCCAGCTGCCACAGCAGATCAACTTTGGCAAAGTGTGGAAGCTGCTTGGTCTGCTGTACTCCAAGAACTCATCCAAAGTCTCTTTGAATCAATGCCGAGGCGTGTGGCAGCGGTGATTTCCAACAATGGCGGCTATTCTGGCTACTGATTTTGGCAGGAACCACACTTCACGGAAGTCTATAAATTTAATCATTTGATACTTGGTCAACATGTTATCTACAAAATAAATTTTGTTGTGATATCTCTTGTCTTTCTTGGTGTTGCAATTTGGGTGGCCAGCAGTGTAGTTAAGTTAGAGTCGAGAGCAATTCGCTTTAGACCAACACCAATTTAAAAAATCACATTATGTTCGATTTCGTTCAAAATTACCACATCACATTGCATACCAAGATTATAATATTTTATACATTACATATACAATGCATTTTTCATTTTCATAATAAAACTAAACTTTTGAATGTAGTTGACTTTTTTATGCGGCCCGCCTGCCTTGAAAAAATTTACCATGTGGCCCAGATGCTGCAAAAGGTTAAACACCCTGCTTTAAGCTCATCAGCCTGATTCAGAGGTTTTACTTTTTCAGATTTAGGAATATAATCAAAAGTGGGTGTAGAAGAAAATATAAACGCACACTTACTGTGCATAAGATTAAAAAGTTCTTTGAGATTGGGGATGTTAAACGTTATTTTGAAAAAAAAAAATCATGTTTTTCAAAAGTCCATAGTAATCACACATGGTTTCCATTACTTATTTCACTGACACATTGAATTGTGTTTTGTTTTGTTTTTTATTATTAAATTTTGGCATTATCTTTTGAGAATGTATTTTCGTTTTTATCAATGCAACTCTTGCAGAAGTGCCACGGACGGGTAAGGGTGACTCGGTAACGAATTTAACAATCCTTTCTACTGCTTGTGTGTGACATGGAAAATTGCTGACGTCAGTACGTTGACTCTCCTGATCAGATTATTTTGCTTCCTTTAGAAACTGCTTTAGTTTGTAATCAGAAATATGCCTCGTTCTGTTACTTTAACATCTTTACGTACAATCATATCAATATAATCCTTGGCATCAAAGTTTATACGTTGAATTTAAAACTTTCTAATGCCCCCTTCATTTTTCAGTCCTTGCTTTTAGAATCCGGCGTAATCCAAGCTCTCTTACGTGGCTGCGATCAACTGATATCATACACAGGAGGAGATTTTCAGAAGCAGCAAAGTACGAATTTCTTTGAATGACTGGGTCAATTAAATTTTTAAGAGTCTGATGGAGGTAACGTGAAAAGCTTACAAGTTTCCACAAGTGCTTCGATCCATGGATATAAGATAGTTTCAGCTTTATGTGAAACGAAACAGATGCATATACTTACAAAATGTACTCAATCAGTATTCGGAGATTTTTTTTGCAGTACATTCTGTTCCCACATACAAGTGAAGTATTCGGTTTGCTAATGTAAGCTATCATGAATAACAAAGTTTTCCTGGTTTTCTCATAGACAAATCAGAAGAGCACCTTCCAACAGAGATTGCATTAGACATTTCTAACAAATATTTTGGGTCCACACTTAAATCATCCTTAATTTCTAGTAATGGAATGCCATTTTCAATAGATGATAATTCCATTACTGGAAGTTCATAGCAGTTTTCTAGTTGTTTACCTATTTCTCCTCCAAATTAGGACGTAGGCGCAGTTCATTTCCATGAAATAGACATATCAACCACTGCAGTGGCCTTCTTAATTCCTTTTCAAATAAACGAACCACACCATTATTCAATCCAGTGTTCACGGTAGTTCCATCCATTCCAATTACAGTAATGTTTAAATTCTGGTTGTTTCCATTGAAAAATGCTATTATGCTATCTTATATACATTTTCCAGTGCCAGAAATCTGCTTCTGAAAATCTCGTCCTTTGTATGATATCAGATGATCGCAGTCATGTAAGAGAGAGCTTGGATTACCCTGGAATCTAAAAGCAAGGGCTGAAAATGAAGGTGGCATCAAAAAGTTTTTATTTCAACGTATAAACTTTGATGCCAAGGATTATATTGATATGATTGAATGGAATGATGTTAAAGTAACAGGACTTCTTATGAAGAGGCATATTTCTAATGACAAACAGAAAGCAATTCAATGTGTCAGTGAAATAAGTAAAGCAAACCATGTATGATTACTATGGACTTTTGAAAAATATGAATGTTTATTTCAAAATAACACTTTGCCTTTAAAGACATTGCATTAATATTTTTCTAAATAAATGTGATTTGTTTATTTTAACTAAGGTCCGTTAATTAAAAATTGTTTTTTTCATTCCAATGTGTATAAGAATATACTACTGTAAAATTAAGATGATGAAAATTACGAAATTCTACAAAATCAGTTGTTCTGTAATGACATCTAAAAATTAGAAATACTTAGAAATACCTAAGTTTCCTGTAAAAATATTTTGAATATTTTATTTACAAAAAATATATATTATTAATTTAATATACCATAAAATAAACAGAAAAAAGAATTTTATCTCTTTTCACAAAAATATCTATTTTGAAGCACCTGAAAAATATTTCAGTAGAGCAATAAAATTTTATATTCAATACCAAAAGGCAGCTTTTGAAAGGTATAGCATACTGAAATTCCAAAATATCTTTTTTCTCGCCTTTGGCCGGGAACTACAATGCACTAGTGTCATCTGATTGGACATTCAGTTGCACGTGATTGAAAAGGCGCCATTAAAGATTGCTTACAAGTTGGCTGAAATTAATCCACAAGTAAGTTTCATTCGTTAGTCTTAAATTATTGCCTTTAGATTTTATTTAACACCCTTACATAGTGAACATTATTCTATTACTGTTATAAGATAGTGTTTTAATCCAAGTTATAATATGAATTGACCGTATTTCAGATCAAATTCTACTGAACTGAGTGTATTGAATTAGCAATACTTATACTTATATTAGCAATACTTATGGTATTTACGAGCACTTTCGTATGTATAAATAAAAACATTTTGTTTCGGAAAAATTTAAGATTCGTGTTTCAGTTAATATTTTAGATGGACAAAGGAAGTAAATGGTTTGTTCATCATTATAAATTTTCTTTGATAGTTTTCTTCCTGTTCAATGTATTGTATGATAAATCAATGAAATATTAGTTTGATATCTAAATTTTAATAATTATTAAATTATTGCACAATATAATTATGATCCATATGATGTAATTTAATGTAATTGACATTTGTTTCTATGATATTTTACTCCAAAATTTATTCATTCACTGAATTAGCTCATAAGCCTATAAACAAACATCCCAACTCAAATTAAGAACTCCCCCTTGTCACACACAAGCAGTTGAGAGGATTGTTAAATTAAGAGGATGTCAAAAGCAACCAATATTACTTGTGGTTATATTATTTATATTAAAAATTGTTGATATATAATGTATATAACTATTGAATATATTGATATTTTCAATTATTATTGATATATAAATGCAGTATTCCCTAAACTAAGAGAAAAATATTTTTCCACACAATTAGTAGCATGAAAAAAGTTTTAAAATAAATAAGTACAATGAAATTGGTAAAAAAATACCAAAAAAAGACTTAATATGACAGTAGGATGTTCTTAATCTGTTTATAAAATCCACTACAATTTCTTTCTAACCTAACTTTTTTTTTCATCAGTTTGTATGAAACATTAAAATTTTCTTTTCATGAATGCCTACGAAATCCATGAGATAATCAAAACATTTGAACATTTGATGCATTTCATAATACCAGATCTGAAATACTAAAAATTTTTAAAAAAGAGTCAATGGTGCTATAATTTTGACTGCTATCCAAATATATTATTCATGTTTTTAATGGTAATATAGACAGCATTTTATTATTAACCAAAAAAAAGGCCTTTCATTATAGTTCTGAATCAATGATATTTTGTAGTATATTATATCGTAAATATTTGAATGCTTAGAATAATTATGTCTATCAAAGTATTCCTTTCTCAACCTCCAGTCAACCAGAGCAGAAAATTATAAAAAAAAGAAAGTTACTATTTTTCTTCACAATTTTTAGTTATGAACTAGCTCTTGCGAATCACTGTACAGGAGCCATACCATAAGAGAGGGGAAAAAACTTTTAAATTACCGTATATTAAACCTTTACATAAACATAATATTACTTAACAGACATTCTTAATTACTTACAATTTCTTATATTACATTACATAGAACTTCATCCATAAAACAACTATAATATAACAATGAAACTTTTTTAAATTTACAACATTATTTATGTTTTTAATATAATATATCCAGCATTGCAAGCATTTTGCATATGTTCAACTTCATGCTATAATTTTTAAAAATTCTAACAGAAGTTTATTGATTTTATACTTATAGATCAGATATCTGATATGCATATTTTTAAAACAACATACTATATAATTCTGATTTATGCTCAATCATGCAGTCTGTATGAGTGCATAAAAGAAGCAACTGGAAAAAAAATCATGCACTTATCAGCATACATCTAAATATTAATGTTTATAGTTGATTTTTTATTTTTTAGTATCGCATAATCATATGTACATAAATATATGCAGAAAGTTATTCTATTTTTCATCCCTTAATTATTAAATTGTTGGTCATTATGCATTTATATACTTTAATTTCTCAGTTTCAACTTTAAAATCTTGTAGAATTTGACAAAGATAGGACAATTTTTGGAACAGCTTGCTTATATGCACACTTTCTCTGTTTTCCACAGAGATGTTCTTAATCTGTTCATAAAAACCACTGCAAATTCTTTCTAACAACATTTTTCTTTAGTTTGTATGAAATATGAAAACTTTCTTTTCATGAATGAATGAAAATCCTTAACACAAATCGAAACATTTGAACATGTGATGTATTTTATAGTACCAGATCTGAAATAATACTGAAATTTTTTCTTAAAAAGAATCAATGGTAGTATAATTTTGACTGCTATCCAAAAATGGACTTCAATATAAAATTTAATAGAAATATTTGAATGCTTAGAATAATTATGTCTATCAAAGTATTCTCTTTAAACATACAGACTTCGTTCCTTTCCCAACCTCCTGTCAACCAGAGCAGAAAATTATAAAAAAAAGAAAGGTACTATTTTTCTTCAAAATTTTTAGTTATGAACTAGCTCTTGCGAATCACTGTACAAGAGCCATACCATAAGAGAGGGGGAAAAACTTTTAAATTACCATATATTAAACCTTTACATAAACATAATATTACTTAACAGACATTCTTAATTACTTACAATTTCTTATATTACATTACATAGAACTTCATCCATAAAACAGCTATACTATTACAATGAAACTTTTTTAAATTTACAACATTATTTATGTTTTTAATATAATATATCCAGCATTGCAAGCATTTTGCCTGTATGTTAACTTGGGCTTTATATTAAGAAACAAAAAATTTAGCATATTATGGATATTTACACTTCACAATACCAACTAAGAAGGTTCAATTTCATGCTATAATTTTTATAAATTCTAACAGAACTTTATTGATTTTATACTTATAGATCATGCATACTTTTAACGCAACAAACCATATAATTCTGATTTATGCCCCATAATGTAGTATGCATGAGTGCGTAAAAGATGCAAAATACTCATGCACATATCAGTATAAATGTGAATATTAATGATTATAATTGTTTTTATTTTTTGTTATTGCTTAATCATATATAGATGCAAAAGGTTATTCCATTTTTCATCCCTAAGTTATTAAATTGTTGGTCATTGTGCATTTATATAATTTTATTTCTCAGTTTCAGCTTTAAAATCTTGAAGAACCCAACAAGGATGAGAACTTTTATTTAGATAACGTCATGTATGTTAGATTGTTATTAAAACTTTAGGTAAACTTTTGCATTCTGTGTGTGTCATCGGTAAAATCTTTATTAAAAATGTGATAATGTTCTCAATAACTGTCTATATAAGCTCTTTGTTTTCAAAAGACTTTAAGAAAGTCTTTAGGTATCATTCTGTTCAAAATAAATAAGAACTTAGCCCAAAGTTATATGTAAAGGGGTCATATTCCCCTTTTTTATTTTAGTGATAAGCAAGTTTATAAAGAACTCTACTTTTCAATACTTCTTGGTTTGATAAATCGTTCAATTTTTATTATGGCATTATAAGAAAATATTGGTTTCTTTTCAGAATTTTGAATGTGGAATCTAGCTTCAGATCGCAGTCGTTTTGGAAGACCAAAGCTGACTTGAATTCATAACTTGTGTAAGTTTGTAACTTTTTTTTTCTCGACATATACTTTTGTTTTCAGCAGTAGACTCGTGGCCAAAATCACTGTTTTTAATATTTTTAGATTTATTTTGAACTTTAATTTAAATTTTTCTATGAAAAAACTATAAAAATATTTATTAAAGAACTAAAAATTTCAAATTAATTTTTTTAACTTATATGCTAATCTCAACTTTCTCATAAATGTTGGTCTCAATAATTTGTGGATTGAATATTGATTTACTTTATTTATTCTTTTTTAACTGTGAAGCTTGTTGTTAAGGTTTTAGGTGAGTGAGAAAGTGCAGTCCAGGGATTTCAGTTAACATGACTCTTGTGAAAGTCTTTTTAACTCTTGCTGAAAAAGAGGTTTATATTATAAAAGTATAAAATGCCAAGGTTTATTTAGAAAATATAAAATCTGTTCATGGACAAAGTTTGTTTATAAAACTAGATTTTTATTAAAACTTTAGGTAAACTTTTGCATTCTGTGTGTGTCATTTGTAAAATCTTCATTAAAAATGTGAGAATTTCCTCAATAACTGATTTATAAGCTATTTGTTTTCAAGACTTTTAGAGAGTATTTAGTTGTCATGTTGTGCAAAATAAATAAGAACTTACTGGTCCAAAGCATAGATGTGCCCCCCCCCTCAACTTAACTTGAAATAAATTAAAATGTTAATAGAAGTTCAGTTAAATCAGAAAATTGTAGAAAACTTTTAAGAAAGTTGGTTTTTTCCCATTTTTTTCAAACTGACACTGAAAATACCGATTATGTCTTTAGCCCTAACATAGTTTTTAACAATGATATGATCCATAACAAAAATTCAATGCTACATTTTTTTTTCTTCTTTTATTTATATTACATTTATTTTCCTCATTGTATAACTTTTTGAATACTACTCAAACCAATTCTATTGTTACTCAATTTCAAAAAATCATATTTCAAATTTTAAGGATCGATCGGTAGTCAATGCGCTGAGAAGGACCCTAGCTGAATTCAATTTGTATCCGTCCCAAATGTTAGAAGCACGCTATGCCTATGGTCCAAAGTATACATGTAAGGGGGTCATACTACCTTTTTTATTTCACTGATAAGCAAATAGACGAGTGCTCTGCACTAAAACGTTTTACTGATCTTGTTGAGAAGTATTGGAGAGCACGTGCACTCATGGCATAGGTGCTATTTTTGGTAGTGTGTGGCATTTGTAAAATAAATAAATAAATAGTGAACTCTGCTTTTCAATGCTTCTTGGTGTCACAAATCACTCTAATTTTTATTAATGGCATTATAAGAAAATATTGGTTTCTTTACAGAATTCTGAAACTGGAATCCATCTTCACATTGTGATTTCCATGAAAAGATTCCACAACTCACTTGGCAGTGTGCTCGATTCATAATCTGTAAGTTGATCTTAACCTCACTGAACCCATTTTTTTTTATTCTCTAGATATCCTTTTTTTTCAGCAGTGAACTTGTGGGCAAAATCACAAAGTTGTGAATATTTTTTTAAAATTTATTTTGTGTACTTAAATTTGAATTTTTCTATGAAAAACCATTAAAAAATATTTTTATTACATAATTCTAAATTAATAAACAACTCAAATTTTCAAATTTCTCTTTGTATATTTTATATGCTAATCAGAACATTCTCATAAACTTTGGTTGCAGTAATTTGTGGTTGATATTGATTTCCTTTATTCATTATATTTTTAACTGGCAAGCCTGTTAATAAAGTATTAGGTATGTCCGAAAGTGCAGTTCAGGGACTTCAGTTAACCATGACTCTTGTGAAAGTCTTTTATCATAACTGCTTACCAAAAAATTTTTTATATTTTTATATTATAAAGATATAAAATGCCAAGGGTTAATTTACTCTTGATAGTTAATGTTACAAATTTTTTAAAATTTAATTATCAGAATTTCATGAGAAGTAGTTAGAGGTTCATTCATAATTCCTTACAGAAGTAATAATAATAATAATATTGCTTTTAGATGTATTAGATCATTCGTTGATGAGCTAATAGGTAGTTGAATGTCATTTGGAATACTAACTTCTGCCTAGTATTTAATTTTTTTATTATTTCATTGTCAAATTTTGGTGGAGATCTGTCACATAAAATATATTTTTGTGAGCAGCTGTTATTATAAAGTGTAAGGATAAGGGCAGTAAAAAAATATTCCAAAATATATTATTTAGGTTCAGTTAATTATTAAACAATTGTTGACTATAATAAGGTTATGTTTGCAAGTGTGTAGGTTTTTTTATGGTGTATTATTTGGTTTATCTAAGTTAAGTTGAAAAATGATGCAAGCATACAAAGATTGACTGGCTGTCAATGTTGAGTGCAGTAGTATAGATTATTTTACAAAGTGCAATAAAATACTTTTAACTTTTCAAACCGAACTTCTAACCAGAATTTTTTTAAAAATTTAATAAAACTTTTAAAATTGAAAATATTTTCATGGATCTAAAGAATGAAACATAACACCTGTATGGTCAACTAAGTCATGGATAAAAGATGCAGCCCTAAAAGCAAAAGGCCTGGTTTCTGTATACTTTTATAATAATCATGTTACAACAGTATACAGAAACCAGGCTTTTTGCTTTTAGAACTGAATCGTTTATCCATGAATTTGTTGACTATACGGGTTTTCTATTCTATTGTTAAGATCTGTGAAAATACTCTCATTAGTAAAATATTTTTTAAAAAAACTTAAATTTGGGTTAGAAGCTTGGTTCAAAAAGTCTAAGTGTTTCTTCACGCTTTATAATATAATCTATGCCATTTCACTCAACATTGACAGCTAGTCAATATTACCCACCTCATTTTTCAAATTAACCAAGACTAATCAAACAATATATCATAACAATTGTTTAGTAATTACTGAATCTAAATAGTATATTTTGAATAATTTTTTACTGTGGTTATCCATAATAACAGCTGCTCGCAAATAAAAAATATTTTATACACAGATCTCCACCATAATTTGACAATTGAGTAACAAAAGATATGCTCTGTTAAAATACTATGCAGAAGTTAGTATCCCAAATTACTTTCTACCACAATTTTTGTAAAACCAATTACTGTGAAAGCTACATCATATAATAAATGTTTACTTTATTCATTATTATAGTAATAGATTAGTTGTTAAAGAGTATTCACCCTTTTCACTAAATTTCTGAGTACAGTAAGACATTCAATCCTGTCAATTAAATGATTAGTTATTACAGATATAAATAAAATAGATTAGAATGCCTTGATAGAATGCAATAATTGAAAGCTGACTGAGAGACTTGTTTAGAATGACAACAAAATTTTCTCTTCACTATCGAGAATCATTCTCACATTGAAAGTAAAGAAACACAAGAATGAAGATTGAATACTAAATAAAATGTTAGCATATAAAATCTTAAATTTCTAAATCTGACCCAGCATCTGTATTAATGCTCTCTATGGCATGTTGTAATCAAATTTAGAAATTTAAGATTTTGTATGCTAATGTTTTACTTAGCATTCAATCTTTATTCTTGTGTTTCTCTACTTTCAACAGCATTATTGTCAATAGTGAAGAGGAAATTTTGGTGTCATTCTAGACAAGTCTCTGATTCAGCTTTCAATGTTGAGCTGAAATTATGCTCAACATTAAAAACTTATTATTGTACTCTTATCAAGGCAATCTACCCTATTTTATTTATATCTATAATAACAAATTAATCGACATGGTTGGATTTTCTACTGTACAGAGAGAAATTTAGTGAAAAGGGGAATACTCTTTAACAAATATTTTATAACTATTTTCTATTAGTATATTTATTTAATCAAGTAAATATTTATTACATGATGTAGTTTTCACAGTATGTAATTGGTTTTACAAAAGAATGTGGTAGGAATTTACTTCTTGGAAGTAGTTATCAATAAAATGACAACAGATTTAAAACTGCACTCATGTGTTGGGTGCTGTTTTATATCAAGTTTTTTTAAACCCCTGTCTCAGAATTTATATTTCCTAATTGGATTTATTTCATTCTAATTTATCAACAATGAATTTTTTCAACTACTTTCAGCAATCAACTATTTTTACAACAATAAATTACCCTTTAATGTACAAAACTATGCAAAAAATAATTTTCTTATCTGCAGAGCATTTACTAACTCTACATCAAAAAATAATTTAAATAAATTCTTCTTTTGATTCATAAATTATATCAGGGGATGGGAGTCATTTTCCTTTCACATAAATTCATGAACTGATTTTCATTCTTTTTTTCCCCCTAGATGCTGTACAGATGGAACAGAGCTACAGCGAAAGGATCCTGTTTTGTTAAAAAATTGTGTAAATGTGCTATGTACTTTCTAAATAAACTATTTTTACTTTAAACCAGCTCTTTTCTGTATTTAAAAACATGTGTGTCTATAATTATTTCTCAAAATTACAATAGAAGATATTACTATCATAGTACTATTTTTGAGAAATATTACTATCATAGTACTATTTCTCAAAAATAGTACTATGATAGTAATATTGTAAAATATGATATATGATAGTACTATTTTGATAATCTCAAAAATAGTACTATCAAGTGTTGGATATTGAATGTCCAATATAATATAAAAGAAAATATTTTTTAAAAATGACTTATAAGAATTTAATGAATTACTCTTTAATTCACAAAACTATGCAAAAAATAATTTTCTTATCTGTAGAGCATTTATTAACTCTACACCAAAAAATAATTTAAATAAATTCTTCTGAGCAAGTTTTCATAAGCTCACAAAGATGGGTTTCATCATACACACTACACATTACTCAGGTTTTGAAAAATGAATGTATCAAATTTATGTTTATAAATTTATCAAATTATGTTAATAAATTTTATACTGGGGAAGTACAAATTTTTTGGGTTAATTATTAAAGTAGTACTGTTTTACATACTATAATCTCATTCTAAATTTAAAAAAAACAAACTGGAACCTTAGATCGAATGGAAAGATGATTTAGCTTTAATGGTTGGTATTAATGTTATCTTAACTTTCAAATTTGGGTAAATGTATCTTAATACAAAATGAGGTTTCGTTCTAACAAGTAAACTTGTGATTCATATGCAAATTTTTAGGTAATAACAAAGATCAGTATTTGGTAATACCTAAAAATACATAAGGCAAAACTGGAAAGAATACTAGAAATATGAAGGCAAAAAAATAATAAAATTGAAAGGGTTGATATCAGAGGTTATTCGTCAATGTAATAAATAATAAAAATAAGCATATAAACGAAAGGGTCCTACGCAAAACTTTGAAAAAATGCCGGCGGTTCGATTCTGGTAGAATGCTGGCATGATGCCCGGACCTACGGCACATTGCTGTTTACGAGATGGGTAGATGACGGTATGTCGACACCAATTATTGCTCCTGTAACCGGCCCGTCAACCTCCGGTTACGCTCCGGCTATCTGTCCCCATCGATGGCTTACTCTGTCCCCATCGATGGCTACCGGAAGCGGCCCAGCACTCGACGGGGTAGTCGCGGGCGAGAGGACACAGCCGTGACGGAAACGATACTGACCTAATGCGCCGGCCCGGCAGTGGAGAAATCGGCTGGCCGGAACCTTCCGACCCCGGCCCGATGCCTCTGTGTTTGTTGGGTACTTTTAAAAGTTAAGAAGTCAATTTTATGAACTTCCACTTGTTATCTCTACCGACGTAATAACAAGAATAATGCTATTATGTAATGAAACTGCTCTTTTAGAATTAGAGGTAATAAACAAGTCTATGCATGTTCAAACACAAGTTGAAGCAGCGCTCTGCTCGCGTGCTAATGTTATTCTGTTCAGAGAAGTATACGCATGTTCAAACAAGTTCAAGCAGCGTCCTTTACAAATTCTCCGTTTATTTTTCAATAATAGTGTAAATATTTTTAGCAATTAGACATAAACAATATAAATATGCTACGCACTGTAAATTATTAGTCAACGAAAAAATGAACATGTGAAATTTTCTATTAATTGGGTATTTAACACATCAATACTTTTTTCACACTTACAGCCAAAATGGCGCCCCCAAATTTTGGCGCCCCGGACAAATGTCTGGGTTGCCCACCCCTAGAGCAGGCCCTGCTGCGAGCCACAAATCTTTTTAAGCATGCCACAAACGCCACTGAAGTCAAATCGGTTACTATTTCGAGATGGATGGCTTTTGTAACCAAGCACACAAAGAGACACACATATAATTTATGGAAAACATCCTTTCTTTGATTTTTATAATTAACTAGCTGAAAACTCGCACTTCGCTACGGAGTACATTCAAATTAAATACAACGGTCAATGTATGCAATTACTGCCAAAAAAGTAAATATATATATTTATATATTTACTTTTTTGCACGATGCTTTACCCTGTGCTGGCCAAAATTTTTGCCTAAAATAATGTAACAAAGCGGTAGGGCTTAGGGCCAGTTCACATAGGAGTCCGTTGCGTTGCGTTGCGTTAAGGAAAAGATGACGTTGAGACGAAAATAAACCAATCATAGGCGTTAAAAATTTCATTGCTAATCGTTTGGAGGCATATGATTGGTTTATTTTCGTCTCAACGTCATCTTTTCCTTAACGCAACGCAACGGACTCCTATGTGAACAGGCCCTTAATGAAAATACCGCATACGATATGCTTCTAAAATGAGCTTAGTAAGTTTATGACCTTTTGGCCCGATAATAGGGAATCGACTGTCGAAATTTACATTAGCATGCTTTATTCTGCCGTTCACTCTTATTATTCCCTCCTTGCATAAAAGGGGTTTAAGCATCTTATCTTTCTTTTGTCAGGAATACTTTTTTGACGACTTAAACATTTCAGTTCCTCTGGGAATTCTCGACTCTGAACTTCTTTCACAAGGAAAATTTCGCTCCTCTTGATATACTCTATGCCCAAAGGTCCAATTTCTTTTTAGTTGGGAACCTCAGGTCATAGCCATAGAGTCGGGGGACCCGGGGGAGCACATGCCCCCCCCCCCCAACTTAACTTGAAATACATTAAAACGTTAATAGAAGTTCCGTTGAAATCTGAAAATTGTAGAAAACTTTTAAGAAAGTTGGTTTTTTCTCGCTTTTTCAAACTGTGACACTGAAAATTCCGATTATGTCTTTAACATAGTTTTTAACAATGATATGATCCATAAAAAAAATTCGATGCCAAATTTTTTTTCTTATTTTAATTATATGTATTATATATTTTTTCTTACTGCATAACTTTTGAATATTACTCAAACATCAGTTCTATAGTTATTTAATTTTTAAAAAATTCAAATATTTTTTATTTTGAGGACAGTCCGGCAGTCAATGCGCTGAGAAGGGCCCTAACTGTATTCGATTCGTGCCCCCCCCCCCAAAAAAAAAGTAAGAAGCATGCTACGCCTATGCCTCAGGTTGTATATAAATCTGAAAAGATAGCTCACAACATGCAATAATTTGGTGTAACTGTCACTAATACTAAATAACTCTTGATGAAAGGAATTAGAAGTTACAGTAAGCACATGTAACTCACTTTGTTTTGAATGTTTGAGTTCAGGCGTGAACTCGTCTCGTATGACTGACGTAGGAATTTCACGTTCGGGATACTTACGGCCAGTCAGGAAAGTAGGACCCTCGAACCACAGTTCACTCGTAGCCAGTTTCTCAGGATACCTTCCTCTGGCGATAAGGTCCGCTGGATTGTTCTCGAAAGACACGTGACGCCACTATTGCACTGCTGTCAAGCCTTGTATTTTTGCTAGATGGTTTGCCACGAACGTTTTTAGTAGGTAGGACTCTTTTCGTATCCATGAAAGTACAATCATGGAGTCACTCCACAGATAAATGTCACTTGCCTTAAATTGTAAGCCACTCTTCACTTTGGTTATCAACTTTGCTAACAGAACAGCTGCACATCGTTCTAACCTCGGTATTGTAGCCCGCTTAAGAGGCGACACACGTGACTTGCTTCAAACCAAGTTCACTTCGAAAGCACCATTTTCTGATGTTGATTTGCAGTAAATGACGCATCCATATGCAGACTCGGACGCGTCTGCAAATCCGTAAAGTTCGACATGCACTGATTTTTCTATCAGTATGCACCTCTTAATACTCACGTTGTTTATTGCTGGCAAGGATTCAACGAAATCTTGCCAATCTTGCGTTTCCGTTTCAGAAAGCGGATCGTTCCAGTCTAAATTCAAGCACCACAGTTTTTGTAAAAAGATCTTTGCTCTCACCACCACCGGACCCAAGAGTCCAAAGAGGTCAAAAGATCACGCAGTTGGGGAAAGCACTGATCTCTGTTAGGGACTTTCAAATAATCCCTCAAAAATGGACTGTATTAAAAATTTATTAAACATATAATATTTCGTCTTGTACAATAAAATGGAGCCCCAAGGATCAATAATAAAAGTGAGCACGACAGCTCATTACACAAGAGCACGATAGCTCGAAAGGCGAGGGCATGATAGCTCGCAAAACATTACTAACTGACTTCGAACAGTACAACAGGTTGACTAAATACACAAGCACGTGTACGTCGGCAATTCTCAAGATGAGCCATGCTCTTGGCGATTTATCGCCCGGGTTGGGGAATTTTTCGAGCATTAACATCTCGATCATTAACAATCTCTTCGTGGGCAGAACCACGTTTTCCAGCTGAATTTGGAAAGTAAAATGGTCAATACTAAGTTTCCACGAAACACCTAGCGTCTTTGTTTCTCCTTGAAAATTATAGTCACTGTCAAGCCATGTTTTTAATTCAGGGTTAATACTACACCACTTGTGACGTGTAGCATCATGACTCCGCTATTGAGAGCCCCTATTAACTCCGATTGAAGTTCCTTTGCTTTGCTCAGAGTGTCGGCATTACTCAGGACATCGTCCATGTAGAAGTCTCTCTCTAAATCTGGTGACGCTAAAGAATAATTCTCATATTCATCTCTGGATAACTGTTGTAACACTCTGGTAGCGAGATGAGGTGCGCTTACTGTGCCGTGAGTCACTGTTTCGAGCTCATGAGTCTTAACTGGTTCATTCCATGAAGCACAAATCGGGCCCGACCTGGCATTAACCCCCTGGGATTATCCCGACGGTGCGGATAGACCCGCAGCAGGCACCCACCCCACGAACGACCCAGACAGGCTCCCCCACACCCACACGACAAACCCCACAAAGCAAGAGACACAGACGGACTCCATGCAGAACGGACGGATCAGCCAAGGAAAATTTAGAATACGACAAAGCTCTGCCGGAGGACACTCGCACAGTCCAACCTTCGTGAATGCAAACCTAAGGGCCTGTTCACATAGGAGTCCGTGCGTTGCGTTAAGGAAAAGATGACGTTAAGACGAAAATAAACCAATCATAGGCCTCCAAACGATTAGCGATGAATTTTTAACGCCTATGATTGGTTTATTTTCGTCTCAACGTCATCTTTCCCTTAACACTACGCAACGGACTCCTATGTGAACAGGCCCTAAGAATAGAAGGAGGCAGAACGACCCAAACGGAACGACGGCGCAAAATTAGTGGCTGCGAGCGAGAACGAGGAGAACAAATTAACCGGGAAAGGAGTCACAAAAAATTACTGGCTAATGTGACTCAAGAGGAAAAATTTAAGACGGCATCATTGCAAATCACAGCTAGGAGACGACTTGGCCGAAGGGTCTGTTCACATAGGAGTCCGTTGCGTTGCGTTAAAGTATTGAAATATATTTAACCAATGACAAACCTCCAAACGATTAGCAATGAAATTTTTAGCGCCTATGATTGGTTTATTTTCGTCTCAACGTCATCTTTCCCTTAACGCTACGCAACGGACTCCTATGTGAACAGGCCCTAACTGGTTAATTCACTCTCACCCTCCAAAGAATTCTCAAAAGTTTAGTTTGGCTGGGGTCAATTAAAATCATCCTATACATTTGTCTAAAGTCAGCCACGAAAGCATAAGGGCCTATTCACATAGAAGTCCGTTGCGTTGCGTTAAGGAAATGATGACGTTGAGACTAAAATAAACCAATCATAGGCCTCCAAACGATTAGCACTGAAATTTTTAACGCCTATGATTGGTTTATTTTCGTCTTAACGTCATCTTTCCCTTAACGTTACGCAACGGACTCCTATGTGAACAGGCCCGAAATGTGCTTATGGAACCTCATCATTATTGAAAAAGGTCTTCCTGAATAACCCCGCCGTTATATTGTACGGAGTTAAGTGAATTATCTATGGTTGTTCGTGAAGAAGCATTAAAAACTACACGAAGTTTTGTCGTACTTTTATCAGGGCGATAGACTCCTAAATGTGGAATTTAATATGTTCCCACTTCTTCCTCATAGTTAGAAATTTCCTTCACGTGACCCAATTCCTTATATTCGCGCAGAAATTTCCCTATATATAATGCATTCCCTATATAAATACTCAGGCTCTCTAACTGCACCTTGTCAGTCACCAGTAAAAATTTGGAAATTTTCCGACTTTTGGAATGAACCAGTTAAGGCAGGAGGAATTAGAAAGTTTTCAGGAGTTTGTAAGGCAAAAATTCTGCTGCTAGTCTGGTTCAGCTGAATATTTTCCCCCGCATGGGACAACTAAATAATACAGGACGTTACTCCTGGGAAAAATGCAAAGGCTCCATTCTTTTCCCTTCAGCATACAGCCACGCTGAGGAGCCCATGACAAGGGTGAAACAGGTCCATAGGTGCTATGCGCGCTGTGGTGCATTTCCTGCGATGGCGATTCTCCTAAAAGATTTATATAATTGATTGATTGCTTTGTACAGGAAATACGTCGCGATTACGGACTCTTTCACGAGCAATTAAGCCTTTAAAGCCATTTACGGTGCGCAATAATTTGTTTGATGGTAGAGATTAAAATTCTGCATTCTTTCAAAATTCTCTAAAAATTCTTGTAAAATATATATTTTATTTGCTTAAAAATACAAACAAGGAGGCGAATTTTAATTGTGGCAGTCCTTCAATCAGTCTGCTTTTCATATAACACTAGGCAAGCGGAAGACGTTTGCGCAGTGTAATCTCGTGAAATCGAAAGTTATGATTTTGTTTTCTCTCTGAAACGAAGTGAAGAATGTGTTCGTTGTGTGTTATGGGAACAATAGTCTAAATTTGGTTTTCGCTTTCAAAGATTTTACTTTCTGTTTGGCGCAACTATGCAGAAAATGTAAAATTCTGTGTGTTGCATCTTTAACAACAGCGGAGTGTCATAGTAGAGTGTGATAAAGTGTTTCTGAAATGTAACGGTACTGATAAGTGATTTGAAATAAAAGTGTTTTACGAGTCAAAAAAGGCTGCTACTTCACGAGAATGCCTGCTTGTATCTAAGACATCTTAACTGTAGCCAGTAAATTTAGATACAATTATTATTTTTCTCTCTTACGCAGAGTACGTTTTATAGTACAACGTTGCCGAAAAGCTAAGCGTTAAGTTGCACAATGAAACTGCCAATATTATTCTCGGACGACTAAATTAATGTCAGCTGAGAATGCCTGATAACGATAAACAGTAAGTTATATTTGTGGCTGAAGTAACAAATTTTATTTCTGAAGTAACTCTTGTTCTAGAGCCCCATTCCAGTTTTTGATGTAATATATATATATATATATATATATATATATATATATATATATATATATATATATATATATATATATATATATATATATATATAAAATGTGTGTGTGTTAATTAATTCTGTACATATAATACTACTGTGTATTTCTGGCTGGTTATCTATTTTTTATATATATTGTTGATATATCGCTTTGTACTGTGAGAAGTTATGAGAAAACAACCATCTCTTGCAAGTCATTGCCAGGAAAGTTTAAATGAAAATTTATCCTTTTTTTTTTTTTTTTTTTTTTTTAAATTGCTTCAGTCTATTTTTGTGAAATGAATTTCTAGCGCTTATTCAGCTAATGTATTTGATTGTTAATTTGTTGAAGATCATATTTATGTTCATCTGTATCAAAAGTTGGTCTTTTTTGATAATTGATTGGATGAAGTTTTAAATAATAAATTATATCTTCTCATCCAACATGCTTATATCTTGGTTGCCAGGAAAAAAAGACTTGGAAGTCTAAAATGGCTAAATAGTACTATTATGGCCAAATAAGTCAAATGCCAGAACAATCTAAACTAGCTCTATTGGTTCGCAAAAAGCAGTATAAATCACTTTATTTTTTAAACTTATTAATTTGTTTAAGCATTTAAAAACTTTGATAATTAGATAGTGTAAAAAGTGTTTTCTTTCTTTTGAAAAACGCTGTTTTTTGACTTACTTCTTTTTCTTTGACACTCAAGATATATAAATGTTTTTATAATGGATGGGATGAAGATGTAATTTCGCTCTCATGTAAATTTTCTTATAATATACATTCTGTAGTAACATAGAAAGTTATTATATAAATTCTTTTCTTTTCCTTGCATTGGTATTTATATTCTCAATTTGGAAGAAAAAAATTCAAATTAATGACTGTTACATAAACTGAAAAGTTTAGTTATACCAGTGTAGGATTTCTTTTTTCATGTTAAGTTTGTCAGTAAGTTTTAACCCCCTCTAACGTTACTAACAAAACATTTTGTTATGATATTTAAACTCATTATATACTGTCCAGTGACAAACTTGAGGTATTTTATATCATAGTCCAGGTTTTAGTTTAGTAGTGACATTTAGTTTTCATTTGTGTGTTATACATTATGTAATGTTAAGTTGATTATATTTTACACCAAATATTTGTATTTTACTTTGTTATTGTTGTCCCTAACTTGTTTTCTGCTTTATTGTGACTAAAAATTAAACTAGAGAGGAATAACAGGTTTTTATAATTTTCATCTTGCAGTTGTAAGAAACTTCTAGTCTAAATGTTGCTGTATAGTTTTTGCTTGGATTTGTAATTTTTTTTTCATAGTTATACTTAAAAATCTTTTACTTAAGAATACATAATATCAAAGTTATCTTTTAATTGTTTCTGCATAATTTGTTTTTCTTTAGTGTCAAGCATCTATCATTAAGCTTGAATTGTAGCTTGAATATAATTTGTTAAAAAGATGGTTATGGGATAGTATAAATCTCTATCTACATGCTAGTGAGAAAACTCATGCACTTTAAAATGTATTTTCTCTGTATTCAGTAAAAAAATATTTCTCTTCATGTGTTAGGGAAAAATCTGTATGTAACAGTGTGCTGTGATAATATATTCTCTGAAACTTTTCTTAGAAGAGCCTAATAATGTACAATAGAGCATTATCATACATGGCAAAGATAAACATCACTGAAACTTGAAGGAATTCATTTATCTTCTGTCAGCAAATTATTTAATGTTGTATTCATTGTTCTTTGAGATTTTATCCAATTTATTTCTTGTGAAACCACAAAACTTTGCTAATATTAATTTTGTAAATTCTGTTTTAAAAAATTTCCCCTTATTCAGTTATATTTTTTCCAGTGCATTCCTCCCCCCCCCCCTTCCCCTTAAAATCAAATTTTATGGTGAAAATTATAAGAGTAATTTCTAGGTGAATAAGATTTACATGCTTTGATATATTATATATAAGTTGCTTTATCTTATAAACCTGCTGACTTATTTTTAGGAAAATCTACTTTTTTGAAGTAGAGCTTATCATTTCCTTAAGTATAACATTGAAATTTACCAATATGATTAGCTTGTTTTTGGTGTCTTGTTTTCCTCTTCCCAGAAATTGAAAGAGAGAAAGTACTTCCAATTTTGTAATATTAAATGCAATTATAGAATCTTGTTTTAAACTCTAGCTCTACCTTAAGGTGGTGCATCAGTTGATCCTGCTAAACTTCAACCTCAGTTCTAAACTTCAGGGAATTTTTCTCAGTTGTCTAATCACAGATTAGTAAATGCATATTTTTCAATTTTGATATCTGTATTTGAAAATTAAATGCAGTGTCCCAAAAGTCTTAATATTTCTAATTTTATTTTTGTAGTGACAGATGAAAATAATCAAATATCCCACAACAAAGGAACTACGTGTGATTTATATATATGTCTGTTTTCATATGCAAGAAACAGAATTCAAAGATATGCATTCAAAACATAGAGAAAAATTTCCAATCTTCCATCCTAATGCTATGGGGAAACTGATATACTACCTTAATTTATTCTCTGAGAATGTCAATTTTTTTTTCTTTCAGTTGTTCAAAAACAGGCATAATTTGTACAAAATTTAAACTACTTTTGTATTTAATTAGTACCAACAAATTTGGTATATATAGGTTTTTAAAAAAAAATCTGTAGTATGTAATTAGATACCCAGTGTGTAACATAGATGTAATAGTTATACTTTTCATTGCGATTTTTATAATTTGCGTTACATTTTGAGGAAAATGAAATTCTTTCCATTGTTATTTTTACAAGAATATATCCAATAAATTGTAGGGCTAGCCCATATGGAATCTCTGTGTTCAGTGACTATATCATATAGAAAGGCTAGTAATAAGCGAAAATTTAGATTTCTCATTGCTGTTGGTTTTGTCATGTTTTTGGTCCGTGGATGCCCCCTGTTTATACTTTTTTGTTCTATTAGAGTGGATTTTCTGTTAAGGGTATATTTTCTGATTTTTAGAAACTCGTTGAAACTAATTACATTGAAAAACACTTCTTCAGTACCACAATACTTCAAGAACACTTCTTAATTTTGTTATTTTATTGTGGTATTGAAGATTGGCTATGTAGGTATATTTTTCAGTTTCGTCTTAGATTCACAGTCTGTAATTTTCCTTATTCATTACTTTTCCTACTTCTTGAAACCCTTTTCTTCATTTTCTGTGATCCCCCCCCTTTTTTAAAAAAAAAAAATTCTTTTTGCCACTAACAAGATAAATGGGTCAATATATATAAAATACATGGGTTTTGTATTGTGTATGTCTGATGATTTAAATGATTTTTGCTGTAAAATCAGACTAATATATATGCTGATTTTAATTATCAGTAGGTTCTTTTAAAAAATTTATTAATATAATCAAATTTTATTCTATATAATCAAATTTACTGCAAAATTTTCATTTTGGCTTAAAATTCCATTTTTTTTTTTAAACTTCCATTTAAAAAAAAAGTGTTTTTACTACATATAATTTTCCTTTTTTTGTACTATATTATTTTAGATGAAATTTTCTTTTATTCTCCTGTTTTAGGCAAAAATTTTGTTTAGAGTAGAGACTGTAAAAAATTTTGAAAACATTTTTTTTCCCTTTAATAAATGACTAAACATTTGAAAATGTTTTCTAAACTTACTGTTGAGGATTCGTGGATGCCCTCCCCCCCTCCCCCCCCAAAAAACAGCTCAATAAATCCAGACAAATTTATTAATTTATGAGCAAACAAAAAAATGGTGAAAGCAAATAATGAATATAAAAATAGCAATGCAAGTATAAATGCAATGCAGGCAAGCCCACGGTAACTCACATGCTTCCTACATGAGGATGACAAAAACATTCTGTTATATACTCCAAACAGTGCCCTCTATAGGATGAAAATAAGATAGTACTGCCTATCTTATTTGCAAATATGGCACTGCTGAAAACAAAACTTTGCATATATTTTCAATGAATCTCGAAAAACTGTGTTTTTTCAGTAATATTCAAAAGTTACTATGTATAGATTCTGTTATACTAACATTTTTTGTATAATTGATTAACTATTTTGTATTGCAGCTGTCTAAAGTCATTGAACACAGTTACATCCGGGAAAAGTTATGAGAACTTTAGAAATTATAGAACGAAAACAGTTTTTTTAATTTAAAAGTTCTATAATTTTTCTCCTTTGAAAAACTTTATGTTAAATCATGAAATTCATATCTAATTTTTATCTAGATTCCGTTTTAAGACAAGTTAAATTCATCTATTGCTAAAAGAGAATTAAGTTTCCTTTCTAAAGAGCAGCTAATGCATGTATTTATGTGCTGAAAAAGCTATTGGAACTTAAATACATGTTTAAATGAGATTTGCTGTTGCATACTTTAATGTATTGCAAAAAGGTTTCACCTGTGTCATTAGGCAAATCCATTGATATCTGTCAAAGAGAGTAGAATATGGCTTAGAATGGCAGTTAGGGCATTGTGGGAAAAATTTCTCCAAATGATGTTCTTAATGTGGATAGTAGTGAAAAGTTAGCAAGAACTCCTGGGCCCTTAAACTGTTTAGGGTCAGCCCTCCACTCCTTCAAAACTGCTCTCTTTGCTAAAATCTGACTGTTTAAGAATAAATATTTGAGAATATTCAGGTTCATAACCAAATTTTATCTTTAACTCTTCTTTAGTATTTCAAGTTTAATGCAATTTATTTTTTTTATTTTGAATGGCAGGACAAATAAAAAAATAAAAAACAGGAATACACTATAAGAACATTAATAAGAAAATGAAAAAGAATCATTTCCTCACTAGTTAAATGTGTGCATTATATTTAAGAGATTGTTTTTAAGATTATATTAAGAGCAAATTTCTAAAACATTTTCATTAAAAGTCTAAATAAATGTTTGAAATTAGTTTGATTCATAAGTTAACTTTTATCTTATTTCTCCTCTAGTTTAACTGAAAGAAACTCGGATTAAATACATGTGTTACTGTACAGGCCCTGATTTTCCATTAGGCCCGGTAGGACCGGGCCTAGGAGCCCCCAAATGTTAGGGGGGGCCCCCTAAAATTTTTATTTTAAAAGAAAAAGAAAGAAAAATTCCCAATTCAAATATTTTTTTTAAATTTTACCTTTTTTAAATATCCTTTCAAATTTGATTGATTGGTTCATCATATGTATAGTTATATGTATAGTTCATCATACGTATGTTATAGTGCATAGAGGGGATTAAGTTTTTCTGGTTGCATTGTATTGGTGTTTCAATGATGAAGTTAATATGCTATATTGCTTTTTGTTATTTGATAATGTTCTAGGCTTCTACACTTCAAATAGCCAATTCTTGGTAAAATAGTACTTTCCCAATGATTCATAATTATATTTTGTATGTCAATTTCGGAAATTTTACACCCACATCAGTGTTAGGGGGCCCCATCTCGAGTTGTGCCTATAGTAAAAAATTTTCTAAATCGGGCCATGGTTACTGAAAGAGAGTAGAACATTTTGATAGATGAGAGATGTGAATCAAACCGTCATATGTTTGAAATGTTGTTGAGATTATTATGAAAATGTATTTCATTTTATGATCTTGATGTACTGCAACTCAATTATTTAGTTTGTATTAAATGTATATTATGCTGAAATAACTTTTTAATTTTCAGAACTGAATATTCCAATCCTACTCAGGCAAAAGTTCACGGGAGTTCATCTTTGGATAAGTCGAGCGATAGTTCTGGCCCATCTACACCGCACCATGACCTTGAGCACAGCCGACATGATGGGAACCCACTTCTGAAGAAAGATCCTTTGTTGACGTATGGAGAACTCGTTATATTGGGGCAAGTTAATTTTTCGTCTTATACAAAAACTAGCTGAAAACCCGTACTTCGATACGGAGTATATACAAATTAAATACAACGGTCAATGTATGCAATTAATACAACTATATATATATATATATATATATATATATATATATATGTATGTATGTGTATATATATATATATATATATATGTTTGTAAGAAATTCGATGATCAATGTATACAATTGATGTAAAAAAGAACAAAAAATATATTTATAAAAAAATCGTAAGAGATATTTTTATAGACAAAATAATGTAGAAGAAAATATTCAAATTAAATGTAATAGGAAATATTAAAGACTATAGTTCCGTTTGAGGAACATAATATCTTTTACTGTATTTTAATATTTTTGTGCATAATGTCCAATCTTCTGCCGCATTAGTAAGAAAAAAATATTTTTTTTGTCTATTTAGTTGTTATGCACCTGATGATGATAATTTTATTTAAAGTACCAGAAAAAGAAATCACGTGATCAGCATTTAATAAATTAAATTCTAAAAATAAATCTTTAAAAATTCACCAAAAATCAGAAAATAGAGGTAAAGATTCGAAAAAGATCTCATTTTAAAAGAATTTTTATGATCTTTCTCGTGATATAAATTTTATAACCCCCAAATTATTATTTTAAATGCAAACTTAACAAAAGTTACTAAAACAGCTTAAAAATTTAATTTAAAAAAAATCTAAGAATTTTTCAAAAATCTTTCTTAGTGCACCCCTACACTATAAGAAGAATCACCATGCAAAATGTCAGCCCTTTAGGTCCAGCGGTTTGGCCTGTGCATTGTATGTCAGTGAGTTAGTTACGGAACTGTTTCATATATATAGATAATAGTTTCAAAGAGCTATTGGACTTAATTGTGCATTTGTAGCCAATCTTATTTTCAGTTTGTTTTGAGGGCCCTCATACTTATTTTTTTTCCATTCTGGTCTTAGAAAGGTACTTAATTTCAAGTTGAAATGCATTAATTTATGACAGTCAGTGTTTAGGTAGAACGCAGATGATAGGGTGTGTGTCTTTTTTTTTTAATTATGGTTATTCAGGATGAGATCATCTATTTGGCATAAACTCTCTCACTTCCCCTCTCCAATATTAAAAAAAAGATATAGCTAATGATTAGCTATGAGCTTTGGGCCTAGTGGTGTTAAATGTCAGGAAAAGCAAAAAGATTACAACCTGTAAAAGTAACTTCCAACTATAATTATTAATAATATGAATTTATGAAGTTAGGGTATATTATCCTAATGTTCAGCAATTTTTAAATGTCTGAACATTGGAAATATTGGGTCATACCATAAATAATCTGGTATTTTGGATTTAGCTAAAGTGAATGACACAATATTCAGATAGGTGGGAGGTGAGTATACTGCAGACATGAGTTTGACAAAATATCAACAATTTGACTGGCTACAGCAGTCAGTTGAAGAAAAAAGGCCACCACTGTCATCTTTCATCAGAGTGCCAGATCTCATACTACTCTAGAAATGCTTTAAAAATTTAGGAAGTTATGACACACCCTCCATATTCTCCCGATCTGGCACCTTGAGACTACCATCTTTTTTGGAGTCTGACAGAATTGGGATTAACTCTATAGCTCATAAGATTTTTATTGCTAGGGGTTCCAAAATTTAAAATTAATGTGCGAAGAAGTAGTAAATAATAATGGCAAATATATTTCAGATCAAAATTAAATGGTAAATTTTTTTTTCATTTCAAAAATACCCGTAAAATACCCTGGGATGACCCAATAAAATGCATTTAGCTTAGTCTTGGATCTTTAAAAATGCTACTACAGGTCTTTCTTTTTGACTTTTGAAAATAAGTATAAACCCATTTGTTGTTGCACTATTAAACTTTTAAGGGGTTGAAAAGAGCTGCCTTACAGTTACATTATATTTTTGAAATATGTAGTTACTCAGAATTGTATTGATGTATACTGAAAGTAGTGATAGTGATTAAAGAAAAAGGAATATACACTCTGTCATAAAAAAATATATGCACCCAGAAGGAAACGAGTTACTATCATGAAACTTAACATGTATGATCGTAGTGTATGAGGGGATAAGCAAATGATTACAAATTCAGAAGAATAGACTGTTTTATTAAGAAGATATGGCATGAAAAAGGTTACAAATCAGTAAGTAGTAAATCCACCTCTGACAGCTATACAAGCCGAAACACGGTGTGGTATCGAATCAGTGAGGTCACCTATGACCCTCTTCGGAAGATCATGCCATAATCTTTGCAACTGGACAGTTAATTCACTAGTATTCCAGGATGGCTGCAGTTGCCTTCCAAGCACGTCCCAGACGTGCTGTATTGGCGAGAGGTCTGGTGACCTGGCAGGCCATGGGAGTACATCATATCCTTAAAGACATTGTTGGGAGAGTCGTGCAGTATGTGGACGAGCATTGTCTTGCTGATAAATGACACGTGGGCGACTTAGTAGCATACGCAGTACAACTAGCATTGAAATCTCGTCCACATTACTGCATGCCATCAAAGTGCGTTGAAGGATGACTAGAGGTGATTGTGTGTCTCAACAAATCGCTCCCTACACTGTCACACCTGGTATAATTGCCGTATGCCTCTCAACAACAAATGTTGGATCGGACCGGTAGCCTGGCCGCCTCCACAAGCGTATGCGCTGGTCAGCAGCATTAAGACTGAATCAGGATTCATCGCTGAAGATCACACACCTCCAGTCAGTCACACTCCAGCTTGCCCGAGGTCAGCAAAAATCCTATCAACACTGCCTGTGCTGTTAGGTCAGTGGTAGGCATCTTAATAGACATTGGCTCCTTATACCTGCATCGGCCAGTCGTCTCTGAATGGTTTCTGATAGACATACGTATAAAGTTTTTCCCATCCATAAAAAAAAAAACACGGATGGGATGACACAATAGAAGTGATTTTCGCCGCCACACCTACTGCGGTGACAGCATTGCAGAGTATCGAGCAAGATAATTTAGCAGCGTGGTTTGCTGACGATGTATGAAAATTTTAGAAGGCGAGACGCGTTATAATCAGTGGTGGATAGAACATCCAAGTCAGTCAGCATGACAGCGTCTATCAGTCGAAAGAGTTATTTTCCGTATATGGCAGTAATGCTTTTTACATTAGTCCAGATGGGACTTTCTTTTTATGCTATATTATTTCTGTCATGTTTATATTTTGGTTGCCAACATTTTTTACTTTTAAATAAAAGTTAGAGCTCTACATTGCATTGCGTTTTTTTTACTCTGCACTATACGCCTCCATTTAATTTATTATGGTGGTGTATATCAGGGTTATGGGCCAAGTCTATGCCCAGTAGAGCTGCTACTTTTTTACGAAGCTGACTGCCGTTTTTCCTAAAAGTGCTGTGAAGGGGGCCGTCATGATGGAAGGAACCCAAATTCCAATACTAACTCCTACAAACTGGTCAGTTTGGAAAATTGACATGCAAGTTGTGTTAAGGCACTGGGGATGCTGGCGTTTTATTGAAGGAGTCGAGGAGCCTAGTGGAAAGAAGTCAACTGACAGTAAAGCCGAAACGTCAGGTGTACCTTAAAAGACTAACTGGAGCCTCTTGGACAGAGCTTGCCGACTGGCAGTTAAAAAAGGATAGAGCTTATACCTTTATCTACCAAGAACTGCATCCTGATTTACGAAGCTTGATATTGACTTCCGATGGGAAAGAAGCCTGGCAAATTCTGACAGATCACTTTGAACCGTGCACGAGAGCCTGTGTTATGAGACTTTTAGATGAATTCTTTCTGACTCGGCATGAACCTGATGAAGATATTGGTCTGTTCATCAGCCGTGTGAAGGAAGCCGCAAACCGTCTTAAGGCAACTGGTAACGAGCTACAACCTTTGTATATAGGATTCCAACTCATCAGGTTTTTACCACCAGAATACCAACCTACCATCCAGCAGATATACCGCTGGAGTGACGAGGAGTTCCAGCCATACAAGATCGAAGTGGAATTGATACTGGAACAGAATAGACTGACACTGATGATGCAAGACCTTGAGCGGAGTGAACCCGATAACAGTAAAATCAATACTCCAGGTAAAAGCTTTAAACTTACTAAGAACGACTATGCAGAGAACATTAAAGGGGAAAATGAACCATGTTTTAGATGTAAGCAGTATGGTCATCTTATGAAACATTGTACTGTCAGGACTAAATTTCCTAATCATAAGAATCAAACTAAAAGTAAATTTAAAAAAAGTGGGGGAAGTTTAGTTGAAATAGAAGCTAATTTGAGCAGTTCAGACGCACAGGTAGATAGTATAAGTTGGGTAATTGATACCCCTGCAACATCACATTTTAGTAATAATCGATACTTATGTTGTAAATTCAGACCAGTTAGCAAGACGGTAATCATTTTGTAGGTTCAGAAGGGAAAATTAGGATTTATAATGCAGATTGGAGTGAGATGTTTTGCAAAAAGAAAGGAAAATTTATATTTCCTAAAACCTACAAAATATCTAACTGGAAAGTGGCAAATGTATAGTAAATCCCTTTTAACTTGTAACGTATCCATGTTAAAAACTGATAGTAAAAAGACAGTAGTGTTTTATGGCATAATAGGTTTTGCCATATAAACCAGGATTACCTAATAAATACAGGTAAAAACCACTGTGTAAAAGGATTACCTGAATTAAAACAATTAGACGAAACACTGTGTCGTATGTAAACTGGCAAAAGCTAAAAGAATTTCATTTAAGCCGATAGGTAAAGTTAGGTCCGAAAATCCATTAGAACTTATTCACATGGATATTTGTGGGCCCTTATCCACCATTTCCCAGAATGGTTGTAGATATTTTTTATTATTTATTGACGATTTCTCTAAGAGGACAGTTGTGTTTCCAATCTGTAGTAAAACTGACGTATTTAACTGTTTTAAGAAGTTTCAAGCTCGATCCGAAAGGTTTCTGGGAAGAAAAAGTACTATCAGTTCGTACTGATACTGGTTTAGAATTTTGTAATAATGAGATGAATAACTTTTTAGAGAAACAAGGAATTAGACATGTACGCGCGAATACGTTTACCCCTGAACAGAACGATACTAGTGAGCATTACAATTTAACAGCCCTAGATGGTGTGAGGTCATTACTAAAAGATAGTGGAATTCCAAACAAATTTTGGGACGAAGCATTGTTCTGCTTCACATACGTTTGGAATTGCGTATGTCACAAAAGATTTAAGAAAACTCCATTTGAGTTATACTCTAAAAGAGAACCTTCTGTGTCTCACCTCAAAGTTTTTGGTTATATAGCATACATGGGAGTGCCTAAGCAGAAACGTAGTACGTTCGATATGAAAGCCAAAATAGGGATTATGTTAGGGTATGCTTTAAAGACGAGAGGTTACCGTATCTGGCTTGAAAGTGAGCAGAAAATAATAGAAACTTCAAATGTGAAGTTTGAAACTAAAAAAGGGGTGGAAGCGTTTCTGGGTCCCAAAAGTACAGAGTATACTAACTATAATTTTTCAATGCCTGACTATTCGGATGACAATGACATGGATATTCCATTTACCAGATCTCCTGAAGTTGAATCTGAGGTGTCCAAAAGCCCCTTAATGGAATCTGATACTGGTGAACTGTTAACCCCATCTAATCTAATTCCTTGGGTTAGCGACGCTGTTGCTTGTAAGGATGGAAGCCGCACTGATATTTACTATCGAATTGAAGGAACTAACATGCGACTTCGTTCTATAAATGATGTTAAGAATTACTGTGCTGAGCATAAAATAGCACTAGATGAGAATTTATTTGACTTTCGTGGTGAAAATCCTCAATCAGGAAAGGTCTGAGTTGACAGAGACTAGTAATTTAGAAGCACACTTAATTGAAGTTGATATTGTTAGGGAAAAATGCCAATAAGCATTCCTCTTCTTCCCCTAACCTTCCAGCCACGTAGAAAGAGCGGTGTGTTTACATCATTTCCCACCTCCACAGCAATGTGTAAGCATCGTCAGACGCCAGTTGCGTCATGCCAGCCTAGTGACGTCATTCACCCAACGATGACGCCATACCATCAGCCAAGAATGACGTTAACTAACATCAAGTAAAATTAGCATAATTAACTTTGCTATTCTCCTGCCACGAGGGAGCGCGGCGGTCGACGCCTGTATAAATATCTAGCCTGACATCGTGAGTGGGGGGAGAGATGAGGTGATCTAGCACGACTCAGCGCAGCTCGTTTTGAGAGCCAGGCTCTACCGAGAACCCGTATTTAGAGGCAGCGACCAACTTACCAGCAGTGCACCGATACCGATGCCCTAGTCGTCTCGGCCTTGCATGCCCGCAGGTAGCCAAGGAATGGTTTTGTGCTAGAAAGGCACTATCTACTTTACGTATTTTTACGATGGTAAAACTTTGCCTCGACCAACTGTGAGTTAGTTTTTTTAATTTTTCTCTTCACCTCGGTAAGAGTACTTTAAAGCCAACATTTTGGGATCACACTACGAGCTGTGTAGTGCATCTGTGAACAAGACACTTTAATGTCGTATTATTTCTTTCCAACTAAATAAATGTATTTTTATTTTACTTAGACCTTCGTACGTTTTTTTTGACATCTTGCATATCACACCACAAGCTAGCTAGCGTTGCTCTGACTATATCTAAATATTAAGAGTCCAACCTTCCCTGCTAGTCAGTACGACTCTGCACTCTTAGCTATCAGTAAAGTTTGGGGCATTCCTGCCCCCAAATCTTAACTATTTTTTGGTTGGGGGAGCCGCCAGGTTCTAGCGGCTCAATTCTGTAACATTTTGGTTATGGGCCGCAGGCCCTAAAGTTAATTTGTAAACAACTACTTTTTACTTAACTTAGGGTGACTTTGTTCTAAAATAGCAGAGCACAACGCGAAAGCTTGGTGATATGTGAGATAATAAGCGACGAAGGTATAAACAAAAGGTAAAGGCCCTGAATTTATGAAATTCTATATTTGGGGAGGGCCTATTTTTATATATATATAGTATTTAGTGTTTTACATACTGTCTTGCATTTTTTTATATACTTATATATATATATTTACATATTGTACTTGTAACTCAAAACATGCCCACTTTACAACCCCATATGGCTATAGATAAATTGACCCAGGAAAATTTCCATACCTGGGTAGCAGATATTAAATATGTACTAATATCTCTTAATGCGTGGGACATTGTGAATAACCGCGAAACTAAACCGATAACAAGTGCGGAAAATTTAGCTGAGGTAAGGGACTTTGAGAGAAGAACCCGACTCGCTTTATCTACAATCTTTTTAAACTTATCCCCTGCTTTTAAGTCGGTCGTGGAACATTGTACCACCCCCCAGGACACATGGTCAACCCTGAATAGGCATTTTCAACCTGACAGTCGTAGTCGGCATATGCAGTTATTTACTGAACTAGTTAATTGTAAGCCCTACGCTAGCGAAAAAATTAACATGTTTGCGGCGAGAATCCGCAAGTTAAACGAAAGCCTAAAGGGAATAAATCAAGAAATAAATGAGACTTACCTCTGTTTCCAGCTAATCCGGTACTTACCATCGGAGTTTGATCACTTAGTGCAAACTATACTTCTTTGGAAAAGATGCGGAATTTAAATTTGAAACCATTCTAACTGAACTTGTCGCCGAAGAAACCCGAATTAGCGCACAGTTACAAGATAAGTGTGAAAACGCTACTTACGAAATGCAGAACACCTTTTCGGGTTGGCATAATTCTCGAAGTTGGAATAAAGCCAGTTTACGACGGAACACTCCATCGAGAAGCCCTTCTCCTAACAAACAAGTCCATTTTGGTAAATACCCAAGTGGGAAATCACCGGGGCATAGAAAATCTAAACGCTCGTTCCGGCGAAACTCACAAAGTAATGAAAAGCCCGAGAGCCATTATACTGTAGAAGCCCTATTTACATCTCACAGTAATCCAGGTCACTGGGTCGTCGACTCTGCGGCAACCCATCATTTTTGTAAGGATAAATTCCTATTTGATGGACCCCTTGAGGATGTAAATGATAGGAGCCTAGCGGTTGCTACTAGGGGAAAGCCTATCCCTATCAAACAAAGAGGGCCAGTCGACCTACTTTGTAAGGGCGAAAAACGTGCCATTAGTCTTATGCGTGCATTGTATGTACCATCTTTGAGGCGCAATATAATTTCGTTACCTTTACTTGATGAAGATGGATTTACTTTTGAAGGGGGAAATGGACAACTCCATGTTTACGATAAAGATGGAAAAGGTTATTTTGCAGCTCGCAAACAGGGGGGAATTTTTTATGCAAAACAACAGCTAACCCCAGAGCAAGCTGTGCGAAAGAAAGCTTACCAACACGAGAAAGAAACTCAATCGAAGAAAGGTAAGGCTTACGAAACTACAGCTAAAAAGAAACGAAATACCCTAAACAAAAGTAATGAAAAACCTGCCAGTGCATTGAGCAGATGGCACCGTAGAATGGGCCATATGAACCCTGAACTGATCAGCCAGTCTTTTTCAAATAAAAGTGTCAGGGGTGCTCAGGAGGTAAAACCATCCAAGCTTTTTTGCGAGGATTGCAGGTTAAATAAAGCTAAACGGGTGACATTTAAACCAATCGGCCAAACTAGGTCATCAAAACCACTAGAACTTTTACATCTAGATTTGTGGGGACCTGCTTCAACGACGGGATATGCAGGAGAGAGATATTTTTTGAGTATCACAGATGATCACTCAAGGAAAATCGCCCTGTATCCGATTAAAGATAAGACAGCTACTTTTCCCACCTTTTTAAATCATGTGAAACGCGCCGAAAGATTCCTTTCAACTAAGCTCAAAGCTATCAGAACTGACAATGGTAAGGAGTTTGACAACTCACAATTGCAAGAGTATTGCCGTACGAATGGTGTGGCTCACGAATTTACAGATATTTATTCGCCTGAAATGAATGGGGTAGCAGAGAGGTTGAACCAGACAATAGGAAACACCCTCCGCACGATCCTAAATTCAAGTAAGGTTCCAGTAAAATTTTGGCCAGAAGCCGTCCGCTATGCGGCCTACAATTGGAATAGAGTGTGCCGTAGAAACCAGACGAAAACACCGTTTGAGAAATACGGAAAGTTCAAACCCTCCATTAGTCACCTTAAACCATTCGGGTCAGTTTGTTTAGTGGGTGTGCCGAAGCAACACCGAACCAAATTTGATCCCAGAGCTAATAAGGGAGTTCTTGCAGGCTACGCATGTAGGATTAAAGGGTACAGAGTGTTGTTCCCAGAAACTGGGCGAATAGTCGAAACCTGGAATGTTAGCTTTGCTGAAAATGAACTAAATTTTTATCAATTGAAAGCTAAGCAGACTAACAATGGAGCAGTGCTGGGCGGCCATCCAGAAACTACCATATACTCACTTCACAACCCGGAGCTTGAGACAGTGGTAATCCCACATATGGATTCGCGCCGAGTACATTCCCGGAGTTACCAGGAGGACTCGAGACCAGGCCCTAGTTATGCAGTTCAAACAGATGAAGCAAGTGAAGACGAATCAGACAGAGAACTATACGCCGAAACACCTCGACTCCGAGTCGCTAAGTGGACAAGGGAAGCCGTTCCGAGACCAGACGTCTCGGAAGATATCGTGGAAAAAGATATACCAAAAAGATATCGTGCCCCGGGCGCCAGTTATGCTCGCTACGCCACTGCCCCTTCTCCCGTTCTTGTACAAAAACCTTATATTACAAACAGTATGTCATTTCAAAATAAGTTGTTGAATGTAAAATTCTTTAAACAATCATGAATTTATATTCAGTCAAAAATATGTTACACAAAACTATTCATATATCTAAAATGCACAAAATTCAGAAATTCTTATAATTGTATACACATATGTTGAAAAACTCAATAAGTCAACTTTAATAAAAATACTTACTGCTTTCAATATTATTTGTAGTATAAACATATGAAACATTGTATAAACATGTGTATTCAAACTTGGTAACATTTAACTAAATTTATTATTGATAAACACAATTGCAATAATAAAAAAAAAAACCACACATAAATCATTCATTTGAACTTAAATACGATTATTCAAGAACATTATATTGCAATACATGATAACAACTAGTTGCACAAAAAAAAAAAAAAAAAATTCCCCAAAGGTGTACACCTCCTTAAAAAAAATTATTCAAAATACATTTACACTTGAACAATTTAAAATACAGAATGCAGAAACAAGTGTATAAGTTTAAATAGTTTGAAATTTCATAAATAATATTATAATATCCTGATATATACTTATAAGACTGATATTTAAGATTTTACAAACACATTATCTGAAAACTTTTTTAAACCCTCTTTTGTTAGAGGTTTAGTAAATATGTCTGCAAGGTTTTGTTTGCTATTTATATAATTTAAATCAAACAGTTTCTCATATATAAGCTTTCTTAAAAAATATCTTGCATGTATGTGTTTAATTCGGGAGTTTTCTATGGGAGAGTTTGAAAAGTCTATTGCCGCTACGTTGTCACATAACAGTTTCATTGAAAAAGAGCTATTTGAAATTAAATGTACCTTGTTACATTCATCTAGGATCCTGATCACCCAAAGTAGTTCTTTGGCAGCTTCTGTTAGAAAGACATATTCCGCTTCCATTGTTGATAAGCTCACGCACCGTTGTTTAAAGGTCCTCCAAAGTATTGGGACCTCATCAACGAACAGGATGATTCCACCCATTGATATGCGGTCATCTCTGTTTGCAAAGTCAGAATCACTGAAATAGTGTAGGGGAAACCCTTGTACCTAGGGCCGGCTATTTTCAAATGGCAGTATCTTTACTTATAACTAACTTACAATAATAAAAATAGTTTGTATACATTACGTGCTTTATTCTCTTTAAATAAAAATCACATCAAATGTAGAAAAAAAAACTTGTAAATGATATTGAAAATTTAAAAAGAATTACAAATGGCCCTAGGTACAATAACACTATTGTACCTAGGGCCAGTTATTTCCAAACACTGAAATTGTTATTTACAATAAAAAAAACAATTTGTATGCATTATTTCTTTCATGCACAACTTCTAAAATCTTCATAAAAAAAGAAATGTTAATTGTAGGCAATGTCTTAAAGGTGGAAATGTTTATTATTTCATCACTTTCTAATGTATGTTTTTTCTCCATTGTCTTCTGGATGATCCCACATAAATTTTCTGTTTCAAACACAGATTTCGTAGCCTTTTTTTTATCAATTACTTTTTTCAATATTTGTGCTTGATTTTCATTTTTCTCGAGGGGGGTGGGGTATCAGTGAGAATTCTATACTTGTCAAGTTTTCGCCCACCTCTTTTCTACCAGAGGCTATGGCCCTAGGTACAAGATGTTTTTGGCAAAATGGCTTCCATAGCCAAAGACCTGCAGAAACCAAACTTTGTTGTTATATAATTTTTTCCTTTAATGATTACAAAAAATATCTGCTATACATTAAAACATAAGTTTGCACTTAATTTCACAAAATAATACTTCAAATTGAAGTGAAAAAATTTAGTTTTGATCATCAAATCAAGACTTCCTTTTCTATTTAACTATAGCTTCTTCTTGCTTTCATTAAAAATGGCTGTTATGATTTGAAACAATGTTGTCACTCACTCCAATGAGTAAAAATGCTGTAAAATAATTATTTAAATAAAGCATGGTGGCTCTAGGTACAAGGGTTTCCCCTACATTCAAGTTGTTTATACGGGATAGATCCAGCTTCAGATCTCTAGTGTGGTACACATAGCCAAGTAATTTTAGCAAACAATTCCAGTGAACCAGTTCGGGGGACTCCTGAAATTGAGAAAGGGTATTCACAGCATAGCTGATATCCGGTCTGGTCCTTCCAGCAAGGTAGGCTAGGCAACCTATGATGTTTCTGTAAAGTAGCGACTCCATTTCCTTCACCTCTGGATCGGTTTTAGGGCACTGGTCCTTGGAAAGCACTATGCCTTTGGCAATAGGTAGTGAAACAATGGGAAAGTGATATTCTTGTGTGCTTGTAAAACTTTTATGCTGAGTATGACCCCGGATAGGATGTTGCATTTCAAACATGAAAACTGCAGTGGTGGTAAGCTTTCAAAAGAAAGGATAACATTTATGGTTGCTGCAAATTTAACTGGAACTGGAAAATTGAAGCTTTTAGTGATTGGGAAATACAAAAAACCGAGGACATTTAAAAAAATAAAATTGCTGCCAGTTGATTATCATTTGAATTCTAAACCTTGAATGACAGGAGAAATATTTGAAAACTGGTTACGGAAGTGTGACCAAGAACTTATTAAACAAAAAAAGAGAAATCTTCTTATTGTGGATCCCCAGCCAGTAATTGCCCAGCCCACCCTACGGTTCAAGGTCTTCCTTCATGCTATTAAATATAACTTTTCTTCCTCCCAACACAACCTCCGTATGGAGCAAAGTGTCATTAAGTCCTTAAGAAATCATTTCAGGAAGAACTTCATTCTACAGATCATTGACGATATTGAAAACAAGAAAGAACCAAAGATTTCAGTACTGGAGGCTATCATCATGCTAGAAAAGGCATGAAAAAATGTTAAACCTTTAATGATTTCGAATTGGGGCTTGTGGCGGCCCTGTGGTACAGCACGCTGGTTAATCCTCTCATTTTTTAAACTCAAGATGCTAGAGATGAAACACTTTAAGACTAGGCTCGAGATTTGCCAATTGAACAAGGTTCACTTCAGGAATATGAAGACATAGATTTGGCTCTTGCAACTCATGGGAATGTAACGGAGGAAGATATTGTTGCAGGCGTAAATGCAGAGATGATGATATTGACAACAGTGCCAGTTCAGAAGAACTAGTTTTCTTGCCCGAGTTTAAAAGAAATGTTTTCAGCAATCAATACTGTTAATAAATGTTTAGCTTGCAATGACAATTTTGTGAATGATCCGATCAAGAACTTGTCAAGCCGTCAAAGAACTTGTTGCGATAACCGAAAATTTTTATTTAAAAAAAAGCAAACTAAAAAAACAAATATTACTATTTTTCAGAAAATGAATAAACATGTAAAAGCAAAATATTGCATTATGTATGTACATTCATAATAGCTACATAATATTATTCATTTTCCTTTTTAATGTTCTTAGAACTATGTATTTGAAAAAGTTTAAAAATGCATACTTATATGAAAATGAGTAGTGTATTTTTCCTTGATTGAACTTGAACCTTTTAACCATTTTTTTAACGTCATGTTTCGGGTGTAAATAGAAATTATGTGACGATGAATTTGGTATTTCCAGCAGTTTTTTATCAGATATAAAAACTATTGGTTATAAGAACCAGTTTTTAGAGTCCCCTGGATGTTCTTCTAAACGATTTATACTGTATAATGAAAGATGATCTGATTTAAATTAGGATACAAAGAGCTAACTCTGGCTTAAAATATTATTCACTGTATAATAATTCTAAGGTAAAACAACTTCCCCTATGAAGTTCAATAATAGGTTTTTATTTTAATAGTATAAAATGGTTTGAACTGCTTAGTAAGTTGGAACAGTTTCTTTATGGTAAAGTAATGAATGGATATTGAGCAGTAAGGATTAAATGATTATGGAGACAAGCAACAAAAGATTATGGGATTAATTAAGAGAGATTGTCATAGCTGTCTGGTGTACAATAACAGAATAATGGAAATAAGTTTTAAAAAACTTATGTGCTGTAGCATATGCAAATCAAGAATATGTTGAAGTATCTGCTTTCATGATGGAGAATAATTAGCTGTTGTGGAATTATTGATCTGAATCACTCGTAGAAATCTGTGATAACTAGCATGCTTCTTAGGTATAGGATTTATCCAGATGTACTTATTGAACAGTTATAAAACTTGTTTTTAGCAGAAAATTAACTTTATAGGAGAAAAGAAAAGTTTGGCTCTACAGTAACAACATTAATGAGTTATATTTCTTATTACTCTGTTTTCTGTCTGTTCTGTTTAATTTACATGTATATGCATGTAAATAGTTAATTTATGCATTTGTATTTTTAGTGAATGTGAGGGATGATTCTACAATTTGTGTTTAAACGCACATAAGATATAATGGTGGTAAAATGAAATACTCTACATTAGTCAATTTGCTAGCCTTTGCTGAAATTAGCCTTCCTCTGCTTCTATTGGTTATTTTACTGTAGGAGTATAATTTATTTGAGCATAATTTATTTTTATTTACAGTCTATTTGCATACTTAGTATAGGGAGTAGAAAAAGGCTTAATATATCGCTCACTCCTTTCAAAAACATGATTTTTCAGGAGAGTGATTTTTAAAGTTTAAAAAATATATTAAAAATCAGTGTTAATTCTGCACTCTAGAGCAGAGCTCCGCAACCTTTTATCTTCCACGGCACAACAACGGTTTTTCGATAATTCCGCGGCACACCACAAGTAAAAGCTTGCAAATACGTAAATTACAATAAATACGTATATGGTTTTTAATTAGGTAAAAAAACACAATAAAATAGCTCTATGTATCAAGATAATTATAAGCATTTAAGTTTTATATAAATAATTTTGAATTGTGCACCAACACAAGAACAAAAATATAAAGTTTACAAGTAAAAAAAAATTCTCTTTAAATTTTTATATTAAAAATTTTTTTTAGGTATTTACTTAAGTCTAATAAATCAAAGTTAATTTAAACATAACTTATTTATTAATGATATATTTGAGCTTGTTTTGATGAACATATGTACGTTTAATTTTTGTCTCTATATTAAAAGAGCTACTCGAAGTTCATGGTCAAGACCTTTTAAACATGATCATTTGTCATTTTTAATTAGAACCAGTGTCGAAAAACTTTGTTCGCATAAGTATGTCATAGAAAAAGGGAGCAAAATTGCAATGGCCTTGTCATAAATTAGTAGATATTCTCTTAACTAAAATCCTGAAATATGACGCTCGAGCATACATACAATGTTAGGTAACATGTTTTGTTTTGTGTATAATTTCGACCTAGAGAAATATTAGCAAAAAATTAGAGGAATATTTTACTTAGAAAAATTTCTAACTGATGCAGTGGTTAATTTTTTTATTATTATAATCGATATAATCCCCGCGGCACAGCCAAGATCACCTCACGGCACACTAGTTGTGGAGCACTGCTCTAGAGTCTTAAAATTGAGCAGTGAGGTATGACATCATGCAGGGATATACTGCTCTCTCAGGACATTCTGAAAATCACTGATTTTTGAGATATGACATTGTTGAAAGAAGTGTGTGTATTATATAAATATGGTAGTGTGATTCTGATTTTGAAACAATATTTATCATCCTTTTTGTTTTGTTAGGTATAATGGAAGTTTACCCCAAGGTGAGAAAGGCAGACGTAGAAGTAAATTTGTTCTTTGTAAAAGACCAGTATCTAATGGTGTAAGGAAATCTCAACATTATGTTGTTAAGACTCCACAGTCTTCAAAAGTGAGTATTTATGAAACGGTAATGTTTTAAGCCAAAGTATGATTAATGTTATTACTCTCATGAAATGAGTTGTTTTGAAGTACTGCGCACAAAATAGAATTCTTAAAAAACAGGGTTGGGTTTCTTCCGAAAGAAACTGATTTCTTCCAGGACAGTGGAAGAAACTGGAAGAAATGAAAAAAACGAACAGAAAACAAAACAGATGCTCAAAATCAAAATTAAAATATATTAACTATATAAAAGAATTAAACTCAAAGCATAATATATCAAATCTAAAATGCATAACTTAATTAATATTAAAGATATTAATATTTTTTAAAATGCAATCCTTTGTATGAGCTGGTACTGACAAGTTTATTTCCCTCTCCCCCATTTCATTTGCAACTTACCTTACACACCTGCAATGTTTTATTCTCTCCTATTGTTCAAGTCTGGCCCCATAAGGCTAGAAAGAATGCAGTCAATCATAGGCACCCATTGATTGTGTCTCTGACTATGGCACACCTGTATGCCATATTGTGTGCTGGATATGTAAAGAAGAGTAGGAACGAGTCATTTTTTATTTCTTTGAAGTTTGCATCACCAATACAACAAGAAATAAGATGGACATACCAAATAAATTTTTAAATATTTGCAAGTACAGTGACATACCCAATAAGCTCTACGGGTATGTCAAAATGCTTTGAACTCTCCTTAAGGTTACTGCCTATGTTCGAAGCCAATTTTTTAAGGATTCATTGGTCTTTTATGGCAAAATCGCACTTAAAAATTAAAAAATGAACAAAAACTTATCTGTAAATACTATACTTTTTTATAAATTGGTCAATTTGATGTAATTTTTGATGAAATTTAGCTTAAACACCTATCACTCTGCACAAAATTCTAATGTTACTATTTTAATTTCCTTCTCACACATGATACATATGACAGTTCACTTCAAAATGACCTACAATCTAAGAGAAATTTTAAAATGCAAAAATAATACACAATTTTATGTTCCAGTATGAAAATTTTCCCCTATTCGCCATTCCTTTCCTTATAAAAACAACTCCAAATGAAAAACTATTTATTATACATCAATTATTGTGCGTCATTTCATTAAAAATAGCATCTAAAACATTTCCTGAAAATATTATCAAATTATATGCATTATTATGAGAGAGATCATGACAACGGTAGAGATTTGTGCTAGAAAACCCAATTCTGAGAAAAACACATTTAAAGTTGTTTGTCACTTGAATTTTGTAGCAGACGATGTTTTTTAAAATAGCTATAACTCTGCTGCTAATTGATGTAGAATGAAAATGAAACGGTTTTGAAAAGAAAAAATAAAATAAAATTGACCATAATAGTCAAAAAATGACATTTTCAACGTAGGCAGCCACCTTAAGTTCTGCAGGACTTGCATTCATCCAGTCTAAGTTGAGAAACTGATTGCAGCATCCTACTGCTAAAAAACTTTTGTTTTGTTATACCATGTTGCACTGTAGTATGGAAAATGAGGAAGTTGACATTTTTTAATACAATAATTATTGTATATTAGTTTAAATAATAAAAAATTATGCGGGTTAAATTGAAATGGATAACTTTTAATAGATTTTGTGTATTTTGGTTAAAATTTCTTTTGTTCAGGTGTGTGATCTGATATTGGCTAAAAAACTGATGTAATTATTAATTTAGCATATATAATTAAATTTTTATAGGTCTAATTAAATTTACTTAAGGTTATTTATAAGAAAAATCCATTTATTGTATCTTCAAAGTTGCAACTTATATAGTAAATTCTTAAAGAAAAACAGTTTCTTCCACTAGTGGAAGAAACCTTTTTCTTCCAGTCGGTTTTTTCCATGGTTTTTTTCCACGGTTTTTTCCACTTTGGAAGAAACTTGCCAACCCTGTTAAAAAATTTAATGGTGAATTATATAAAAGTATTATTAAATATATTTAATGATGCTACTTTTTATATATGCCTGTGTATTTATTACAGATAATAGTAAATTAATGATTATAATACAGGTTGTATGCCTCTGTAAAGTTCGGAAATGTCAGAGAAAGTAAAATTATGTAAGAAATTTTTTCAGAAAACCTTGAATCTTCAACAAATTGCACACTGGATTCCGGTAAATTCAGGATGATATTGCAGAGATTTTTAATTCTAATTTCAGTCTATTTGGAAACTAGCTGAAAACCCGCGCTTCGCTACGGAGTACATTCAAATTAAATACAACGGTCAATGTATGCAATTAATGCAAAAAAAAATAAATATATATATTTATAATAAATGCGACGATCAATGTATACAATTGATGTAAAAAAAATATATATATATATATATATATATATATATATATTTAGAAAAAAATCGTGAGGGATATTTTTTTGGATAATATCCAACTGTCTGCTGCATTAGAAAGAAAAAAAATATTTTGTTTGTCTATTTAGTTGTTATGCACCTGACGATAAATTTATTTAAAGTACCAGAAAAAGATATCACGTGATCGGCATTTAATAAATTAAATTCTAAAAATTAATCTTTAAAAATTCACCAAAAATCAGAAAATGGAGGTAAAGGTTCAAAAAAGATTTCATTTTAAAGGAATTTTTATGATCTTTCTCGGGATATAAATTTTATAACCCTCAAATTATTATTTTAAATGCAAACTTAAAAAAAGTTACAAAAACAACTTAGAAATTTAATTTTAAAAAATCTAAGAATTTTTCAAAAATCTTTCTTAGTGCACCCCTACACCATAAGAAGAATCGCCATGCAAAATGTCAGTCCTTTAGGTCCAGCAGTTTGGTCAGTGCATTGTATGTCAGTGAGTCAGTTACGGAAATATTTTATATATATAGATTATAAATCATGACTGCAATAAAAATTTTAGAAAACTTATGTTTAGTTTTCAAAAATACCAGCCCTCATTCAAGCGAACACAAATCAAAAACTGCCGTTCCAATGGACTGGAATGGCGGCCTATTCTAAAAGCCAGTTCCATGGTGAGAAGTCCTGTTGCTATAGGCAGTTCCATCATAGTTATCACCCCTCCCCCTTCAACAAGCGATAATTTCCTCTAAATTTTGATTAAAATACTTTTTCTTTTTTTTAATAATTTACAGCTAAATGTTGATAATCAAGTAAAAACAATATTTTCCTATAGGCTGAACTTTTCTGCATTCTGGCATCTTATACATTTTATAAATTTTGTCCACTAAAGGAAGATATTTGCATTTTAAAACATAGTATACTTTTTTTTTATCTAATAATTGAAATAAAAAAAAGTTTGAATTTTTTATAAAGAATGAAAAAACATTCTTGAGTAAAGTCTACAATTTAAAAATCGATTCTTTAAATTGCAGTTGACAATGAGTGTTAGGTTTCCATGGAGATCTAATATGGCTGCTACACAGCAGTTTATGAGCTATCCTTTTAAGTCTTGTTTTCAATAACAACATCCACAGTAATAGCAAAACAGTCGTATGATATTCCAGTGGCACACAGTTGATGATAGGGATGCGACATCAATGTCGTTGTTTTCAAAACATCGATTTATTGAAGCCGATTTTTTTTTTAACATCTATGTTTTGTGCTCGATGTTTTTTTTTTTAAATGAAAATATACCATAATAAAAAAAAAAATAACCACGTAGCATAATTTTCCCTCTCAGTAAATGTAAGTCTGAATTCTGAAAAGGACTAATACAAAATGGGGAATGATTAGAGACAAATGGCAATGAACAACCAGTGAATAATAATTATATGCCCCAATAGCCCCAATAATTGTTATTTACAGTAAAGAAAAAATAAGCTTGTTCTGTTTTCCCCCATACGTTGGTTTTGCATCAGTACTTCAAATTGGTGTAAATGTATGTCATTTTCTTTTGTATTATTTAATTTGAAAATAAAAGATTTGTTAATAAATTGCAATAATTTCTTCCTCAATTTTCTGGTAAAAGTAATAAAATGTGTAATGGAAATTCTGCGATATGCGCTGACTCTAGCAACCAAGTTTTTGTCATTTGTGTCAGCCCAACCTGAGAGTAAAATTACCCCCCTCCCCTCCATGACTAACCGAAGTGACATTAATCTTAGAGGTTACTAAACCAGTTTTAACAGATGTAAGTTCATAAACATCGATGTTCAAAAGCATCGATGGTTTTGGGGCGATGTTTTATTAGCATCAATGTTTTAATATTGAATATCGATGTTTTGTTGTCGATGTCGCATCCCTAGTTGATGAAAGCCCTCTGTGTGTGTGTATTGAATTTGAATCCCTTCCCTCAAGTGGTCAAAACTTCATATGGGATCTAGATCACTGCTTTCAAAATTGACTGGCAACAGCAACAAGGGGCTATGTGAAATGTGATACACCTATTCTACCATTCTGCAGTGAAATAATTTTTTCTTCTCTTGCAGCATATGCTATCTGTTAGGAAAAATATTTTAGATCTGCAAACTTTACTTGGTAGTTTTTCAGGAAGAACCCCCCCCCCCCACCAAAAAAAAAAAAAAAACCTACAGAAATATGCATCAAGCTATTTGAAAGGTATAACCTACAGATTTTAGGCAGAAATTGGCTGGATTTCTAAATGAAGAAAAATATTAGTCTTAACTTATTATGTAATATATTATGACTTGAAATGAAGTGTTTTATTTTTTGTTTAGGCAATTTTGGATAGCAAGCAGCATTCAATTTCATATACATTATCTAGAAATCAGGCAGTAATAGTAGAATATATGCCCGATGACGAGACAGACATGTTTCAAGTAAGTATTTTCTCTTCTCTAAGTTCTGTATCTAATATGAGGCTTTGAGTTTTGTGTGTGTTAGAAATGCACATCATTATAATGATTCTGGCTAAGAGTTTGCATTTGTTAGAGTATGAAACCTGGACCTTTGTTGTCTAAATTTTATTGTTTTGAGAATTGGCATTTTTGTACTTTTTCAAGACATATGCATTTTGTAGGTCTGAGGTGAATGGCAATCATTGCTTTAAAAAGAGGCAAAGGATGGAATATTTTCATGTAGTCCTGATGAAGAGAGCTAAATACTTCTGAAGTGAAATTTTATGCTCTTAAATGAACCAGATTATTAAATTAAACTAGTTGGTTACCAAATGTTGAAAATCTTACCTTAGAGCTCCAAACCAAACCATAATATAGTTTGTTCTCTGTTTAACGACTTTCAAGGGACCGTGAAAAATCGTCCTTAAGTAGAGATCGTCCTTAAACAGAATTTGTGAAAAAATAACATTTCCCTTCACACTTTACAGGCTAAGGATTGTCAATATATTTCTTAATATATTGGCGTGTTTAAAAATGTTATTTTTTATTATCATCATTATTTTATTCACAAAAAGTTATTTTAAATTACATTAAAAAAAAGAGTACAAACAATACAATAAATTACGTTTTAAAGAATTCAAAAGTGTTGATTGCTTCATTCGCCTTGTTTTCGTTATTCTCTTTTCCAGATTTTCTAAAATGTTAAATGAGTCACCTTCCATTTTCGATGTAATATAGCGTCGGAGAACATCTAGAGCAGAAATTGCATCTTTGTAAGACGGTGGCAGTGTTTCGTTTTCCGTGTCTTCAACTTTACCTTCTTCGTCTGACACTGTGTTTTCGTTTACAATATCTTCATAAATTTGTTCTACATTTCTGAAATCTGTTGTTAAAACATATCACAATTGTAGAAATCTTGAATTGAAACATCCTCATCTTCAACAAGACTTCTCCATTCTTCAGGGGTAATGTCATCTTCGTTGATTTCTACATCCGTACTTTGCAGTTCCACTACAAGTTCTTTGTGAATTCCAGCAACGCGAAAGAAGTTTTTTATTGTGGATGAAGGAATTTCTTTCCATGCTGATGTTATCATGTGCATTTCTTCCATGATTGTAAATTTTCTAATTTTTATACTGTCAGCCGAATTGTTTATTAATTTCCTAATTAAAGACTTTCTGTAGTATGCTTTCACACTGCGAATGATACCCAGGTCTAATGGCTGCAACTTGCTAGTGCAATTAGCTGGTAAGAATTGGATAGTCAAATTTGTAAGTCCAAGGATATTTGGAGTATGTGCAGTGCATCGGTCGATTAAAAGTAAAACTTTTCTCTTTTCTCGATGCATTTTTGCATCAAATTTTCTAATCCAGTCAATAAAAATTTGTGATGTCATCCACGCTTCGTTGTTATTGCGGTACTCACAAGGTTTCCTGGTGATATTCTTAAAACACAAAAGTTGCTTTGATTTGCCTATAACTAATGGTGGAAATTTCTCAGATCCATCCGAATTAGTGCACAGTAAAACAGTCAATCGTTCCTTACTGTGTTTTCCACCAAAACACTTTTCGCCCATATACGTTAAGGTTTTATTAGGCACCATATTGTAGAATAGGCCCGTCTCATCTGCATTGAATATGTTCTTCTCATCATATCCATCTAATATCCCCTTCAGCACTATTTTCCATTCATCCACTATTTTTTCATCTATGGAGCCACTTTCGCCAGATATGCTTTTAAATACAAGCCCGTATCTTTATTTGAACTTTGTTAGCCAACCAGCCGAAGCCTGAAAATTTTGCATTCCAAACTTTTCTGCCAGAATAATAGCATTTTCTTTAAATATCACTCCGGAAATTGGAATGTTAGATGCTTGATGAAACCATTGCAGGACTGCCTTCTCAAACTCTTCTGATCGGCCACATTGAATTTTCTGCCGTTTGGATTTGGATCCCAAACCAAATTTTTGTGCTGCTTCAAGAATTTTCTCTTTGCTTGCTAAAATGCCTTTGAGAGTAGACTCTGGTAGTTGAAATTGTCTTGCGAATTGGACTTTTGTTCTTCCAACACTTTCTTCCCAGTTTTCAATAATTTTTACTTTTTCGTGTAGCGTAAGATGCTTTCGCTTTCATGCCATTTTGCTCTTCTCACCTCGTATTCGTACTGGAATCAGCTCCTACACACAACCATGAGTTCTCTAAACATGAACACGTGCTTCCCAGAAGGAGTGAGAGAGGGGTGCTTTTGGACAGTTTGTAAATCACATGGCAACATGGTAGGTACAATAGTGTGATTCCACTCCCGCACTAAGAAATTCGATCCACCAGGGAAGAATGTTCGATCTTCCGAGAAACAGTAATCCCCCCCTCCCCCGGTTTTTCCCACTGCAACAAGTCTATGATTGCAACAAACATAAAGGAAATTCCGGGTCTGTTATTGAAACCAAACTCCCCCACAGAAAGTAACCATCCTGTAGATAAAATGTTGAAGAAAAAGTTTATCATGTAAGAAAAAATTGTCGTTAAATAGAAACAAAATCGTCTTAAAATAGAATTCTTTTACGTCCGAGGGACCGGGACCGGGAAACATCGTCTTTAAATAGAGATCGTCGTTAAGTAGAGCATCGTTCAACAGAGAACCAACTGTATTAAGAATAGCAGAATACACTTTAAAAATTACTGTTGAACCCAATAAAAAGAAATATGGTTACTCAATGACAAACTAAAAACTTGGTTTGTGTACTCAGTAAAATGTTGAAAATCATAATTCCGAGAATAGAGAATAATGTACACAGTAAAAAGAAATACAGCTCTTCAATGACAGTTTATCATAACTGAAAACTGAAGAGTACCATTATGAATGCAAATATGCAATGCTTGTATCAAAGATGTAAAATCTGATAAATTCTTGACCTTTTAGAAACATGCCATGCAGGAAAAAATTAAATTTTGGCATAAATGCACACAATTATAAGTAAAAATGGCAGAGAACTTGAAAGATTCCTCGGAATAAACAAATTAATGTGTTTATTCAGCCTTGTGCTTAGTATAAAACATGTCACTGAGCATGTGCAGAAAGTAATTTTTAATCATAAATTATCACTAATTAATAGAAATTGTGGTTCCAAAAACCAAATTTGACACATCTATAGATTAAAATGTTTTGTCTAAGACCAAAATGAAGTAAATTGATGTAGTAATTTTCTTTCACGAACTTTCCAAAGAATGGGCTTAGCAATTTAAATATGTAGATGGGGAGTGGAATCGATGGATTAACAAATTCAACTTTCTTCTTCTTAAGCACAGTGTTCTTTGCATTGGCTTACAGTTTTACCTTCTTTCTTTACTATATTTGCAATCTACTCTGCTTCTAACGGGGAAAAAAGCTGAATTCCAATTATTTATAGTGAGTATTTAGTTTTTAATTCCCTGACTTGTTTTGCTAATCTTGGTCTTGTTAGATTTGTATTTGTTTACCGAATGATGTGAAATCATTTTCATTTCAGATTGGTCGATCGTCTGAAAGTCCCATAGACTTTGTTGTCATGGATACTGTATCGCCTGATAAAACTGAATCAAAAGTTACCCAAAGCACAATATCAAGATTTGCATGTCGTATTCTTATTCATAGGAGTGCCAATTTCATTGCTAGAGTATATGCGGCTGGCTTTGACTCATCAAGAAATATTTTTTTAGGGGTATGTGTAACCCGTTTTCATCTTATGGATTAGCAAATTTCTTTTCAGAGCTCCATAACAATAAGATCGACAAAAGTATTATGTTAATGATTATAGATATACAATACCATAGTTCCTTTCTTATAATCTATGGGCTATACCTTGAATTCTAAGTATTTGGTGTTTAAAATAATTCTTCATTTAACATTTTAGTCTAACTAGCCGCTGTGCGACTAGCATGGTCATGTTGACTGGTGGATCTTTTAAGAAGAAATTTTATCACGCATACAAAACTTGGATAACTAACTTTATTTTAAAACTTTAAACAAAATAATAAAGCTACTGACCAGCAGTTTATCAAACAAATAATCACATCTATCTTGATGCTGACTGCAGCTTGCTTGCTGGCTCACTGACCAAACTTGGCCTTTTAAATCATTATGTGAGCACAAATCTGCATATACTGAAAAATATGTGCATGTGATGCCATTTGATAAAAAGAAATTAAAACCCAGGGTTGAGGTGTACCTGACTTCAAATACTCAATCACTATTTGATGACCTCATACCTGGGAACCAATGAGTAATTAACAAACTATCAAATGACATCACATGCCTGTCATACAACTTCAACTTCCTCCAAATGAAAACATTTGCTGAGGTAAGTGAACAGCTCTTAGTATACAGCAGAAAATGAAGGTAATTATCAATTACAATTAAAACATATTTAATTTAAACAAATGTTACTTTATCTATACATTTATATCTTTTGGACTGGATGTCAAGCCTGGGGAAAACGTATTAGGGATAAAATATACTTTATCTTTAACCCTTGGTGCTAACAGGTCACTTTTAGTTTTATACTTCCTTTTGCTAAACAACTCAACTGAAAGTAACATATGTAAGGAATGTTTCCATTACCTGTCATCATAAATATATGTTGTAAAGGGGTATTCTTCATAAGGCTGATTCTAAAACATTGTGATTAAAAAATATGAATTTCCATTACTTCAGAACAGAGTTAAAGATAAGACTGAGAAACCCAACACCAATGATTTTAAAAATTACATCCCTCTCTGTATGAACTATTTTTCAAAATTAAGATATCTACACTTTATCATTACATCAAATAAGAAATTGTTGGTGAAAATTTTTTTCACTTAAAAAATGGAGTAAGAATTTAGCAAGTACTAAAATATAGTATGGATTACATCACTCTTTGTATGTTCACAATTCAGATATCTACACTTAATCATATCAAATAATAAATTGTTGGAAAAATTTCTTCACTTATAAAATTGAGTAAAAATTCATCAAGTACTGAAAAAAAGTGTAGAAAATTAACTATTACTGGCTGTAATTAGCTATGCCGGCGATGGTTAAGCCTAACCTTGCGATCATTTATGCTCTCTCTTAATGAATTATTTCTTCTTCACTTTCGTTCTTGAGACTGTTCCCAATTTTCACTTGATCGTGTAGCTCGCTGTTGAGCATTCCTGATTTCAGTGCGTAAATCCATGTTGTCACGCAGTTGTAAATTGCAGACGGCTGCCAGTGTTTACATCTGGTAGTTGCAGCCGTTGCCATTCGGAGTGTAGAAATATCGTCGATTTTTGTGCCGTATACATACGCGTTTTATATATATATAGATGTGACATTTAGATTTCAGTAGTTTGGCCCATTATGGCAAAATTGACATGCAACTCTAGCAGCCTCCCTGTGTTTAGCAGTTTCCTTGTCCTTAGTCATATCAAACAAAAGGTATAAATGATTATCAACTTCTTACAAAAGTAATGACTAAAGAATTTAACTCCATAATATAATTTATTTTACAGAATAGAAAAAGTATTTATTTTTCTGTTTTGTGTACTCTCTAAAATTTGGAAGGATAGCTTCTCAAAAAAAGAAAAAAACTACCAATATTCTTTCATTTCAGGTAATAGTTAGGCAGTGGTTAAATTGAAAATTGATCTATATCTGGGAACCAGAAAAATGTCTAAATATGCAAAGCTTCTTTTATTCCTCCCTTCAACTCTGTAGCTTATTAAGCTACAGGAGGCAAAGTTTACATGCAACTTCTCTGTATTTTGCTATAAGCATTTGTTGTAGGTCATAGGTTCTTATACTGTGGTCCGTGGTGCCATTACTGGGGGTCCTCGAAACAATTTTGACATTAACAATCTATACTTGAACAAGATATTCTCTTGGAATTATCATTCCATACGTCTTTGAAACTACAGTTCAACAAAACTGAACTCACAAACTTTTGGTTACTTCTGATTACCCTGCACTTCCAAATCAAGCACTCCTATATTTGATTCCATTCTGCACAACATATTTATGTAAACAGGCTTTTTCGGTACTGTTATATATGAAATCAAAGTATAGAAACAAATAGAAACAAACTCAATGTAGAAGTGGGCATCGGAATAAAACTTTCCATCATACAACCTGACGTTGTGGTTCTGGTTTCAAGAGAACCACTGCATCCATCTCATTAAGTAAAAATTATTTACTGAAAACATTATTATAAGATAGATCTATTTCGACCAATATTTGACCAAGAAATGTTTGTAAGAGTTTAATGTATTACGATTTGTAACTTTTAAAATTTTTTTTACTACTGTTTTTATTCATTTTATGTTTTTTATTCTATGTTTTAATAAAAATGTTCACCTCTATAAATGCGCAAGACCATTTATTAAAATGACCAGCTATACATTTTTACCAATATTTATTATAACGTAGTGCCTATGAGATTATTGAGCCAGAAATGAAGTCTCAAAAACGACTTTAATTGCCTAGGGTTGGGATGGGGTCTGCAAAAAAAAATTTTGTTCAAGAGGGGTCCTCGAACTACATAAGTTTAAGAACCCCTGTTGTAGGTTATCACCAACAGCAAATAATATCGAAAAGCAGAAAAAAGTTGTATCATTATTTATCTGAGAAAAGTATCTATTAACATTCTGTATAATATGATTTTGAAAAATGTTGTTTACTAATGTTGTATTTTGTTATTGTAGGAAAAAGCAACTAAATGGCAGCAAAATGGAGAAATCGATGGGTTAACCACAAATGGAATTTTGATTATGCATCCCCGAGGTCCTTTCTGTGGGGGATCTGAGCCTGGAATATGGAGAGAAGTATCTGTTGGTGGGGGTGTGTATGCGTTGCGAGAAAGTCGATCGGCCCCTCAGAAAGGCATAAAGGTCTATAAAATTTGATGTAATTTGTGTGTAAAGAAGTTGGGATTGGGATGGATTTGTGTATTTATTTATGTTGTTAAATCAAACTAAATAAAAAGCATTCTCTCATCAGAGAAGCCTACTTTCCAGAATTCTAAATATGTCATTTGTTTTGAAAAAACTGCTTTGCTTTGACAGATCTATTTTCCAATGTAGAAAACAAAATTGAAATAAGGGCATTTGCTCTTTTGGGATTCGAAGAAAAACTGATTTGAATCTTCAATCATTCAGTGATGGGCAATATATTGACATTGCAAATCCCAGTATTTTTTTGATGGAATGCATGAAAAATTTTCTATCTATATATCTACCCGGGCAATAATGCTAGTATGCTATAAATGAATGATGTTACTAATTTGCAAATTAAGTTGTGCTATATAAAATGAACCATTAGTTTTAATGAATAAAACTTTGCTAGGAAATGCAATTAAGTTTCAGTTTGGATGGAGTGTGTGTTATTTCTGCCCATTTTGAAATAAAAGAAAATCTCTTCCAGAGTGTCCTGGAAACAAATGGTCTAAGGCAAAATAATGGAGAATAGAAACTTTGATTTGGAAATAGCATTTGATGTAAAAGAAAATAATTTTTCCCAGAGTGTCCCAAAACAGTTAAAGATTTTATTGATTCAAGATGTGTAGTTTGTCGTTAAGTTGCATGTTAGCTTTAATTAGCATATGGTATTTGGAAATTGTGTGTTATATCTGTGCATTAAGTAAAATTTTCCCTGGATAATTTTTTTTTAATTTCTAGATTGATGAAGAAACAAATGTTCTTCAGGATGGTACATTGATTGATCTCTGTGGGGCAACTTTGCTGTGGCGTTCAGCAGAAGGCTTAAGCAGATCTCCAGTGAGTATTCACTGTGTTATCCCCCTTCAATATCCACCATCTTCAATAATTTTTGCTAACACTTAGAATAATTTTTAGTGGTTGTTTCATCATCGGATGCAGCTTCGCCCTTTATCTTCAGATTATGAAGTGTGTGTCATTGTTAAAACCAGACTAACCAGCCATTGCGTGCAGAAAATTTCGGGCTTCCAATGTGAGACGACGAACTAGATGGCTCTAAATCTTTCAGCTGATTATAAAACCGTATAGCTTTCTCTTTAATTAATTCTCCATCAATAGGGATTCGTTTTTGAGTTAATTCTTGAATCCACAGTATGAGCGCCTTTTCTGTTTTCTCTATCAAAATGTTTCTTGAATACGATGCTCATTTAGTGCTTTCATTTGTGGCACAATTACTAGATTTATTTATTTCACCTGCACTTTTTTTGTATGCCGCTGATAGTGGATTCACCTAATCCAAATTCTTTACCAAGAGCTGTGGATCCTTCACCTTCTGCTATTCATTTTAAAATCGTAGTCTTAGTTTCTAAGGAAATCACCTTTCTCTTTGCGTTGTTTTTGCCCTTATTCATTTTCAGGGATTATGTTTAAAAATAAAATAAAAATCCTAAAAATTTATATCTAAATAGAAAAAATAATAAATTTACCTTCAATTTACGCTTTGAAATGAATCTTATCTTAATGGTCCAGGACTTTGGAAAGCACTTTGGACACCACACTTCGGAACAGGAAAGCACACTTTGGACAGGAAAGCACTTTGGAGGATATCAATTAAATAATGTGATTATATAATTCAATACATATGTAATGTAATTGGCTGACGCAATACTGCATTTTATTTGCAAATCAGTATGAGTACTTATGTAATGGGATCAAGTATCAAAAATCGAAAAAACTAAATGGACGATCAAACCTACTAATTTTTTTATTGATAACTTTGTTGATTATGTTCTAATTTGATTGAAATTTTCATATACCGTACAAAATAAGACTGCAAAAAAAAAGGTTTGAGTGTATTTTATACAATTGTTTATGTTATTAGTGTTTTTATGTTTAATAATATCGTATTGAAGTTGTGGTAAAGTATATTTGTGCATTAAAATAATACACTTATGGCTTAATATAACTTCTATTTAATGTTACATTACAATGTGTCTATATCACTGATAGTTACGTAAATTATTCTGCCAGATTTAGTAATTTGCTATCACACAAAGTTACAACTTTTTTATGTACAAGATGATTCAGTTAATGAAATTTATATTTTCTCTCTATTGTTTATTGCTGCACTTGTTTATTGGGACTATTTTTAACAAAGCAATTTGTTTGAGTTAACCCTTTCCAGTACGCTACTCTTTAAAGTTGTAATTTTGACAAAAAAATTTATAGGCAGTCTGTTTAGGCCTAGAAGGGTACGCAAGTATAATTTTGTGAAGATTGCACCAACGGTTTTAATTTTATGGGTGTACCCAGATGGGCTTCGAAAGGCATGGTGAGGCGAGCATTGCAGTGAAGCACGCAATAGAGTAAACGATTTTGCCTATGATTAAAATGCACAAGAATATGATCTCTGTAGCAGATTTAGCTTTACCCAGGGTGCACCACGGGGACCACCTAACTCCCATAGTTCATCACATGGCCCGATTTTTGATACGAAATCCGGAAGAGTCTTTTGAAGCTTCTTTTTCAAACTCCATATCGGAACTTGGGGCTGTGTAGATGGGCCTGGTTGGGAAGGATCGTCTACATCTTCCCCATTTTCACTAACATCATCATCTGTGACATCCGTGTTGTCACTTTGTTGAGGAACATACTCTTCGGTATCACTGCTCTTCGGAAATTCACATTCACTATCCGAAGGCAATTCATTTAGCACTCTCAGTGCTTCAGTAATGCTGAGGCCTCTCCGAGACATTTTCAAAAAAAAAAAGTTTAAAAGATAACTAATTAAAGTAATATAATATTTAAAATTTACTATTAAATAAAAAACTATAAAAAATATATATATATATATTTATATATATATATATATATATATATATATATATATATATATAAATAAAAATCTACAGAAATATTCAAAACTCAAAACTAACGATGAAAGCGAGAGAGAAAAAAAAGGTCTGCTCTAGATAAAATCAAACAGCAAAGTGTTATAACCACCCCAGGCCTTCAGATAAACCCCCTCGCACTTTAGTTCCTTAGATGTTTACACCCCACCAAAAATAAAAATAAAAACAGATAACATAAACACAGCTGTGCTCGCAGCCTCCGGTCGAAAACAAGTCGTCATTCCCCAATGAGTCAGAGCGGTGAAAGCTCACTACAGTGTTCTACTGGGACAGTGGTCCCTCCTCGGGCACACCTAAAATTAATTGCCTTATTTTAGGCAACCTTCCAACGTTAAAAATTAAAAATAATACAGAATAGACAGATTAATTTTATACTTAAAAAAAAATTTTGAAACATTTCATTGAAAAATCAGGGTTTTCAGAAATGTATCATATCCCGAAATTATTGATCGTCTTGTGGGGTGCTGCCATCTATTATAAAAAAAAAAGGTTAAAACTAACTAATAGACCAGTTTTTCAGGCATTTTCGTTTATTTTCGATGTCCAAGGTGTGCCCAGACCGGGCACACTGACCCGGAAAGGGTTTTCTATTAAGCACTATAATATTAAAGAAGTTGTAAAGATGATTTGTAAAGAAAAAAAAGATTGAACTGGACATATTATGAGTGTAATTACTGTAAAGTGTTACATAACTGTAAATCTATGTGACTCTATTCTATTAATATTAATAAAATGCAGCAATATATTTTTTTCTTGTGAAAGTTACTTTTGCGAGATTTTATTAATTTACGTCATGAGGTGTAAAATTCAATGAAATGATTTGATTTTTAAATCTTCCATAAATATTTCTTTAAAAAAATTGCTCAAAACATTTTTGATATGAAATGAAATATCCCCTAGTGACTTAAACTGCATATTGTTTTAATACTTGACATTTTATGTTGTAAAATATCAGAAGTAGAATGATGGATTTCTGGTATCTCAAACAAAGCAGATTTCACAGGTGCTCAACTCTATGAATAAATGAGTACTTTTCTGTTTGGTCACAAGTTGCTTTTAATTTTAGTCGCATCTCATAAGGAGTCTGACATTGGAGATAGGAAATTTGAGTTCAGATCTGTTGTGAAAGTATATTATAAATGAGTATCATCTTGGAATTGTGTAAACTAGGTGGGTATATAGAACTCTAATGGTTTCTAGTCAATCCTATTAATTGAATTAAGTACCCTTTAAGGGATTGTAATTGTGGCAAGTAGGTGGATAAAATAGAACTTTGAATACATTGGATAATTTGTAGTGTTTATAAAAATCAGAGTTGCTTCCTGCATTCTAAATTTGCAAGATTTTGAATTTTATAGACAAAGCATCTGTTAGAAGAAAAAATCGATGAACTGAATGCTGGACGGCCACAATGTCCAGTTGGATTGAACACGTTAGTAATTCCACGCAAGTCGACTCTCTCAGCCAGTGATAAGCAGCCATATGTATACCTCATTTGTGGACATGTGCAAGGCTTGCACGATTGGGGTCAAGATAAAAATTCCAATTCTCGTACTTGTCCTATGTGCCTAAAGGTGAGACTTACACAACTGTATATTAATCTGTTAACAAATTAGTTTAGTCCTGAATAAATCTGGAAACAGTTCCTTGTTTTCTAACATGTCTGTATAATGTTTTTATAAGTATTTATAAGTTTGTATTATGGTAGGACATCAGGTAACCTCACAGATTTATCATTCCCAATGTTAAGTTACAGAGGATTTTCTTCAATAGAAAATTAACTGTCCAAGTTATTTTAGAGGTATTTGCAGCAAAAGAACATATTAATGTCAAATTTGCTTAAAGACCACAACAGTATTTAACTGTAAAAGTGTAATAAACTGTGTCTTTCAACTGATCAAATGTTAATTCATTACACAGAGAAATGAAACACTTTTTGTCTTATTTTTCTTAACCCTTTCGTGGCGAACGGCACGTATATGTGCCAGCAGCTATCCATGTTTCTGGCCGACTGTCACGTATATGTGCCAGTGGTTTGGAACGTTTTATTAGTTAATTTTTGGGGAACAAGATGGCACCGTATGTCTATGAAATTTGAAATACACGTAGTTGTGACCTTCTATTCAAAAACAACTAGTATGAATCACATGCTGTCTATTGTTTTATGTGAACAAACAGAGGAAGGGATGTATTGCGTCTGGCTGTCAGCGGGTAGGGCATTTACACTTTGCACGTGGTCTTTGTTAACGAGCAATTTTGTTTTTATTTTGCAGTGGGATTGTAGCATTGGGTATATGTGTTCACCGTTTAGTTTTGAGTCAGAATCAGATCCTGTTGCAGTGAGATTTCTTTCCTTTGAGGATTTAACCCTTTCGTGACGGCAGTTCCGATCATGCGCTTTCCTCTGAGGCCACAAGTTTTTCTCGTGAGCGTACCCTCCAGGCCGGTGGACTTTTAAGCGCTAAGCCTAAATTTATGAAAAATTCCAAAATAGTAACATTTACAAACAAATCTATTTATTTAAGTTATATGTTATCGAAAAGGCAGGAGCAGTTAAAAATGATTCTGCTTCCAAGTGCTACAGTGGAGAAAGTCCTTCGTCATAAAATGCTATGTAAAAAAGGTTCTTCGAGACTTGAGTAAAAATTTGCAAGTTTCTTTAAAAAAACGTTTATTTAGATGTCATTTTTTGACAGATTAAAAACTAACATATTTATCACATAAGTTGCATTACGGAAAATTTCTCACTTCGTAATACCCGCACTGCTTTGCCTCGAGAACAATTAACGACTATTAAAAAAACTTAAGAAAAAAGGGTAAAATTTACTTTAGGTTGAAAGCGACATCCTCTTTTCCCAGTCTGCTAAACTTCTATCGCTAAAAACACCATCATTCTCGCGGGCTAAAAAAAACACTGCGTCGCGGCTGGCGAACGAGCTGAAAACGCGCCTTGTCGCTCCCTCTCACTCTCACTGCCTGTACTCACATGGGCCGAGTAAATATACTCTTGCTATTTTGCATAATCGCCTGCGGGTGCCGTTGCCACACCGATTTCTGATATCTTGAAATGAAATCCTTGACCACTCCTCCATGCGGTTGCGTCAAATGGCGTCGACCAATCGGCAAATGTTACATCGTTTGGCACGAACCTAAATCTCTCAACTCTGCCGATGGAACGTGCGTTTACAACTCAAAATAAAACAAATATTTAGGACGTCATTTGCATCCTGCTTAAGCTTTTTTTCTTTAAAAAAAACCGTAAAAAAGAAAAGTATGTGAGTATTCTTCCAACAATTCCCCCTCATCTTTTTTACTTAAAAATAAAAAAAGCTTTCTAACGTAATGCAACTTTTACAGAATAAATAAAGTTATAAATGTATATCAGTTTCAATAACATTTTACATCTTCCAGGAACATCTAAGTTGGTTCACAAATAAAGAATAAAATAATTTTAACATAATTGTATCTTCTTACACAAAAGTTTCTTTCTTGAAGATGGAACTGCTATACATTTAAAAAAAAATTTATTTTATTTTTTTTTTATATATATATAATAACAAAATTTTTACTTCCATACAATTTTGTAAACCATTAGATATCCTGTCATGCATGACAGGTTAAAAAAAAATTAAATGTGAAAAATTACAAAAAATTTCAATTTCACATTTGTTAAAGTCCATGTTTGAATATACATATATATCCGTATCACAAAAATTACAAATATATATAAAAATTTACAATGATTATATTTTGACATTAACCTTCGTGGTATGTCATGAAAAAGTTTTATTTTAAATCCTCCCCCCTTAAATAATATTAACTTCGAACTAATAAGCAAAATAAATAATAAACACTCTGATTTCCGTTTCCGATATTTCTGCAATAGTTTAATAAGTTAAATTTAAGGTTTATAAATGGATTTAAATATAATTTCATTAAATTGTTTTAATTTAAATTTACATGAGGCTTTTGTAAATAGGTCAGCAAGGTTAGCTTTACTTGGGATATACTTAAGCTCGAATAATTCCTTGTATACTAAATCACGTATGAAAAACAATTTTATGTCAATATGTTTCGTTCTACTATTTTCAATAGGTGATTTTACGAAATCTAATGATGCCTGATTATCGCCATACAGTATACACGTATTCGTATTCTTTAAAGATTCTATATTTTCAACACAATCACTTAATATTCTTTTTAACCACGTAAGCTCTTTAGCTGTCTCTGTAAGTGCTACGAACTCCGATTCCATACTACTGAGACAAATACTTTTAATTTTGAATGATCGCCAGGATATCGGGGGATTGATCTAAAAATACAATTTGACCTCCCATCAATGTCCTATCATCTTTATTAGTTGCGTAGTCTGCATCGGAGTATGCATTCAGATTCGTGGTTTTGACCTTTGAAAGGTCAAGTTGAAAATGCGAAGTATATTTTATGTAACCGAGTAATTTTAACAAACCTTCCCAGTGTGTCAGGCCAGGATTTTCTTGATACTGTGAGAAAATGTTTACTGCATACATTATGTCCGGTCTAGTCTTATTTGCTAAGTAAGCTAAGCGTCCGATGAGATTGCGATAGGGATATCGGGTCATTTCCTGAATTTCAATTTTATTTTCGGGACACTGCATTTTCGAAAATGCAGTTCCTTTAGTTATCGGTAGTGAGGAGATGGGAATGAGTATTTTTTATACTCGTTATACAATTTATGCATGAAACTGTGTTGATGTATAAAAATTTTAAATTCATTCTCTACAAACTCTACACCTAATAGTTTACGCGTTTTTCCCAAAACTTTGACGTCAAATTCAGATTTTAATATTTTAATGACTTTTCCTATCCATTCGGAATTGCTTCCAAATATTACTATGTCGTCGACATAAAGGACTAATGCTACATTTCCCTCATAGGTGTATGCACAATTACACCACTGTAATTTCTTAAATCCTTTTTTACTTAAAACTTCGTGCATTTTAAAATACCACTCCCTCCCACTTTGTTTAAGACCGTAAACAGCTTTCTTAAGATGACAAACTAAGTCAGGGTTTTCCTCAAATCCCTGGGGTTGTTTCATTAAAATATGCTGTTTTAGGGGAGCGTATAAGTAAGCACAACGAATATCACACTGTACATGTTCCCAATGGTAATGACATATGAAAATTGAAAAAAACATTCTTATAATTGAAAAGTTTACAACTGGGCTAAATACTTCCTCAAATGAAATTCCTTGGATTTGTCTAAATCCATGTGCTACTAAACGTGCTTTGTAGCTTTCAATTTTACCTAATTCATTGACTTTTAAAGTATATACCCATCGGTTTCCTATTACCTTTTCATTTGGTCGTTTTTCAATTAATTCCCATACACCCTTTTCTTGCATAACCTTAAGTTCGTTTTTCATGGCTTTTAGCCATTCCCCCCTCTGGGGTGAATTGCAGGCTTCCTCAAAACTATTGGGAATTTTTACCTCATGTTCTAGTCATGATTCCGTAAAGTTTATTTCTTCACTATTATCCATTTCAACAATGCCACTATTTTGATTATCTCCTTTAAAACAAAATTGGTCAGGGTTAAATGGAAAGTCGTGAGTTATACAAAATTTACGAACATCTTCTAGTGAGCGAAGTCTATCTGGTCTTCCTTTTGCATAATAATATATATCTATACGTTTACCTGTTTTTCTTGGTACTGCCTTTCTAATCCAAATTATTGGCCTTCGCGATTCTGAATCTAGACAATCACTTTGTTCTGAGTCTGATTCATTCTCACTCTGTGAGCTTTCGGCTAAGGTTTCCCCCCTTGTACTAGGACCGGGGTCAGCAAGAGTGCTATCATGAGTCCTTACAGGAGTTGGCACATCTTCGGCTTCCTCGTTGTCCGTTTCTGACTGAAATTTTGTTTGGTGGGGTTCCAGGACGGCTTCCACTTTTGGATTTGAGTACTTAGCACTCTGGGGTCGCTCATTTTCAAATTTTACATTAATAGTCTCTACAATCTTATTTTCATTTGGTATCCAGATTCTATAACCACGGGTGTTATGTGCATATCCCACTAAAATTCCAACTTTAGCTCTCATTTCTAATTTATGTCTAAGTTGTTTAGGGGTATTTACATATGCTTTTGTACCAAATGGCCTTAAGTGTTTAATTGAGGGTAGTTTTCCTCCGTATAGTTCGAATGGTGTTTTATCACGGCGTTTGTGATTTATTCTATTCCACGAATATATGTAGTGCATTAATGCTTCTGCCCAAAATTCTTCTCCTAACCCACTATCCTTTAGTAGCGCTCTAATGCCGTCAGCGGCAGTATAATTAATACGTTCCGCCACGCTATTTTGCTCAGGCGTATAAGGGTTAGAAAATTCATGCCGTATACCAAGCTCCTCAAATATTTTCCAAAATTTTTCATTGGCAAATTCCATGCCATTATCAGACCTTACGCTTTTAATATTTTTACCTATAAAACGTTCTGCTCTCCGTCTGAATCGGTCAAAGGTTTCGAAAACTTGAGATTTCCTTTTTAATGGGTGTACTGTGGTTTTGCGTGAATAGTCATCCGTAATAGTTAAAAAGTATCTATGACCTTCTCGCGATTCTACTGGCATTGGGCCACATAAATCTAAGTGAAGAAGTTCCAGTGGTTCAGATGAGCGAATCTTATAAAGAGGTTTAAAGGTTATTCTCTTACTTTTCGCTTCTTTACATACTTTACAATCTGGAATCTTTATATTAGTTGAAGGTACACCACGGACACTTCCTGCTTTAAATGTATCTTTAATGTATTGGGAGTTAAAGTGGGCATAATTTTCATGGCAATTTTTAAATTTGTTTAACTGCGTGCATAAACCAACAGGATTAGTTATTTCTCTGTTTTTCGGGTAGGTCGGGTTTACTATGTATAAACCTGCACATTTTTCAGCTATAAACAGTTTCTCCCCATTTTTCTTATAGACTGTAATTTTCCCATTTTTGCCTACAAATGAAAGTTCTCTTTCATCTAATATGTTACAGGCAAGGAGATTACGTGTTAGTTTAGGGCAAAAATAAACATTTGATAGACAGAAGTTTTCTTTACCTATACTAAATCTAACCTTTCCTATTCCTTCTATAGGACATTTAACGTTTGCAATTGCTACGGAAAAATATTGGTTGTTAACATTATTCATTTCAACAAACATAGATTTATCGCGACAGAAATGATTAGTTGCTGCTGAGTCTACAATCCAGGCGCTTTCTGGAATCAGTCTCTCGCTGGAGTTGGCCTCCGTTAACAGATTAGTTTCTAAAAAGTTCTTTTGCTTACCTTTGGCGTTGGTTTTACTTTGAGAATTAAGCGGCTTACTCTTACAGTTCCTCGCGTAGTGTCCAACTTGATGACATCTGTAACATCTGATGGTCTTTTGACGTCGCGGAGTCTCGCTCCTCGGTCTCCTCTCAGTCTGCTTCTTCGTCGTCGATTGTTGACCTCGTCGGGATCTTGGCTTCGCCGCGAGTGATGATGACGTAGCGATCATCGCCTCCTCGTCTACTTCCCTCAGCTTGGTACGGGATTCCTCAGCTCTTAATTCGGTGATACTCTTACTGAAGATGAAGTCAGTCTTGGGCCATCGGTAAATCTGTTGAATAATTCCGTCATACTTCCTTGGTAGGTGTCTGATAAGTTGAAATGACTTGTGAAACTCTGATACAGGTTCACCCGCATCGGAAAGTTCTTGAAAAATTCTTCTTAAACGTGCTGTGTACATATCGATGCTTTCTTCCTCGGTCGGTCGACACGAAAAGAATTGGTCGTTTAGCTGGATTATGCGTGCTCGGGAGTCAGGTCGGTGATGTTGCTCTAGACGTCTCCAGGCTTCAACCGGATCGGTAGTATCTTCAATGATTTGTCTTAGCTCTGGACTAACTGATAAATAGATATAGGTGAAGGCTTTTATCTGCTTACTTTTGAAACTTCTTTTTTCCTTTTCGGCAGCTTCTGCAGTTGGTTCGGTTTCTTCTTTACAGGTGACGCTCCAACATTCTTTATTAAGGAGTAAGACTTTCATATCGGTTACCCATGTTGCATAGTTATCCTCATTCAGAGGAGTAATTATTAAGTTATTCGTATCCATTTCTTCGAGTAGCCCCCTCAGTCACCTTACTCTAATCTTAGTATAGCTATATAAAATTTCTTCTAGTAAAAATATATTCGATAAGACAAAAAAGCACTTTCACTATATGACAAATGGCCCTAAAACTTGTAGGGGTCATTTACTCTAGGCTCGTTACCGTCACCTGGGCCCATAACCAATGTTATCAAAAAGGCGGGAGCAGTTAAAAGTGATTCTGCTTCCAAGTGCTACAGTGGAGAAAGTCCTTCGTCATAAAATGTTATGTAAAAAAGGTTCTTCGAGACTTGAGTAAAAATTTGCAAGTTTCTTTAAAAAAATGTTTATTTAGATGTCATTTTTTGACAGATTAAAAACTAACATATTTATCACATAAGTTGCATTACGGAAAATTTCTCACTTCGTAATACCCGCACTGCTTTGCCTCGAGAACAATTAGCGACTATTAAAAAAACTTAAGAAAAAAGGGTAAAATTTACTTTAGGTTGAAAGCGACATCCTCTTTTCCCAGTCTGCTAAACTTCTATCGCTAAAAACACCATCATTCTCGCGGGCTAAAAAAAACACTGCGTCGCGGCTGGCGAACGAGCTGAAAACGCGTGTTAGGGAAAAATCCCGATTAGCTTTCCTCTTCTTCCCCTAACCTTCCAGCCACGTAGAAAGAGCGATGTATTTACATCATTTCCCACCTCCACAGCAATGTGTAAGCATCGTCAGACGCCAGTTGCGTCATGCCAGCCTAATGACGTCATTCACCCAACGATGACGCCATACCATCAGCTAAGAATGACGTCAACTCACATCACGTAAAATTAGCATAATTAACTTTGCTATTCTCCTGCCACGAGGGAGCGCGGCGGTCGACGCCGGTATAAATACCCAGCCCGATCACAGACGGTGTGTGTGAGTGATAGTTGCTGGGAAGCGATGAGATGATCTAGCACGACTCAGCGCAGCTCGTTTTTGAAAGCCAGGCTCTACCGAGAACCCGTTTTTGGAGGCGGCGACCAACTTGCCAGCCGTGCACCGATGCTCTAGTCGTCTCGGCCTTGCATGCCCGCAGGTAGCCACGGGATGGTTTTTGTGCCAGGAAGGCACTATCTACTTTACGTATTTTTTTTTTACGATGGTAAAACTTTGCCTCGACCAACCGTGAGTTAACCCTTTTTACTTTTCTCTACACCTCGGTAAGAGTACCACAAAGCCAACTTTTTAAGAATAACACTACGAGCTGTGTAGTGCGTCTGTAAACGAGACACTTTAATGTCGCACTATTTCTTTTCAACTAAATAAATGTATTTTTTATTTTACTTAGACCTTCGTACGTTTTTTTAACATCTTGCATATCACACAACAAGCTAGCTAGCGTTGCTCTGACTATATCTAAAGATTAAGAGTCCAACCTTCCCTGCTAGTCAGTACGACTCTGCACTCTTAGCTATCAGTAAAGTTTGGGGCATTCCTGCCCCCAAATCTTAACTATTTTTTGGTTGGGAGAGCCGCCAGGTTCTAGCGGCTCAATTCCGTAACAACGCGCCTTGTCGCTCCCTCTCACTCACCGTACTCACATTGGCCGAGTAAATATACTCTTGCTATTTTGCATAATCACGTGCGGGTGCCGTTGCCACACCGATTTCTGATATCTTTAAATGAAATCCTTGGCCACTCCTCCATGCGGTTGCGTCAAATGGCGTCGACCAATCGGCAAATATTACATCGTTTGGCGCGAACCTAAATCTCTCAACTCTGCCGATGGAACGTGCGTTTGCAACTCAAAATAAAACAATATTTAGGACACCATTTGCATCCTGCTTAAGCTTTTTTTTCTTTAAAAAAAACCGCAAAAAAGAAAAGTATGTGAGTATTCTTCCAACAGAAATCCTACTCTCCCTTTCCACAATAAGAGACTTTCAGCAACTGATATATTCCTATCAGGAATATATCCAGAATATGTCAATAATATATCACGAACTCTGAAAGTTTTGAATGATTAAATCTAAAAAAGGTTTAATTTTTTCAATCTTTTTGGCATTAGTAGAAGTGAAATGCAAGTATCGAAGAATTTCGATGCGTTGGTCCCGACTTATAACCTTACTGAAAAAAGGTGTTGCAATCATGGGATTCGTTGAGTAGTACATCTTAATTTTCCGTTTTTTCACGATACCCATTAAAATTGTCAAAGCAAATTAAACAAACATTTCTTCTTTAGTTACAGGCAAAAATACTTCGAGGATGAACTCTGTTCACTTTCCGGATTTATGAACCTCTCATACGCATTAATTTGGTTAGTATAATATAATACGCATTAATTTAGTTATTAAATCCATTACAGTTTCACCAAAAAAACATCTGAAATAATCCAATTCATTTGATACAGCATCATCGACTTTTATTCCACATGCCGCTGTGAATGTTAGTAGAGTTAAATCCCTTACGGGAGAAGACCACAAAGAAGTACTGTCCTGCGATATACTCAGAATAGAAATGTCTGATATATCTTCATAATCACTCTGATCTCGGTGTTCCAAATAAACAGATTCACCCGACGAGATTTTTGTATCACTGTCACTACTTTCATTTTCAGACACATTTCTCATCAATTCAGAATTTTCGTCTTCTGCTAAATATTTTCTCCTTTTCTCCATATTAAATCATCAAAGGAAAGAAATTTCACTGCAACAGAATCTGATTCTGACTCAAAACCCATATACCCAATGCTACAATCCCACCGCAAAAGAAAAATAAACAAAGATATCTCGTAAACAAAGACCACGTGCAAAGTTTAAATGCCCTACCCGCAGACAGCCAAGCGCAATACATCCATTCCTCCGTTTGTTTACATAAAACGATAGACCGCATGCGATTCTAGTCTTGTTTTCGAATAGAAGGTCCCAACTACGTGTACTCCAAATTTCATAGACATGTGGTGCCATCTTGTGCCCCAAAAATTAACTAATATAGCGTTCCGAACTACTGACACGTATAGGTGACGTTCGGCGAGAAGCGCGGATAGCTGCTGTTGCGTATACGTGACGTTCGGCCAGAAACGCGATTAGCTGCTGGCACGTATACGTGACGTTCGCCGCAAAAGGGTTAATATGGCGAAAAGGAGAAAATATTTAACAGAAGACTAAATTTCTGAATTGATGAAAAATGTGTCTGAAACTAATTATGAAAGTAGTGACAGTGATACAGAAATCTCGTCAGGTGAATCTGTTTATTTGGAGCACCGAGATCAGAGTGATGATGAAGATATATCGGACATTTCTATTCTGAGTATATCGCGGGACGGTACTTCTTTGTGGTCTTCTCTCGTAAGGGATTTAACTCAACTAACATTCACAGCGGCATGCGGAATAAAAGTCGATGATGCTGTATCAAATGAATTGGAATTTTCAGATGTTTTTTTTATGAAACTGTAATGGATTTAATAACTAAATTAATGCATATTATATTATACTAACCAAATTAATGCATATGAGAGGTACATAAACCCGGAAAGTGAACAGAGTACATCCTCGACGTATTTTTTGCTTGTAACTAAAGAAGAAATGTTTGTTTAATTTGCTTTGACAATTTTAATGGGTATCGTGAAAAAACCGAAAATTAAGATGTACTACTCCCATGATTGCAATACCTTTTTTCAGTAAGGTTATGAGTCGGGACCAGTGCATCGAAATTCTTCGATATTTGCATTTTACTTCTTCTGATGCCAAAAAGATTGAAAAAATTAAACCTTTTTTTTTAGATTTAATCATTCAAAACTTTCAGTTCTTGATATATTCCTGATAGGACTATATCAGTTGATGAAAGTCTCTTACTGTGGAAAGAGAGACTAGGATTTCAACAGTATGTCCCAGTGAAAAAAATTTTAGGGGAAAAATAATAAAAGAATGTGTAAGTAACCCATATATAGCTTAAATAAATAGATTTGCTTGTAAATGTTACTATTTTGGAATTTTTCGTAAATTTAGGCTTAGCTCTTAGCTGGCCTTGAGGGAACGTTCACGAGAAACACTTCCAGCCTCAGAGGAAAGCGCGTGATTGGAACTGCCGTTGCGAAAGGGTTATTGGTTCAAATTGCAAACTAACCTCTGTTTGCTTTATTAATTTTCAGTTTCATGTCTGTAACTGATGCTCCCTTTCCTCTAAACTAGCATCTTCCTTATTGTTAGATACCTTAGCTATTTTTTTTTTTTCTGTGGTTTTATTTCCATTTTTTTTCTATATGGTTTAAGCCTCTTGTCTTAACAGATAGGAACTTGTTTCAAAAGTGTTCTGCTAATACTTTTGCAGTATTAGCAGAACACTTTTGAAGTATTAACACTATTAAAGTAATACTTTGATAACACTATTAAAGTAATACTTTGTTTAATCTCTTTGGTACTATTTGTTAAGGTTTGTAACACTTAGATTTATCTCTCGAGATTTGTCTAATCATATGCAATTTGAAAATAGATCTTTCAATGAAATGGGCTTGATTCTTTTTATTTTAGTTCAATGTTAGGAAATGACTCATTTCTTGCTTACAGTCAGCAGCAATATGTCCGCTGAGATCATATAGTTATCATTAACAGAATTTCGTGTCTTGCCAGAGATGGAATTTCTCAATTTCAGACAGTTTATGTTTAGTCCTGAGTCATAAGTGATGTGTGTATTTTTTTAATCGAAACTGCGTTTTTATTGATTCTGCTTATTTTGTGAATCAATTTCTCAATAGTTAAGTAAAAGGCACATATTTCTTAAAACTTAAAGTTTTCTGTAGCTTACATTTTTTGCAGGGTATCAATTTATTGATGTTGATAGCCAGTAAATTAGTTTTTTTAAATTTCAAATGGTACTAAAAAGGTCCTTTTGAAAAACAGATTTCTTTCCTTTAAATTTTTACTTTTAAGGAGGAAATAAAGGAATTTGCTAATATGTGATTAGAATAATGTTGAGAAAAATTTCCCATAGCTTAACATTTGTTTACATTCTGCATTAAGCAAAACTCTGGTGTAGAGATGTTAGATTTTTGTGGGTTTAGTTTACCTCCATCAAGGGTGTATCTGGTTATAGGGTTAGTTTTGTAAAGTTACTTGCTGATTTCACTGTACCTATGCAAATAATAATTGCATATATAACTTAATAAATAGTATTAAACTCTGTTTGGCAGTAGTGTGTCGATTATTTAACTCTTAAATGCCATAGTGGTATAACACTGTGAGATTTAATCATGATACTGTTGTGTACTATTTACATTAGTTTTTCTTATATTTAACTTATGTTAAGTTTTGAATAAAGCATAATTCTTTTAAAACCAGTCAAGTTTGGAATTTTACTTCAGCAATGTCATTCCTGACACTTAGTCAGTAACTCAGCTTTAATTAAGTCAGCTTTTGCAGCATAAATATTATCTTCTGAATGTACTTCTTAACAAAGAACTTCCAACTTTATCTATTAAGTTATATGAAGTCAAAATTTAAGACATGTTTTGGGTGTGTATTACATTATTCTGAAAAAGAGTACTTTATGGTATACTGCCAGTAGAATGTTTCCAGTTCTACAAATTAAGAGTTGAACCCTCTGCATTTATAGCTCTTTAGCTTGAGATGCATCTAAAGTTCTAAAAAATGTTTAAATTATTACAGAATAACTTCATAGCTAAAATATTTATTGTGAGTTCTATTTTATTGGAGTTGATGACCAGTGCACTGGCAAAGGTTTTTGTCTCATTTCTCACTAACAAAGAGAAATGATATGTGTACACTGTTTGCATTCACAAAGTTATTTGGAAACATGCCAGATTGTTATGCAAGTCACAATGCTTTTTAAGTGAGTTTTTTAACTGCTAAGGCCTATCTATTTGGCAAGTTCTTCAACCCAAATCTGAGTAAACCCTTCATTGTTTTAAGTCCAAAATGATTTTCCTCAAGATTTGAGTTACAGACTATTTTTAAGGATAATGAATGTTTCTTTTCCCTCTCCGACAGGTTGGTCCAATAGTCAAATTGACAATGGGAATTGAACCTTCATTCTATGTTGATTGTGGCCCACCTACCTTTGCCTTTAATCCCTGTGGCCACATGGCATCTGAAAAAACAGTGAAGTAAGATAATGGGTTTATTTATTTTAAAAAAGAAATTTGGTTTGAATAGTGTATTTGATTCCCCATTTCTTTTCCAGATACTGGGCGTCAGTCCCCATTCCGCATGGAACGAATGGATTTCACGCTGCTTGTCCATTTTGTGCTACACCTTTGTGTGGAGATCCAGGTTTTGCTAGGCTTATATTTCAGGACCATGTTGACTGAAAGCAACTGCCTGGCAAATTTCTGCATTTGTTTTTCTGTGATGATCTTTGCAAACAAGCAAAAAGGAACTCCAATGAATATTGTACCTGACTCAGTGGTAAGCGTTTTCTGGATGGGGCAGTCCACGCTTCAGGACCACACAGAGATGGGCTTAATTTTATATATACTGTGTTGTGAGGATGTATGGTTTTAAGTGCATGTTTTGATTTATGCCAGTAACAATCACCCTTTGTAATAATTTTTTTTTCTTACTGCTAGTTTCATGATTCTCTTTTATTGTTGTCTCTCTGACTTGCTGCAAATCATAATTCTTCTCTCTATTCTTTGTAACTGTGAATTTATATTACAGTCATTTCCTGCCTGTAATTTGCAGCAGCACTATAATCATTTTTACTGAAAGAAAAAAAAAATTCTACCATGATCCAGAACCTTGATTTTTTTGACAGAAAATTCAGTTTGTTTTATAATCCACACCATTAATTTTTGTTCATAGAAAATAATCTCTCCTGTAATCCTCAGTGGTGTATTATCTGCTAAGGATTGTGCTCTCTTGAAAGTACACATTGTACTGCTAATGAATTGCCGCCATTTGATGATGCATTTTAAATGCATCAAGAAATTAATGGTTTTATGAATGTAAAGTCTGCAAATTGCAGACAGGAAATTCTGGAAATGAAGTGAAATGCATTAAGTCACATAAAAGTTCCTAAACATATGTGTATAAGCATTTGTCTGGTCATATATACACATGCATAACAGTAATAGCTTTTATTAAATATTTATGAATGTGTATATGTGTATGGGTGGGTTTATAAAAAAACAAATTATATCATATATGTAAATATGTATTGCCATGCTTGTTTTTGCTTTGGTATTAATTTTAAGCTTTGTGTTTCGATTTGTGTCCCTTGAAAGGAGGTAAAATGTCATGTCTAAGAACTTATGTATATATATATATATGTGTGTGTGTATGTATGTATGTATGTATATATATATATATATATATATATATATATATATATATATATATATATATATCCTAAAATTCTTTTTGTGTATGGTAATCAAGTTTTCAAAATATCTTACTTTGCATTTTCTCCCCTTTTTAGTTAATTGCTGAAAAGGAAATGGGTGTGTACCGGTCAAAATATCATATAATCGCAAAATTTATGAACCAGTCAAACCATTTTGGGGTTCATGAACTTTCTTTGACATTTGTTTGGAGAGAAACCTTTTTGCTTTGTAAAAATTATATAACCTGCATTTTTCTAATAAATTAATGTTTTTTACTGTAAAATTTATCATTAAAAGATTAATATTTTTTTAAAAAATTGTAATTTCTAACTCAGAGTTTATAACATTTCCTAAATTTTAATGTGATTGAATGGTGTTTTTTAATTGGGAAAAATTGAAAGAGTTTAAAAAAGAAAATGTTAGTTGTTAAATGAGTGATTTTTATGAAGATGGTAATCTTTCAGTATTTAATGTGAACCTTTCTTTTTCTTTTGTTTTTTTAGAGCAGGTCTTTGTTTCAGTCCCAAAATACTCTTCTTTAATTTAATTTAATCTTCTGAATATTTGAATTGCTTGTGCTGTATAATTTTATTAGCTCCTCTGTAAGTGTCATAAATATACAAAATGATTTGAAAACATTTTTGAAAATCTGGTGTCCCTAAACCAAACATATAAAAAGTTTGATTATTTTTGGAGTGTAGGTCTAACTTGAGAGATATGAAAATTTGTTCGAGGTCATTAATTTAGTCCAGTAGACACCCTGGAGCTTTGAGCACATTTTTGAGGTCACAGATAACTTTTTCTTAACTGAGAGTTTTTCTGAATGAATTCCTATGTGTTATAAATGCAAATTAAATGTGCTTGTAATGGAAAAATCTATTCCTTCTGCCACCTTTGTTATATTTGAGTGCTTGCTTAAATGTACTATATGTTTTTTTTTAAATGGGTTATCAAATTAGATTAGTTCATTGTTTAAAGAATTATTTAAAACACTAAATTTATCATATTCTAGTGTGTCCTTTCATTTTCTTTCTTCATGCCTTGCTTAAATCTAGAGATAATTTCTTAAGAAATTTTCAAAGCATTTCTGAAATTGTAATGCTTTGATGTACATCTCAGTATGATTTTGGTTTGGATGGAACTGTTCAAATTAAGAGTTGTTCCAAAGCAGTTTTCAGGATTTTTAAGAAATTAAAAGTTTATTAAAAATATTTTTAAACATTTCCAAATGCAGTATTTCCCTTTTTACCGATTAAAGGTAGTTTTTTTTTTAATGGTGGTGTTTCAATTTGTTATAATATCTGTATTCTGCATCAAGTTTAATTTTTGTTTGCTGTGAATTTGATTAAAAGAAAAAGGAATTGTAGGCACTGTTCATGTTAGAGGGGAAATTTCTGTATATCTAAATGCAGTTTTTTGTGACATTTTTGGCTCTTGATGATACAACTGCAATTCCATAAATGGGCTGTTATGACAGAAATTTAGCTCCTGAAGTATCTGTTTATTGCAAGCACTGAGTTTTACTAATTTTCATACAAGTGATGACAGAGGCTTGGATGACCACTGTAGATATTTTATTTTTATTTTGTTTTTAATTGTTGGGAGTACTACTTTTCACACCAACTATTGGTACAGAACTCAGTGGGCTTCTTTTATCAATTTTTTATTGTGTTTCTATATATTAGTTCTAGCATTAGATTTATCTGTGTTTTGTATATTTTGTAAGTATATTCCTCACAATTTCTTGGTGTAATGAGTATCATGAACTCAGCAGTGCTGGCATTGCTGGAATTGTATCTGCATAGAGCAGTTGCTTTTGAGTTCATGTGTGTGTTTCCAAAAAACAAAAGCAATTGTACAGTTTATTTAAAAGTGCGAGGTATATTTAATAGAATGATAAATTTAGAAATTGTGCTTCCCAATATATTAGAAAATTTCACTAAAACAATCTGAATTTTATTCTCTTTAAATTTCAAAATTTGCTCATCTACAGAACATCTCCAGTCCATGTAAATGGCTGTACATGTAAGCTGAACTGTAAATCTTTAAAAGTAGTTTTATTTACAGTGTTCAGCTTTTTATAGAAATACAGTATGCATCTTGCATTTATGAATCTTGTTAAATTACATTGCTTTTGTGAGATCCAACAGATACCTCCTTTCAAGACAGCAATAAAATTCTAAAACTTCCGGGACCTCAATTGCGGTGGATTATAAATGTAATTATCTTGTTTGTATTAACTAATGAACTCTTACAATCCAGTTAAATATATCTTGGAATGAATATTGTAAAATCATTAAATTATATTTTTATAGTTGAGTTTTTGTTCTTTTCATTATAACAGTAACAGTAACTGGTCCTATGACACAGTTTATTCCATCAAAAGAGTATTAAATAGAATATTTTACAAAGATAAACCAATTTTTTCTCTTTATTCCAAATAAAGTGTAAGATATTTGGCTTGTACATAGCAAAACCTGATCATAAAAGACAAATTCAAAATCTTAAATTACATTATCTGTTCAAAACTTCAGTGTTGGATGCATTCAAATTAAGAATCGGGAAGGTATAGAATTTTTGCGAAGCAACAAAAATATATTGCTAAGGTGATTCGAAACACATACACTAAAACGAAGAAGCATTTTTTCACCCCTGTATGTCGTTATCAACAAGTATTGTTATGTTGTCATAAATTCAAATAGTTACACATGACGTATTAAAATTTTGATTCAGTTCACCCAGCGAATGGTTTCACAAAATAACCCAATGTGTATTGAGCAATGCCTTTTGGTTCTGCTAAAAAAAATAGTTCAAAATTTTACCACCAGAGGGCGTTTTTTTTTGATGAATTGCACATTTACGACTGGTTCTTTACTTAAGATTTTACCATCTTTTTACCCATAGGTCACCCTAACACAATAACTCATACTCATTAAATTTTACCATCTTTAAAGTGATTGCAAAGTCGATCGGAAACTTGTTCGATAACTAATTTTCAGACAAAAGATTTGAAGGAACAAAGAAGAAACAAATATGCAAATTCATTTTTGTCGACGCAGAGCAGAAGCTGTTATAAAACCTAGAAACTTTCATGGAGATTTTGTTTTCAGCGTGCTTGCTATTGCTAATCGGAATGTCATTGTTACGATTACCAGATCGAGCTACGTTAGTAAAATTGTTTTCCCCAGATCCCAACCCATGCGACTTTTGGCGTCTGTGGACATGTGAAACATCTAGTCAGTCTTGATAAACCCAAGAACTATACCTGATCTGAAAGACAGCATTTCACGACCTGTTCTCAGCAATTTCCCCGGACACACTGCGGTCAACTGTAGAACATGCTATCTTACGATTTCAAATGGTAACTGAAAATGATGGCCGTCATGTTGAACATGTCTTGTAATAAATTTTTTTAACTTTAGTAAATGTTGGCTAAATGTGTAATTCATCAAAAACCGCCCTCTGATGGTGAAATTTTAAACTATTTTTTATTTTTTATTTATTCGCTCAAATAAATTCCCATCCCTTCAATATGTCCTACACAAAATTTCATAACTTTCTGAACAATAGTTTCGACTGTAGACAACTTTAAAGTAGGGATGTTTAATTCTGAACACCCTGTACTTTATTTACAAATTAAGATTAGTTTACAGTATTTACATTAAAGATTACTAAGAAATTACACTCTGAGAGATCCGTTATTACCAATCTGCTCGGTTCTTATGTGCAATGCATTCTGGTTCAAACATTTGAAACGGGGGGGGGGGGGGATGATTCGTGGTACGATGCTCGTAGCGCCACCAAAGATGAACTGCAACAGGTTCACAATGCCTATGATGAATATACTTTTTCTTTGAAATGCATCTGGCACTTACCTAATAACAATCACCCATGTACCCCAGGAGACTTGTTGACGACGTCACGATGGCAGCCTTAAGTTGGTGAACCAACTGTACTTCCTGTTAGGGAACAGTATAGAAACATGCTGTGGCTGGGATTTGCATCCAGGCTCATACACCGCTAACCTCTGTACATTGTGGGCGGCCATATGAGGCAGTGAAAGGCAAAGTGGTGTAAGTCAGGTGGTGCAAGCCCAAAGCATTTTGCTGCAAAAATTTCCACTATAAATTGAACAAATTATAATTCATAACAATTATGATATCTCAAATAATTATTTGCAATTCCACTATAAATTGAACACGGAGATTAAATAAAAAAAGTTGAAAATGTGACTTGTACCACTTTGTCTTTCACCTCCTCATATATACTCAATTTGTCATAATTCATTAACCGATAATAATTGAAGATGGTCAAACTTGTAGGGGTTATGTTGAAATTCATTCTTCATGGTTATGATCGGAACACTAATATTTGTAGGTCTGTATACTCCTTATTCAACAGGGCAATAAATTTTTTAGGGGTGGGTGGTGGTGGAGATAATCTCTATAGTCGAGTAAAAATTGGCTGAGCCTAGAAGTAATTGTAATATAATTTCTCTTGATGGATTCTTATATAAAAAGTCTACCCACCGGCGGGGCTGTGTAGGCCCAATATTGTGGATTTTCCAAAATAGCCACCGTGTTATGTGAATTGAAAGTTAAGATCAACATGGAGGCATATATCATCTTAGATTTTGAAAGGAAATCTATTTTTTAATTACAGCTAGTGTTAATTCTAAATATAAACTATTATTATTTAACATCTTTAAAAAAATATCCATACTATTATATAAAAGAGGGGTTTGTGTGTAGTCATTTTCCGCAAGAACGCAAAAACTCGTCAACCAACTGGGCTTGAGATTAGTTAATGCTCTGGGCTACACAAGACTATTCATGTTTCAAAAGTCCCATCGGTAACAGTAAATGCAATGTAAAATTTTAAAATCATCTTGTTCTTTTATGACTATACACTCTCACGGACACTACCTTAAAAAAGTATAGTATAACATGTACTATAAAAAAAAACACAGTTTACATCTTAACAACATTTATTATAAAATAGTGATTTTGTTTTTATCATAGCTATTTCAATTCCAAAAAGTTTTACTCATGTTACATATTACAGCGATTCTTTTATTGCGGTTGTGGTCTAGTTAGTGCTCCTCATCAACATTGACACATACAGAATTGCAGTAGCTGATGCCTCGACAATCGGTGCAAGCACTTGTACATAACATTCCTTGCCTTCTACAAATGCATTGTCGGGCAGAACATTGCACAAACTTCATCAAGTTGTCTGGCGCTGGTGCTTTTGACATCTTTATAGGTGTTAGCTTTCTTTGGCTTGTTCCCAACCCCATTCTAGTGGGTCAATTTCGATGCCCAGCCATTGTGGAATTTGATGGTACACTCTTAAGCTGTGAAAAGAATTTGCATCTGTCGTTGGAGGTAATGATTCTGGTTTCACATGACTGGTGGATTTAGTTGCTTTTGCTGGGAACGTTCGAAGTCTAAGCCCATTCAAAGTTTCTTCAGGACCACCTTGGTAGAGAGATACCATGGCTTTATTACCAGCATTTTCAATTTCATCTTTAGTTTTCCCCACCAATTTGAAAATAGTCTGTTCTTTAAATATATCACTTTTCATTAACTATTTTATTGCATCACTTTTCCCAAGACCAAAAGGTTTTGGAGTTTTATCACAACCAAGCATTGCATGTGCAAAGAGTATGTGGCAACAGATATCTTCTCCAAGTATCTGCTTTATTCTCTTGATGTCATACATTGTTTCACATTGAGTAATTTTTTGGCTGGGGTAAAAGAAAAATTTCTTGGTGAACGTAATGAACAAGTAAGATCAGGAGATCTGTGTCGTCTCCAATAATTGCTGTAGGGCAACCATTGGCACGCTGATGACACGCGAAACAAGTCCTTGCGAAATTTATTTTCAATTAGCACGTGTCGGATGAAACAACAGCTATTGATTCAATTTTCCTATATATATATTGCAACGTACTGTAATGTCACAGATTCCCCCCTTCTTAGAAGTTGAAGGCCACCCCGAAATGCAGAATCTCCTTTTTCTGAGAAGCTGAGGAATAGCGGGAAACGGAAGCCCCCTGGGCGACTCCGCTGACAAAACTGTCGCCACTTCAGACGACCTCCTTGAGTGCGTCTCAAGTAAGGGATAACCTGTATCTTTGGAAGGACTCAGTCAAGTCCTGTGAATTTCCGACAACGATTGGGATAACCTTTCCATATTTCAAGTTTCTGCAAGATGCTCTGTGAACGTTCCGAGAACTTTTTTGTATTTGGTGAACTTTTCGGAAAGAAAAAACCTTATCGCTGACGTAGTGCCAATTCGTGGTTTCCACTGGAAGTTGTCATTAGTTGCCTGTCATTGTTTTCCTCAAAACGGGGTAAGTATTTAGCTTATCATTGAGGCAGTGACTATATTAAATTTAATAAAAAATATTTTATGTGAAAAGTGCTATAAAAATAGATCAATTGCAAATTAAATTTGATAGAAATTTTTATGGGAAATGTGTTATATGAATAGATCAAATGCAATTTTTTAACCGTTAGTTTTAGATGTTTTTTTTTAAGGGGGCTGACCACCTTCGAACCCCCCATTTTTAAATTTTTGGCTTAAAATATATTTTTTTTGCTTTTGAAACAATCCTTGATGAAAAAGTTGAAGAAAATAACCATTTGAAATATCATTTTTTAATTTTTAAGAATATAAAAAGCAGTATTAATGAAAACAAAATATTTTCAACTCGGGATAAAGACAATAACTAAAAACATTATTCATATTTTTTTTTCATTTTACAAATTGCACATGAATTAGTAACACATTCTCTATCTAATAGACTATTATTTATTTCCTGACTGAAGTTTTAAAAATTTACCAGGCAATAATGTACAACGTGCTGTAAAAGATCCATATTTCTACACATAAAAACAATTTTGCTAACTTTGGATAAAATTAAAGAATAAATTAGGTTATAGTCTATTTTATACTCTGTACAGATTTAAACATGCGAGTAAAATTTTATACATTTCGAGGCAAAAGTTTTAGAGCTATTGCATTTTCCGTAACAGTCAGAACATTAAAAACCATAACCAAGAAAAAGGAATTTAAAACTTTATATTTCGTATTTGACTAATAATGTTTAATTTCTATTCTTAAAATGTATGTGGTTCATATGAAACACCCGTCTTTTCAATATTCATCCTTTTCCTCTTCCTGCTAGCATTTAAAAGTTTTGTTGCTTTCTATATGTTGATAATGAGTGCTCATTAGAACTTTTTATACCCACTTTCTGTGTAGTATCCTGGATCTATAACAAACTTCTGAAGCAAATTCAAACAACCTGAATAGTCTTCATTAAACTGTATAACAGAGTCGTATACTCCTAAAGCACACAAATATTTCTTTGGGTATTCGTTGCCATATATTGAAAACTATTTCCACGCAAACGCTTAGGCAAAATATTTTGAAAGTAGGTGTATTAATCATTAACACTTATATTTAAACAGTATTTTTTATGTAAAAATAGAATCTTGTAAAATTTTCAGTCTGTAAACGGAAGTAAACAAGCTTTCTGGCTCTTAATCTGTTACTTATGTAAATTTGGGGATTGAGTTTCATATAAATGACAATATCTCCACTTTGGATGAATATAAAAACAAAATGGAATCGGGCTATCACATGACCTAAAAAAAAATTGTATTTTTTAGCACAAAATCAGAATTCTTAGGTGGTCAGCCCCCTTAAAAGAAATTTTAATTGAATTATTATTCTTTTTAAACTGTTATACGAGGGTAACAATGAAATATTTAAGACAGGGAAAGGCAATATGCGCCAAAAAAAAAAAAAAAAAAAAATCATTGGTCGGATATTTAAATTTGAACTCTTTTTATGTCCACAGACGATAATTTGTGGCAACAATTGCAATTGAGCTATCGTAGAATAAATTTTGAGAAAAGAGAAAATGGAGTTGACGTGAGAATTATCGAGTTATGATTTTGATTTTAAAGTGGGGTTAAATCAAGAAGAATGCCTTCAATTTCTACAATTAGCATATGGAAATGAAACTCCATCTTGTGCCACCGTATTCAGATGGTTTGCAGAATTTAGAAATGGTCGAAATTCTCTTCATACAGAAGAGAATTTGTCAGTTTTGTCAGCAGTAGTCCCAGAAAATCTGTCGGCCCTACGAAAAATGTAATCGCAGTAACTACAAAATGATACAAAAGGAACTTAACATTGGATCATCAGCTATACATAGAATTATCCATGAAGAACTGTATATGAAAAAATTAGTTTGTCGTTGGGTCCCCCTTAAATGACTAGTTTTTAATCTAAAAATATTTTTACGTGGGCGTCGTTTTCATTCCGAAAATGAGATTGATGAGGCTGTAAAAGCATTTTTTTCATGTATTCCAAGAAATGGATGGCTCGAGGCATTAAATCTTTGGAAAATTCGCCTACAAAAGTGCATTGATCTTGGAGGGAACTATACTTTGAACACTCCTAAGAGTTCTTTCGTTTAACTTGTACCATTTAACCGTATCTGAAAAATTTCAGAGTAACCCTCGTATGTGTTATTAAATCTGATTCACTGAATTAATATTGCGTATATTGAGAAGTACATTTTTGTGTAACCCAGTTAAAATCTGAATAATTCTAGTAAACTGTTTGAAAATATTATATTTAATACTATATACTTTTTGTTGCGGAACTGCTTGTTTTAAAACGAAATTCTTTAAAAAAATGGATTTCAATGCTCGATTGCTTGAAAATTCAATGAATGGCTATCTAATTATAGCAGCTGCACAAAATTTGTCAGAAATTTCACCTGATCTTAGTATTAAAGATTTCATACCTAGACTATTTGAAGATTATTTCAGACTACTTTTATTTTCTGATGTCATCAAAGGAATGGTGATATTTAGCGAGGTCGGAAGAGTGTGGAAATTGACACTTTTTACATTAGGGATTTTCGTTTGAGATGAAAGACATTGAGGTTACGGATGCTCCAGGGAAAAACTATCCAGGCTAACCCCAAGTACAAAAAACTAAAAGTTACTAGCCTTGATTTGTAATTAATTAGCTAATTAATAAAGAGCACCCCCCCCCCACACACACACATATATATATATATATATATATATATATATATATATATATATATATATATATATACACACTATCTACCAATAAGTATTTGGACACCCATGCAAATGATGATATCTGCGGTCTTGATATACGTCACGCCCTCAGCCGTTAAATATCGTGTAGGAAACAACATTGGCATTAGTCGCATGCAAGATGCCACGAAGAGCAGAGTTATCTGATTTTGAGAAAGGCGTAATCTTCGGGTATCACAGAATTGGCCGATCCTTAAGGGACATATCTAGCGAGCTGAATTACCCAAAATCGACAGTGGCTTATGCGATTCAGAAGTGGAAGGTGAGAGGTGAATTTCGGAATGTGCCCCGAGTCGGCAGACCTACGAAACTGGGAGGTTGAGACCGACGGGTACTGATCAGAGAAATTCGGAAGAACCGCATCCATCCGATGGTCCACATACTCCAGGGGTTTCAACAGGCATCCGGGAGTGTTGTTTCGATGAATACCATCTGTAAGGAAGCACATCTGCTTGGTTTCCATGGTCATGCTGCTGCTCATAAGCATTTGATAACAAAGTCAAACCGCGCTGCTCGGTTAATGTGGTGCAAAGCACGTCGAAAGTGGACCGTAGATCAGTGGAAACGGGTTCTCTGGACCGATGATTTAAAGTTCACCCTCTACCATTCGGATGGCAGGGTCTAGGTCTAGCGTCTGCCTGGAGAACGCCTCCTGCCAGAATGCATTGTGCCCACAGTAAAGTTCGGTGGAGGTGGAGGTTTTCTCCTGGTATGGACTGGGATCCTTGATCCCAATTCATGGTAACCTCCACGCCGACGCCTACTGCACTATTTTGGATGACAGTGTGCTTCCTACTTTGGGGCAGTTTTACGGGTTGGACCCATGTTACTTCCAGGACGACACCTCCAGCTGTCATATTGCGAGATCCACCATGGATTGGTATGGTGACAATGGTGTTAACCGAATCGACTGGACTGCCCGAACCCTATCGAGGATTTCTGGGACGAGTTGGACCACCGAATTAAGGGGTGCAACAGTCGTCCTTTATCGCTGAAGGAACTTGCATGTCTTCTCCAAGCCGAGTGGAAGAAAATACCACTAGCCGTTATACAAGGACTTGTAGAAAGCACGCCCCGGAGGGTTGAGGCTGTAATTGCCTCTCGTGGAGGCTCTAACAACTATTGAATATGAGTAAATTTTTTTTCTATCAGAGATGTTCATATACTTATTGGTAGATAGTGTGTGTATGTATGTATATATATATGAAATGGAATCTCTAAGATATTGCCTTGCTCGTTCATTGCAAACCAGTTACAATTTATTAGTTTTATTCCTTTTTTTTGTATGTATGTATGTGTGTATGTATGTATATATATAAAAAAATTTTTTTCTTGGTCCCAATTAGACAAAATTTATATGCATTTATATGCAAAGTTGTACCCAAACTTACGTGAATTCGACTTACGCGATCTTTCGTCGGTCCCACCTATCGCGTAACTTCGGGGTTTTACTGTATGCATATATATACTGTATGTATGCATATATATGCTGTATATATATATCAAGCAGGGCGGTCGACCTGCAACGCGAAGCTAAAAAAAAACAAAATAGACGCCAAATGAATAAACGCGCCAAGTACAAAAATTCGTCAGACCGCCGTACTGCTTATATACTCTGAACCGCTTGGTCCTATTCTCACAATGTTAAAGCAGTTTGCGTAAATTATAAAATTCTGAATGAACCAAGAATTGTACAAAATTAAAACAAAAAGTAGAAGAATCTTATCAGCGAATACTTTAAATTGAGATAAAAATGAACTTTCAAAGTTAAAAATTAACCGAGATATGGAATTTTTAATTTTCCGTAAAGTTAGGTATTTTGCTAGAATCGTATTATCGCCAAGAAATTTTTCGTCAACACTTTAAGAAGACCTATAGAGTTTAATATTGAACAGATTCGATTAAGGCTTGGCTTTTTCAATAAGTTATTCGCTAACTTAAAATCTTTATATGTTTCAGTTAAAAAAAATAAATATTTCTATCTTTAATTAGCATCTCAGGGCGATAGTACGCCAAAATGGCAACCATTATTCAGCAGCACCGCTATTTTTTCAACCGTTCAATCATAGAAGACTAGCCATTGTCGCTCGGTGGCTGAGTGGTTATGGCGTCAGCCTTCCATTCCGTCGGCGCGAGTTCGATTCTCGCATAAGATTCCTTTGTATTCAGGAGAATTTTTAATTGTTTTGCATATGTATGTCCGTATTTTTTTGTTTGTTTTATATGTCCATAGAAAATACTAAGCATTGAATTCAAATGATAAGGATTAATTATTATTCATATTTCAATTTTTGCTACAACCACGTAGGTTTGCAAAATAGAGAAATATTATTTTCTCAATAAAATATACATATACAAAATATACATATAGTAAATGATTAATCTATATATACACTGTTGGCCACCCAAATTGCAACACCAAGAAAGACAAGAGATATCACAACAAAATTTATTTTGTAGATAACATGTTGACCAAGTATCAAATGATTAAATTTATAGACTTCTGTGAAGTGTGGTTCCTGCCAAAATCAGTAGCCAGAGTAGCCGCCATTGTTGGAGATCACCGCTGCCACACGCCTCGGCATTGATTCAAAGAGACTTTGGATGAGTTCTTGGGGTACAGCAGACCAAGCAGCTTCCACACGTTGCCAAAGTTGATCTGCTGTGGCAGCTGGGGATGGAATCTGGGTCAATCGTAGAGCAACCATGGACCACATGTTTTCTATCGGCGAAAGATCCGGAGAGCGTGGCGGCCAGGGAAGCAATTCAATCTGGCGATTGACGAAGAACCGTTGGACAATGCGTGCCACGTGTGGTCGCGCATTATCCTGTTGAAATATGGCTGTGGGCACGCCCTGAAGTTAAGAAAGGACAACTGGCTCCAACACCTCGGAGATGTAGAGCGCGCTGTTTAAAGTACCGGCAATGCGTACTAGAGGTGTGCGAGAGTGATATCCAATACCGCCCCATACCATAATACCCGGTGCAGGACCAGTGTGGCGGTGCATAACGCAGCTGTTCAGCATCCTCTCTTCACGGTGTCTCCAGACTCGAATGCGACCATCGTGGTGTTGCAGACAGAAGCGTGACTCGTCAGTAAAGACAATTTCATTCCATTCTGCCGTCCACATCCTTCTGTCATCGCACCATTGGCGGCGGAGACGTCTGTGGTTCTGCGTCAAGGGTAGACAAAGCAATGGACGTCTTGCGGACAGACCACTCTGCTGTAAACGGCGTCGAATGGTAAGCGCAGACACTGGATGATGCGTTACAGACTGCATGTGCTGTGCTATGGTTCGTGATGTGACTGAGCGATCCGTCACTGCCATGCGCACAATTTGCCTGTCATCACGTGAAGTGGTGTGCTGAGGTGGATGCGATCGAACACGCCGGTCCGTCGTACCCTCCTGCATCCAACGATCACATATCCGCATTACAGTTGTTTGGTTTCGTCCAACACGACTACCGATTTCCCTGAAAGATAATCCACAATCTCGGTAGGCCACTATCCTTCCTCTGTCGAACTCGGATACTTGATCAAAAGATGATCGCTGTTTTGGACGATGCATAATTGATCGTTTTTTGAAAAAACCACAAGAAAAACACAATAGCCGAACTTGAAATCGTCGAAATCTCCAAGCCTTAAATAGCGCTTTGAAGTGGCGCCACAGTCGCTCATGATGTGCGTCTGCGCTGAAATTCTAATCATTTGCATATCACACTTCCGCTAATGCATGTTGTAAATTTCATGTTATTTGCATGTTTCCTTCAGGGTGTTGCATTTACAGTGGCCAGCAGTGTATAAAAGAAAATGTTTGTGTGTGTTTCCTTTATGCGTTCCCGAACGGTCCATCCGATTGAGATGAAATTTTGTACAGATGCTGTTCACGCTCCCACGGGAAACACTGGGGGGGGGGGGGGTAAGACACCCCTAGTGTGACATATCCCTATGACACCTAGCACCCCTGGGGGGGGCAGGGGGAACATATAAAAATAATCGAAAACGACTAATATTAGTGTCGAATCCAATATTAGTGCCGAAGAGTTTTCGGGGTCGCTGAGATTAATAATAACACTTCTGACGCCGCTTAAGGGCAAGATCAGCCCCCCCCCCCATCAGCATTTAGGGGAGAAGGGGTGAATATAAAATGTCCAAAATGACCGAGAATAGTGTCGAACACACAGTTTTCGGGATGGCTGAGATGAATAGGGACACTCTCGATGCCGTTAAAGTGAGAGTTCAGCCCCCCTCCCCCGCATTGGGCGGAGGAGAAAGGGTGAATATAAAATGTACAAAATGACCGAGAACAATGTCGAATTCATAGTTTTCGGAGTCGCTGAGATGAATAAGGACAATTCCGATGCCGTTTAAGTGAGAGTTCAGCTCTCCTCATTATTGAGGGGGGAGGCGGGGGGAAAAACGGTGAATATAAAATGTCCAAAATGACCGATAGTAGTGTCGAATCCATAGTTTCGGAGTCACTAAGGGGAATATAATAAATTTAAAATGTTGTTTATAATCAAGTTTTGAGTTAAATTTATAATAGAATGAATTTGTAATTTTACTTTATCATTTGTATACTGTATTTACTTTTAAATACCTGTAAATTAAATTACTTAATTTTTACACTATAGGTAGAATCCATTCCTTTTCCTGTGTAACAAAAAAATTGAGATAAATAAATACCCGGGCAACGCCGGGCAAACAGCTAGTGATGTATAAATGGTGTTTATTTCAATATTTCCCATTGTGTTTATAAAGATTGACTAGAATAGAAAAATGCCATCCAAATTACAATTAAAACGAAAAACAACCAGGCCTATAACAGAGATTCGAAAAAACAAAAAGTGCTCAAATTAAGTTAAAAAAGTGACACATTTGTCAGTGATGACGAGACTCCAGGTATCAGGCAACTGTTTGCTTACAAAAGCCCAGTTTGTGAATGGTTATTTACCTATTTCAAAAAAATAACTGATATCCACTAAAAAAACTTTTAAAAAGTAAAAAAACGCCAAGCTTCAAAACAAAAGTTATGACTAAAAAATGGTGTGAAATCAAATATCCAAGCTTATTAAGTTCTGGTACTTAATTTCCTAATCACGAATTTTTCACATCTAAGTGAAAGGCTTAAGCATGACTTGTTGATAGAAACCCTTCTTCCCTAGACCAAACTCATCGTTCTGTTTCAGAAAATTTAAGTTTTAAATATTTATACATACCAGGCTTGGCGGCCGTCTTAAAAATAAAATCATTAAAATAACAGAAAGCAAAAAACAAATTATGTGAATTTAAAACATCAATTTCAGATTTTAACTGCGCACTTCGGTGCTCTCTTAGACATTATGTGTATAGCATCATTCCGACAAAAGGTACGACAAATAAATGGTGTTGTATCCAATTTTATTAAGCACTGGGACTCAATTACATTTCTTAACAGATTTTTAATGGGATATTAATCATTTTAATCAGTCTACTATTTGAAGTTAATGCATGATGTCAAACAAAACAAACCGTTAGCTAGAAGGAAAAATAATAAATAATGTTGTCATTCCCCAAAGAAAAAAAAAATTTGCATTAAACAACAAAGAATATGAATACCATGCTTTGGAGTTACGTTGCCCAAATGTAATGTGAAAATAAATTTCAAATTTATAGAATAATTCATGACCATCTTAAAATTACTTCTACATTCATTTTAAAAGTAACCAAATAATAGGACACACATATTTTGCATAAATAACTAAAGTGAATAATTTATACAACTAAATAACATACTTTCGACGTTTCAACAGACAAAATTTATTTATTCCAAAAACGAAAAGACGGCCGACAAGCCTGGTATGTATAAATATTTAAAACTTAAATTTTCTGAAACAGGTTATGATGAGTTTGGTCTAGGGAAGAAGGGTTTCTATCAACAAGTCATGCTTAAGCCCTTCACTTAGATGTGAAAAATTCGTGATTAGGAAATTAAGTACCAGAATTTAATAAGCTTGGATATTTGATTTCACACCATTTTTTAGTCATAACTTTTGTTTTGAAGCTTGGCGTTTTTTTACTGTTTAAAAGTTTTTTTAGTGGGTGATGATATATATATATATATATATATATATATATATATATATATATATATATATATATATATATAGAGAGAGAGAGAGAGAGAGAGAGAGAGAGAGATAGATAGATAAAGATTATATATATATATCATCACCCATGCCCCTGGCGGTATATTCCTTTTTTGACTTACTTTTTTTTCATTATCCTCTTTTATGTATATCATGTATTTTTATTTTCTGCCCTTTACAGATTGTACGGAATGTCACGACCACCAGCTAAGAAACCATGTCATGGAAATGAAATCAGAGAATTTAAAGAATACTGGACTGAAAAGTTTGGCATGATTAAGAAAGGCAATAAAGCATTATGCATTTTCTGTTGCGAAACAGTTGTTTCTAGGACTTCTTCTGTAAAGAGACATTTTGAAAGTGTTCATAAGAACTTAAGCAATAAAACTGAGGAGGAACAAAGAGTTAATTTCTCGTGAACTGAGCAAGACAAGAAAACAGGCTGATACTTTTGTGCATTTTATTTCAGGTAGACCCAGTTCCAACATAGTTGCTGCTAGTTTTGAGGCTTCAAAAGTTATTGCCCAACACGGAAAGCCACTCAGTGATGGGGAGTATATTAAAGAAGCTTGGCTAGAATGTGCACCTTCTTTTTGACAATTTTTCAAAGGAAAGGATTATTCAGCGCATTAAAGATTTATCTGTGAGTAGGAAAACAGTTAAGGATAGTATACTTAAGTTGGAAAGGAATACAGCTGAACAATTAACAAAAGATTTGTCTTCATGCAAGTTTTTTTAAAAATTTGTGTTGATGAAAGCACGGACATTACATATCAGCTAGGCTAGCCATATTTTCTAGATTTTGTAGGGGTGATGAAGTATGTGAAGAGATGGTTGCCCTTGTAACACTACCTGAGCGTACTACCGGGGCTGAAATATGTAAAGCAGTTGTGAAAGAATTATCTACTCGACAAATTGACATTTCAAAAGTAGTATCCGTCACAACAGATGGTGCCTCCAGCATGATTGTTGTAAAGGCATGATTTGTTCATCTGTTTGCAAAAGATGTTGGTTATCCACTAATAGGCTTTCATTGCATCATACATGAAGAGGTTTTATGTGCAAAATCTGGCCTAAAGTAACTGTAGGAATTGATGCAAACAGTTACAGAGATTGTTAATTACATTTCTGCTTCGGCTTTAAATAAAAGACAATTTCAAATTCTACTGAAGGAGGTAGATTCCGTATATAAAGGACTAAAAATGTACAACAATGTTCGTTGGCTTAGCCGAGGTTTGGTTCTTAAGATTCGTTGAATGCTTCGATGAGATAAAGCTCTTTTTAAATGACCAACAAGTGTCTTACCAAGAATTATCTGATATCATGTGGGTTTGCAAACTGATGATTTTTGCAGATTTTTGTGAACATTTAAATGAATGAAATATTAAGTTGCAGGGCTCTGGTAAGACACTTGATGTTATGTATGGTTATATAAAAGCTTTTGAAATGAAGCTAGAAGTTTTTAAGAGGGACATGATAATGATAAATTTAGATACTTCGCAAACCTAAAGAGGTACATCCAATGATCTCACAACAGATGACAGAACAGACCACCTATGTTTTCAAAAGCTGTTTGAAAACATTATCGAGTCAACTGTTGGGCAGTTCGTTACAAGATTTGCTAAATTCAGAGAACTGGAAGAAACGGCAAAACTTCTTAAGTTTTCAGACAGTATCAAACTGTATAAAATACACTTGCAAAAGTTTTCATGGATAGACATGGATGATTTTGAAATGCAGTTGATTGAATTTCAGAGTAGCTCAATTTGGAAGCAGAAATTTGTTGACCTGAGAGTTGACTTTGAACATATTGAAAAGGAGCGGTTAGAGACGGGAGTAACAGAGAAAAATGCCGAAAACTAAGTATTGAGGACTTTGAATACTATTCCAGAAAATTATGCTTGTTTGAAAAACCTTGCAGGAGCATTACTAACCATATTTTCGTCTACATACACTTGTGAGTCTGTTCTCGGTGATGAACTTTGTTAAATCTCGTAACAGAAGTAGCCTGACGGACGAAACTAGTAGTGCATGTCTCAAGGTTACTAATTATAAACCCGATATAAAGTCTCGGTCATCAGTCCCACTGATAACATTAAAAATAGTCAACAAGTTCTCTGTCTCTAGTTTTAATTGATGTTTTCTTTTGTAAGGGGCAAAGGAACAGGGTTTAAATGTAGTTTTGAAGGTATATTTCTAATACATCATTTATAAGGGATTTAAAATCAGCAAAAGATTATGTGTAATAAACTTTTACTGTGTTTTAGTCATACAAATGTATACCTGAGAAAAAATAACTTATTTTTTTCGATTAAGCAGTCAACACTAACTTTTTATGTTGATGCTAATAAGTGTTTTTAAATTGTGGGAATATGTATGGCAGTTAAAGTTATATTTACAGGCTAGTGGATATTTTTCATTAAAAAACATTTTCATAAAAACAGTCAATTTTTTCATTCAGTCAGTTTTACATTATTTACATAATCACTTAAAAATCAAATATCAAATAATATGTTCAAGAAATTTTGGTTGGCAAGTGGAAAAATTTTTGGTCAGTGATTTTGCCGATTTTGACACGCACACACAAAAAAGTTGCCCACCCCAGCTGTAGGGTGTGTCTGAGCTGAAAAAATTCCTTCTTTCACAATCATAAGATCTCCATCTGCCTGCACTTGTTTGACGGAACACCCAGCTGCTTCTAGTTTGTTCGCAAGATGAGTTATGAAAGATTGCTTGTTTATGCTATTAGAAAAATAATATATACTTTCTTCATACTGATCTGCATTGATGGTAAGAAATTTACTTGTGGTCCTTCAAAACCTACTCGGTTTTGGTGAGCCTCTGATTTGGTAGAGAACTTGTCTCCATAACCATCAAAGACAACAATCACCTTCTCGTATTTCCTAAGAAGATACTTATCATAGGCAAGAAAAATGGCTTCCCTTGACTCCAAGTTATTTGGTGAAGCAACCCTCCCCCATCAACAATAAAACGCAAGTTTTCAGGTTTGCTACTGTGAGGGTCAACTCTTTCACGAATAAACTTTGCAAGCTGAGATTTCCCCGACTCCCTCATTAGCCCACACTTGTCAAATAGAGAAGTAGGATATGTGCAGACCTCTTAGCAAAACACCTGAGTTAAGTCTAAAGCATTGCTTTGTACATAAAGCTATAGGCGTTTGAACAGTACTTCAGGATCAATAATAAATGTCTCGTCTTTTGATTTAACAAATTGAACCGATTTCATTAGCTTTACTTGTTTATTCCTCTTGAAAGAGAACGTTGAAACTTTTGTCTATCATTTCTTTAACGATTGCATTACCAACCTCCTCTGCTAGTTCTGGGTTAACATCATTGCCGTAGGTTACACCTGTTACTACATTGCGCAAATTTAAGTAGTCTTCAAAAATATACAGGTGTTCTACATAATCACTAACTTTTTCAGTGTCATTATCACGTGAAATTCTTGAACTGGACATTGATACATGTTGATGATGGACTTCTTGCTTTACTCCTGAAAAATCTTGCATACAACTGTTCACATGAGCACACACTGGACGTGACATTACCCACAGAAGCTGCTGCTGTTCGATCATACCTTTACCGTTGGTCATCCCGCCATATCCTTTAATGTTCTTAATTAGAACTTGTTCAATTACTAGGTCCGTTGAAAGGCCTCCCCAAATTCTGTCACTTCTGACGACAACATGCAAGCCATTCAAGTTTTGTTACAGTGGATTGAAAGACACGGTGCAAAACGCACATAAATTCAATTACAACAACACTACTGAACATAAGTATAACCTAGACAAGTTATTTACAACAAAAATTGATATCACCATACTGTCATCTGGTATAAAACAATCATTACTGCCAACTTAAAATCCATAAAACGAAATTTCCTCAAATAGCAGTAATGATTACAATTGTTTAGGAGCTATTTTTTCATAATTAAATGTTACTAAAAATACTTGTTATATACGAAAATTTGCGCAATTTAATTTTTTAAATTTTACTAATTTACATATTTAAGCTACTTGTAATACTTTTGGACTTATTGGTTATAAACCTAAAAATGTACGGCGGCCATTTTGAAAAATCAGCTATATTAGGCCTACGCACCCCCAGGGAATGGTAGACTTTAAGTTTTTTTTTTCCAGGCATTTTTACATAAGAATCCATTGACAGAAATTATATTACAATTACTTCCAGGTTAACTAACAATTTTACTCGACTACTAAGGGGGCGTCCATTAATTACGTGAGGCGATTTTGAGACACCCCCCCCCCTAATCTCACGGGAGATTTTTCAAAATGCGCATTTTTAGTGTAAATACGTTAATCTGTGCTTGATTGCGTTGGATTTATTAAAAAAAACATAATTTGCTTAATTATTTTTATTTAAGACTAGTACTATTTAAGACTACTAAGAACGTAGTCTAGAATCACAGTGAGAAAATCTAACAATAAAATACTTAAATAGGAACTACTAAAATTCGTAAAAGAATATTCATTCTAATTCAGTCCACGGGGACTCATGTGTTGTCTCAAGAGTGACTACTGGAACTATTGTGTAGGATTTAGCCATATTTTAGTGTGGAAACATGTTTTACTTAATATAACCCAGTTTTCTCGCAATTTTACACCGTTTCTTGCGGAAAAAAAAAATTAAGTGATATTTGCCGAGACCCCCCCCCCCTCTCCCCCACGTGAGACTGTGTGAGATTCGGCTTGACCCCCTCCCCCCCCTAAAAGCCTCACGTGATTAATGGACGCCCCCTTACAATTACTTCTAGGTTAACAATTTCTCTCTGTACACAGAATTCTGGAAAGGTCTTTTTCGGCCTGAAACACCACAGAACTCTTGGAATAAGCCACCATAAACACCATCTCTCCGACAATGCCATTGCTAGTACCAATATTGCTGTCTACCTTCGATCAGAAGTGCAATCACGGTACACCATCTGAAAACTGATAAATCTAAAATTCCCCCACGAGGTATTTCATATATCTTCCTTTGTTCCAAATTAAGTGAAATTTCTCGAGTATTTTTAATTTAGAAAACTTAGAGAACACTTTCACTGAAGCAAAAAAATCTTAAAAGGAAAATATTTGGATCCTAGAAAATTAAGATTTAAGGACTCTTGAATGCAAATTTAAATGACTTTTCGAAGTACAAAATTCATGCTGACTGAGCTAGTCATTCGGCAGATAAGTAAAAAACTACGTGTTTTAAAGTTTGGTTTTTAAAAATCTGAAATATAAATTTCAAACTGTTCATTTTTTTGGGTTATGTGCATAGTGGTCACTATACACCTCGGATTACAACCAAAACACTACCAGTCATTTATCTAGTTTTATGTAGGGAACAACGCAAAATTTTTACATTATAGTCAGTTTCTAGATAATTTCATTATATTATCTAGGAATACATCCTTGTTAAGGTAGCTGTTCTTATGTATAATTATTTCGTGATCAATATTAACTTTCTAGCTATATTTCCATGCAGATCAAATTGTAAAAATTCAATCTTTGCTTCGAGAACTTTACTTCGGGCAATTCTTTAATGGTAGTCGGAGAATATCCTTCCATTCGTTACAATTCAAAACCACTTTTAATGATTGAGGTTGTTCAAACTGACAGACGAACATTGAAATTCATACTTGTTACTTAGTCGAATTCGGAACACTAATGTTAAAACAGATCGACAAACTTTCCCCCTGCGAATTCGCGGTTTGGTTTTGTCAGCTTTTTGCTGCACGAGGGCTAATTAGACCGGAACCTCCAGTTTAAGGGGACTCACTACCCTTAAATCTTTAAAACATTAGATTTTTGGAAAAAGCCCGATCATTTCTGAACAAAATAAAGCAAACAGCTTAAAAATATTCCGCTTATTTACGGAGATATTGATATTCGAAATATTTAATTACTGATCAAGTTTACGGTAAGACATTTTAAACTCAATTTTCTCAAATGCAATTTTGCATCATTCCGCAACTGATATCTGATAAACTGACTAATTCCATGAAATTTTTGTCACTGCATAATGTTATTTTATTGCGTCTGAACTATAATTATTGCAATCACTGCAAATTATTTTTTCAGGGGTAAATTTATGCAAAAAATTAAGGAAATTTTAAGTATATTTTGAGCAGTTTAAAAAAAATTTTAATGTTTTAATGTTGAATGTTTTATGTTCAATTTTATTTTGAATTATTTATTTTAAATATAAAACAGGAATTATACATGTAAGTGTAAAATTAATTTCATAGTTCAGCGCGCAAGCCAGTATACAATAAAAATGCTTAAAAAACAAGGTATATATCTAAAGCATTTAAAAAAAAAAATTAAAATTATTGAGAATTGAAAATTTGTTTATTAAAATAAATATCAATTTATCATACATAAAATTTGGAGTAAATTGAAATAATTCCAAAGAGTCAAAGTATGAAAATATGCCTCGACTCAGAGACGAGAGTCCCCTTAAAGCAGATTCCGACAGGATCTCGACCGAATGCCAATCGGCCATCACTCGGCGGGGGAATTCACGGTGTACAGCAATGAGTACTATCGAAATAAAGTTATTTATTATACACATTAAAAATATTACATACAAAAAAAAGACTGCCAAGTTTCAGATATACCTGTACAAATGCAGTGCGGCCTCATTTTAAAACAGAAATGGACGCTAGTTTACCCAAAACGGACGGAATCCCTCGACAATTTTTTGACAGTCATGACGCCCGCCTTGGCTTTATTTGCAGCAGATTTTACCTTCAAAGTTTTCCCTGCAGCTTTTATCGGAATTCCCAGGGGGCCCAAGACGACCCCAACTAGTTTCAGCGGTTTGCCCACGACGCCTTGAACAGTGCCTTTTCCCGCTTTCAGCACGGCACCGACTCCGTACTTCACAGCCTTTTTGTCTTTGGATTTCACCTTGTGTTTCACTCGGGCAACCTTGTGCAGTGCTTTGCCCAGCACGTAAGCTTCGAGATGCTGGCAGACGACATCTCCAACTAATAGAAGTAATACAGAGAAGGCAGCCAGAGTAGAACGATTCATAACTAGCCAAACAGCGGATCTGAAACTGCAGTACAATAGTTAATTCCTACATTACAAAGTTATACAAGGTGCGCCCATAAAGTAACCGGATAATTTTTTTATAAATAAGAAAAATATTACTCACATTCATATAAATTTATCTCCTTCAAAATAATAGCCAAAGGAGTCTATACATTTTTTCCAACGTTTCTTCAAGTTAACGAAACGCTGTTTATAGGCGTTGGAACTAACCGTTCGCAAAATACGCGTAACATGATTTAATATCCGAGACGTTTTCAAATTTGTCCTTTGATGGATTTTTCATGTTTTGATTACAAAGAACTTATGCACCACGAATTTGTTCCTGAAAATCAAACAATCAGTATTTTTACAAGGAGGGGCTTTTTCGATTAAGAAACAGGATAAGGCGAGTTAGGAAGGAATTGATTCTGGGCAATGGTTTCTTTTACTCGATAATGCTAGACCCCAATACAGCAATTTCTGTACAAAAATATCTTGCTAAGCATCAATTATAGAGATAAATCTCCCACCATATTCTCCCGACATATCGCCAGCTGATTTTTTCCCTTTTTCCGAAGCTTAAGATGGCCATGAAAGGGCATAGATTTGAAAACGTCTCTGATTAAATCAAATGTTACGCGTATTTTGCGAACGGTTAGTTCCAACGCCTTTAGTGTTTCGATGACTTTAAGAAACTTTGGAAAAATTGTATAGACTCTTGGCTATTATTTTGAAGGAGATAATTTATGAATGTGAGTAATATTTTTCTTATTTATAAAAAATTCTCCGGTTACTTTATGGGCGCACCTTGTATTAGGACCAAATAATCCCAATTAATAGGAGTAATACGAGAATGATAGCCAAATAGGGAATTTAGGAGAATCTTTGAGTATTAGAACTGGCCTTAAAACTTACCCAGAGCATTCCATTAGGAATGAGTTCAACTATTGTACCGCCTTTAGCTATGGGCAAATTTTTCGAATCGCAGATTATCAAATACATATTAACGATTTGTTTCTTGCTTGCGAAGGTCAAATTTTGAAAACTACAAGAATGTTTAATCAATGACCGATTTTTACAGCGTTTGATTACAGACGTTTATCGTTACTAATTAAAACCTTTTAAAAGTAAGATTTTTGAAAAACACGCGAATTTCATTTAAATTTTTTGCGCTGAAATTGAAAATTTCAAATTGTGCAATTGCTAACCTACGATTAGTAGAATTAAAAAAAAAAAGTTTCCCCATGGCTTAACACGATTTAAAACCACTTTCTGTGTAGGTAAAACAATTCTCGACTGTAAACCCTTTGATTTTGCACAGTCTGTAATAAACTGAATCATTCTTAAAACAAACCAGAACTGCGTCAGAAAACACCCAAGAAAAGATGAGAGCTTGAACGCAAGTTAGCAGAGACATGAAATTTAAAAAGCAATTTAAATAAATCTTTAGAATTTAGTTTGCAATTTGGACTATTTTATCAAGACTAAAAAGTATTAATTTATCGGCATTAACCAAGAGCATAAAAACAATTGAACAGACTTACTTCAGCAAGAGAAACATCTGAAATCAAGATGTAAAGTTTATTTTGGTCGTATCAAGGATTTTGCTGAAACATGTCATTTTAAATTTAATTTCTTAAAAAATAGTTTGAACGCTAGTTTAATAGGGGAGAGGAACAGATTAACAAATCGCTATCAAATAAACATTAGGGGCGGTTTAATTGGAAAAATCTAAGAAGCCAATAGCGAATGACTCATTTCCTTATTACAATCAGGAGCAATGTGTCATTGAGACACCTTTAAGAATATCCTTAACAGTGCTTTTTTTAATATGACTCACAGCTCCATGCCCAGTCAGTGATGGTGGAATCACTAGATTTCGCAGTCCTTTTCTGTCCTGCTTCAATCAGGGCCCCGATTTAGAAAATTATTGACTATAGGCACAAACTCAGGATGGGGGGCCCCCCCCCCCTAACTTTGATGTGGGCGTGAAATTTCCAAAATTGACACACAAAAATAATCATGAATCATTGTGAAAGTACCATTTTATCAAGAATTGGCTATTTGAAGCGTAGAACATTATCAAATAACAAAAAGCAATACAACATATTAACTTCATCATTAAAACACCAATACAATGCAACCAGAAAAACTTAATCCCTTATATACACTGTAATATACATATGATGAACCTATCAAATTTGAAAGGATATATAAAAAAAATTGCTATAAAAAAGGTAAAATTAAAAAAATTGAATTGGGATTTTTCTCTTTTAAAATAATTGTTAGGGGGCCCCTCCCAACATTCGGGGGCCCCTAGGCCCGGGCCTACTGGAAAATCAGGGCCTGGCTTCAATTTCCTCGATGTTCTTGATGGAATTAGTCCGGTACATAAGCTGAATTTTTCCCTAAATATTTATTAATTCGGTTTATTTTGCCAATCAATTACGAAGGGCGCATGCTTCTTAAGTTTTTCTGTAGTTTACATTTTTAACAGGGTATCATCTTATTGACGTCTATTGTTAGAAAAGTATTTTTATTAAATGGTAGTAGAAAGATCCTTGGGAAAAAAAAAGTTCAAATTTCTACTTTTCCGCAGCAAAAAAAAAAGGAAAAAAAAGCAGGCATTTGCTAATGTGTGATTAGAATAATGCCGAGAGTAATATTCCTCGTAGCTTGGATCAACTGAATTAAGAAAGCAATATGTAGCACATTGTTGGATACATTTAAACAGTCATTTCCTACCTGTAATACGAACTTTTTGAAAAGAGAATTAAATTACTGATGTCCAGCGCCAGAAAAAATAAATTAAATAAAAAAAGGTTTTGGAAAAGTAAGTTTAAGAGATTACTCCCTCAAGCAAAAACACACACATACAAAAAAAAATTGTAAGTTTTTTAATAATATGCTGTACTAGTCCGCGATTAGAAAGACGAGAGAAATAAACTCCCCTATATAGAACATTGAGCTTGAAGAGCAGCAATGTCAACCAATGCGCCGCCTTATCTTCTAAAGCATGATCTTAAACTGTGGTCCGCGAAACAATTTTGACATTAACAATCTATAGTTGAACAAGATATTCTCGTGGAATTATCATGCGATACGTCTTTGAAAGTACAATTCAACAAAAATGAACTCAAACTTTTGGTTATTTCTCAGATCTGATTACCCTGCACTTGCAAATGAAGCCCTCAGACATTTGATTCCGTTCTGCACAACATATGTATACAGGCTTTTTCGGTACTGACATATACATATACGAAATCAAAGTATAGAAACAAACTCAATGTAGAAGCGGACCTCAGAATAAAACTTTCCAACATAGAGCCTGACATTGCGGTTCTGGTTTCAAGAGAACCACTGCACTCATCTCATTAAGTAAAAATCATTTACAGGAAGCATATTATAATAAGATAGATCTATTTTGACCAATATTTGACCAAGAAATGTTTGTACGAGTTTAAAGTATTATGATTCGTTACTTTTACAAATCTTTTTATTAGCGTTTAATTCATTTTATGTTTTTTATTCTATGTCCTAATAAAAATGTTAGTCTCTATAAATGCGCAAGACCATTTATTTAAATAACCAGCGATACATTTTTAACCAATATTTATTATAACGTAGTGGCTATGAAATTATTTTGCCAGAAATTAAGTCTCAAAAACGACTTAAAATGCCTAGGGTTGGGATGGGGGGGTCCGCAAAAAATTTTTTCAAGAGGGGGTCCTCGGACTACATAAGTTTAAGAACCCCTGTTGTAGGTTATCACCAACAGCAAATAATATTATCGAAAAGCAGAAAAAAAGTTGTATCATTATTTATCTGAGAAAAGTATTAACATTCTGTTTAACATAATAGCAAAGGAATATGATTTTCAAAAATGTTGTTTACTGGTCTTTCTTACTAATGTTGTATTTTGTTATTGTAGGTAAAAGCGACTAAATGGCAGCAAAATGGAGAAAGCGATGGGTTAACCACAAATGGAATGTTGATTATGTATCCCCGAGGTCCGCAAAAAGAAGTGTTGATCAAGAGGAGGTCCTCGGACTACATAAGTTTAAGAACCCCTGTTCTAAAGTGAAGCCATGGTAAGAAAAAAGACGTAGTTTATAAGCATGCTTAGTTGATGTTATGTCTGTTTCCTTATCGAAAACGAGTTGAAACCGGTACATTTTCTTTACATATATGTTAAATTTGTGAAACAAACACGCACTTTTTCGACTAACTTATAAGAAAATGATAAAATCCTATTTAAGTTGAAATGATGTTTTACCAAAGAGTACAAATAATAAGGGAATATACCAACCTATAATATGAGTTTTAAAATACCTCCGCATCTACGAGCTAGTGTGAGCTGCACTGCAGTGAAAAAGAATTTTTCAAAAAGTACTTATACACGTGACGACACAAAGTCTTCAAAATTTGCATAAAATATTCCATATAAAATATCCTGTGTAGAACGGTGACGAATTCAGAGCAATCGTCCTGCCATATTAAAAATATACGAGAGATATAAAAAGATATGGACTTTATTATCAGTTAACCCAGTGAGAATTCTACATAAACATAGTCACTTGTAGGGAGATTTTTCACTGTGAATCAGTAATAAAGCATGGGCTACTGACATATCAAATATAAAAGCGGCTGGATTCTGCCGTTGAGAAAAAACGACTCACGTTTTAAATGACATTGGATAGATCGATTTTTGATGATATTCGTATCTTTTTGTGGCTATGATACACAGAATCTCAGTCTGGGAAGAATTCAATTTGTGCTTAGTAGCTCTGCGATTTAAAAACTATTTACTTGGTTCTTTTGAACTAACAACACAAAACGATCTGTTTAATTGCCAGCTATGGCGTCATTTAGAAGAGTTTATTTGGGAGTCTGTGTATTATGCCAAAATCCAGTTTCATCATGCATCACGTTTCCAATGTGAACGGGTTGTTTGTATATAGTTCTGCCAATGTCTTATAACATTAGAACGAGTTATATTTTGCATCAAATAGGCAATCCTGTCTATTAGCTTGAAGAAACTCTATGGCTAAATGCATATTGGAAAATTAAAATTGAAAACAATTTAATTTTTTTTCTTTATTGAAATGAAATGTCTAGAGAGATGCCAAATCTGTATTTAGATCAGCCGTGCACTGGTGGACACTTTGATGCCATTCAGACCTCAAAGTTTCGATTTCAACTGCCGCAATATTCATTTTGAAATCCCATAACGCTGTGATGTCAAGCGGCAAAGCGTGACGAAATGAATTCCTCTTTCCATGTCTCATTCGAAAAGAACGGATTCAGCCACAGGGGAGTTTATAGCTATACTCTGCACAGAAAACTTTTTTATACGAGTATTTTGTTTCAAGACCCTTCGTGTGATACAAGCACGAAATTTTCAACCAAAATGTTACACCCCAACTGGTTCCGATCAACCAATCAGAGGCAAGTTAAGAAGAGAAACTCTTTTCATTGTTTTTGTGTTTCTATTTTATTTCTAAAGATTTCCATATTTAAGATCCCATATGGTTTAATGTGGAGAAAAAGCGTTTTACCTCTATTTATTAGTTCCTAAAAGTGGCGTCTGACTTCGCAATCGGTCGATTTCAGCATAGTTCCATTCGGTGCGTGAAAGTAAGCGACGAGCCGAGCCATCGTTCTCCGTTGGACTGTCAGTTGATTCACGATCGTTACAGTGCAGCTCACAACAAGTTCGATCTGAGCGTTCGCATCCAATTTATCCAACGGCGCGGCGGTCAAGTTCCATCACAGATGTATTGAGTCTCAAAACTTTTATTAGTTCCTAAAGGCGGCGACCGATTTTGCTATCGGCCCATTCGGTAGTCACTGCCTGAAAGCCTGCGACGAGCCGAGCCATCGTATTCCGTTGGACTGTCGGTTGACTCGCGATCGTTACAGAGCAGCTAAAACATGCTCGCTCTCAGCGTTCTCATCTCATTTATCAAAAGCAGTCAAGTTCCATGACGCATGCATTGGGTCTCAACTTTTTTATTAGTTTCTAAAGGCGGCGACTGAATTTTCAATCGGACAATTCGGTAGTTAGTGCCTGAAAGCGAGCGACGAGCCGAGCAATCGTATTCCGTTGGACTGTCGGTTCATTAACGATCGTTACTGGGCAGCTCACAACATGCTCGCTCTGAGCGTTCTCATCTCATTTATCAAACGTCAGTCAAGCTCCATCACGCATGTATTGGGTCTCAACTTTTTTATTAGTTCCTAAAGGCGGCGACTGACTTTTCAATTGGTCCTTTCGGTAGTCAGTTCCTTAAAGCGAGCGACGAGCCGAACCATCGTATTCCGTTGGACTGTCGGTTGACTCGCGATCGTTACAGAGCAGCTCACAACATGCTCGCTCTCAGCGTTCTCATCTCATTTATCAAACGTCAGTCAAGCTCCATCACGCATGTATTGGGTCTGAACTTTTTTATTAGTTCCTAAAGTCGGCAACTGATTTTGCTATCGGACCATTCGGTAGTCAGTGCCTGAAAGCGAGCGACGAGCCGAACAATCGTATTCCGTTGGACTGTCGGTTCATTAACGATCATTACAGGGCAGCTCACAACATGCTCGCTCTGAGCGTTCTCATCTCATTTATCAAATGCCAGTCAAGTTCCATCACGCATGTATTGGGTCTCAACTTTTTTATTAGTTCCTAAAGGCGGCGACTGACTTTAAAATCGGTCCTTTCGGTAGTCAGTTCCTGAAAGCAAGCGACGAGCCGAACAATCGTATTCCGATGGACTGTCGGTTCATTAACGATCGTTACAGAGCAGCTCACAACATGCTCACTCTGAGCGTTCTCATCTCATTTATAAAACGGCATTCAAGTTCCATCATGCATGTATTGGGTCTCAAATTTTATTAGTTCCTAAAGGCGGCAACTGATTTTGCTATCGGACCATTCCGTAGTCAGTGCCTAAAAGCGAGCGACGAGCCGACCAATCGTATTCCGTTTACTGTCGGTTGATTAACGATCGTTACACGGCAGCTCACAACATGCTCGCTCTGAGCGTTCTCATCTCATTTATCAAACGGCAGTCAAGTTCCATCACGCATGTATTGCGTCTCAACCTTTTTATTAGTTCCTAAAGGCGGCGACTGATTTTGCTATCGGACCATTCCGTAGTCAGTTCCTTAAAGCGAGTGACTAGCCGAACCATCGTATTCCGTTGGACTGTCGGTTGACTCGCGATCGTTACAGAGCAGCTCACAACATGCTCGCTCTGAGCGTTCTCATCTCATTTATCAACCGCAGTCAAGTTCCATGACGCATGTATTGGGTCTCAACTTTTTTATTAGTTCCTAAAGGCGGCGACTGACTTTTCAATCGATCCTTTCGGTAGTCAGTTCCTGAAAGCGAGCGACGAGCCTATCCATCGTATTCCGTTGGACTGTCGGTTCAGTAACGATCGTTACAGGGCAGCTCATAACATGCTCTCTCTGAGCGTTCTCATCTCATTTATGAAACGGCAGTGAACATCCATCACGCATGTATTGGGTCTCAACTTTTTTATTAGTTCCTAAAGGCGGCGACTGACTTTTCAATCGGTCCTTTCGGTAGTCAGTTCCTGAAAGCGAGCGACGAGCCGAACCATCGTATTCCGTTGGAGTGTCGGTTGACTAGCGATCGTTATAGTACAGCTCACAACATGCTCGCTCTGAACGTTCTCATCTCATTTATCAAACGGCAGTCAAGTTCCATCACGCATGTATTGGGTCTCAACCTTTTTATTGTTCCTAAAGGCGGCGACTGACTTTTTAATCGGTCCTTTCGGTAGTCAGTTCCTGAAAGCGAGCGACAAGCCGAACCATCGTATTCCGTCGGACTGTCGGTTGACTCGCAATCGTTACAGAGCAGCTCACAACTTGCTCGCTCTCAGCGTTCTCATCTCATTTATCAAACGGCAGTCAAGTTCCATCACGCATGTATTGGGTCTCAAATTTTATTAGTTCCTAAAGGCGGCGACTGACTTTTCAATCGGTCCTTTCGGTAGTCAGTTCCTGAAAGCGAGCGACGAGCCGAACCATCGTATTCCGTTGGAGTGTCGGTTGACTAGCGATCGTTATAGTACAGCTCACAACATGCTCGCTCTGAACGTTCTCATCTCATTTATCAAACGGCAGTCAAGTTCCATCACGCATGTATTGGGTCTCAACCTTTTTATTGTTCCTAAAGGCGGCGACTGACTTTTTAATCGGTCCTTTCGGTAGTCAGTTCCTGAAAGCGAGCGACAAGCCGAACCATCGTATTCCGTCGGACTGTCGGTTGACTCGCAATCGTTACAGAGCAGCTCACAACTTGCTCGCTCTCAGCGTTCTCATCTCATTTATCAAACGGCAGTCAAGTTCCATCACGCATGTATTGGGTCTCAAATTTTATTAGTTCCTAAAGGCGGCGACTGACTTTTCAATCGGTCCTTTCGGTAGTCAGTTTGTGAAAGCGAGCGACGAGCCGAACCATCGTATTCCGTTGGACTGTCGGTTGATTCGCGATCGTTACAGGGCAGCTCACAACATGCTCGCTCTGAGCGTATTCATCTCATTTCTAAAACGGCAGTCAAGTTCCCTCACGCATGTATTGGGTCTCAACTTTTTTATTAGTTCCTAAAGGCGGCAACTGATTTTGCTATCGGACCGTTCGGTAGTTAGTGCCTGAAATCGAGCGACGAGCCGAACAATCGTATTCCGTTGGACTGTCGGTCCTGTAACCATCGTTACAGGGCAGCTCACAACATGCTCTCTCTGAGCGTTCTCATCTCATTTATGAAACGGCAGTCAACATCCATCACGCATGTATTGGGTCTCAACTTTTTTATTAGTTCCTAAAGGGGGCGACTGACTTTTCAATCGGTCCTTTCGGTAGTCAGTTCCTGAAAGCGAGCGACGAGCCGAACCATCGTATTCCGTTGGACTGTCGGTTGACTCGCGATCGTTACAGAGCAGCTCACAACATGCTCGCTCTCAGCGTTCTCATCTCATTTATGAAACGGCAGTCAAGTTCCATCACGCATGTACCCCTCAGGTGGTTTACCTTCTTTAGGTAAACACGGGCTTCACAACCCCGAGGTACCCTAGTGTCTTTTTCTCTCTCCGTGGGGTTTATTTTCTTTGGTAAATGTGGGTGTCGCGTCCCTAGAGTCCCATAGCGATCCGTCTCTTTTTCACTTCTCCTATCCTGGCTTTTTTTGTTGTCTTCTTTCTGGGCTTTCTTTCCTCTCCATCTGGAGCTTCCACTGATATCTTTAGTTGATGTTTTCTTTTTTAACCCCTATGTGTGTTTTTTGTTTGTCTTTTCTAAGTTAGAAAAAAATAAAAACCAAAAAAATGTAAAAAATAATAAAATGGACAAAAAAAAGGTTTTGTGCTATCTATCCCCTTCGGAGCCTTCATGGTTACGAAACCGATCTCGACGCACCCAGCCTTGACGGTACTGTTTCCCTGTACCACTCTTCGGCCTCTCCCGCGAGGGACACCGCTTGGGCTCGGGAACGGACCCTGTTGGGGTTGTGTTGGTGGAGAGGAGTGGCGTTTCCATGTTGGTAATGGTTGAGGTACGTTCTCCTTAAACGATTCCAGTGGTAGAGGCCCTTGGTTGCGTTTATCTTCATGGCAGACGTCGCGAGGTAGCGAGAAATCCTTCTCGATTCTGTCGGGGACGGTGCACCAGGTGCACGTTATCTCCCGGCGTCTGTCATTTAGTTACGAAGAATCCGGCGGTTACACTGGTCACGTTAGAAAAGTGTGGAACGACGGGGTCTGGCGGGGGCCCCGAATCGAACTGGAAGTAATCCGTGTTTTTTAAAAAGTAATCATGGCTGCAACTAATAGTAATTTAGTTACAGCTTCCTGGGCGGATCGCTCATCTAATCAAACTCTTTCTCTCCCTTCGAGAGAGCAACATATGTCGCGTTTTTTTCTTTTGAAGCGCAAGGAAGGAAATTTTGGTATGGTGTCACCATTTCTGATAAATAAAATATTAAATGCATCTGTCGGACACGTTAAAACTGTTAAAAAGCTCCGTTCTGGAGATCTGTTGGTAGAGGCTTTTGATGCAGCACAGGCTGAGAAATTACTTAAAATCAATATGTTCGGGAACATGGCCATAACCATAGCTCCGCACGGTTACCTTAACACTTCCAGAGGTGTCATATCGGAAGGTGATCTCCTCCATACATCTGAACAGGAGATTTTAGAACATCTGCAGGACCAACTTGTGTCTGCTGTGCGTCGCATAACAATCCGTCGGGACGGGAAATTCCTCCCCACGAAACATCTAATCCTGACATTCGACACACCGAAGCTACCACCTTTTGTCATAGCCGGCTACCTTCAGTGCCCTACTAGACCATATGTACAGAATCCTCTCAGATGCTTTCAGTGCCAACGCTTTGGACACTCGAAGGCATCTTGTCGTGGTTCCCCAGTCTGTGCTCGTTGTGGTCAATCTGATCATATCTCAGACACTTGCAACTTGGCACCAAAATGTGTCAATTGCAAAGGTGACCATACGTCATATTCACGCTCGTGTCCCAAATGGAAAGCAGAAAAAGAAATACAAACTCTTAAGGCTCACAAAAATATCTCGTATATGGAAGCGCGAAAACAGGTTGAGGCTAGAACTCCCAGAGTCGGAGTTTCATATGCTTCTGTTGTCGCCTCCCAAAAAATCATGTGCACTGCCTCCACACAAACTGATTCGAGTCTGCTTTCTAATAGCCCACAGAAAACTAAGAGCAATAGGACACCAAATGTAATACTCTCAGATTCCCGGAATGGAGCGAACGAGAAACCAAAACCCAAAAGAAACAATAAAAATAAAACAAGCACGCAAACCGCCAATCCTGGAAACTCTTCCAAATCTGCTAATGACCAGATCTCAAATGTGCAAAATTTGCCACGATCTAAACGAACCAAAAAGGAATCTGAACCCATCCCCTCAAAATTGACTCGTAAAGACTTTCTAAAAAACAGACCTATTGCAGATGAGCCTTATGAACTTGAGACAGATGAACCCCTTAAAGTTTATGTCTCCCCAGAGGAGGATATGTTAACGGACAGCTCGTCGGATTCGGATGAAGTTGCATCCAATTCCGCTAGCTGATAGTCCGTTTCTTTTCCCTTTCCTTGAAAAAAAAAACCTTTCAATATGGCATATATTATTTCCTGGAACTGCCACGGCTTCCGCAACAAACAAGACAATATTAAAACCTTGATTTCTGACCATAACCTAGCCATTTTCGCACTACAAGAAACATATTTAAAAAACACCGACAGTATAAAAATTCGCAGATACAGCACCGTTAGAAAAGAACGCGATATTGGTGGAAGAGTATCGGGAGGAGTGGCACTCCTAATATCTCATGGCTATCCATCCACTGTCATTCCACTTAAAACAAATTTACAGGCTGTTGCAGCGCGTGTCCACATCCGTCAACTCACTACCATTTGCACCGTCTATCTACCACCAAACGAACCGATTAACAGAAACTCTTTGGCTCATCTTTTAACACAACTTCCGGCCCCTTTTATAATAGTTGGAGATTTTAACGCACATAGTCAACTTTGGGGTAGCCCGAACACTAACAATAGAGGACAAGAAATAGAAATATTCTTATCTGACTTCTCACTCTGTGTCTTCAACAATGGTGAGAATACTTATTTTCATCAACCTACCAAAACCTTCCATGCAATAGATCTCCATGCAATAGAATAGAGCCATAGGTTCCCCTTCAATTCTGCCCTTTTATAATTTTTGGGTTTCAAATGACTTACACAATAGCGATCATTTTCCGGTTTTTCTCTCCTTGCTGACCGCTGATTCGAATGCCGTTTCTTCTCTACCCCGCTACATTTATGACAGAGCTGACTGGCCAACTTTTACATCCCTTGCTATAATCACCAAGCAAATGGTGGTGGGCGACATTAATAGTGCTATTGAAAATATTACTTCTGTTACAATTAACGCAGCTGACGCTTCCATCCCTAAATCCTCTTCTAGAAAGCGTAAAAACAGGAAACCGTGGTGGTCAGAGGAATGTCTTATTGCTAAGAAAAAGCAGCAAAAGGCATGGGGCATCTTTCGCAGATACCCAACAACAGAAAATCTTATTTCTTTTAAACATGCAATAGCTAATGCTAGGAAAGTACGGCGACGCAGCCAGAGGGAATCATGGATTAAGTATGTCCCCCATATATCGTATAACACACCGTCTAAACAATTGTGGTCAAAGGTTAAAAAGGCAATGGGCTTATATACGCAACATCCACTTTCTTGCTTAAATCTCAATGGCCAAATAATCTCAGACTTACCAGAAATAGCAAATGCAATAGGCACCTCCTTCTCTTCTTCCTCTTCTGCTGCTTCTTATCGTGACTCTTTCTTGCAGTTCAAACAAAAATCTGAAAGCCGTTCTCTGAAATTCAACTCAGTCTCCACTTTTTCCTACAATAGCCCCTTTACTGAAACAGAACTTATTAGCAGCCTTCATAATACTCGCAATACTTCTCCAGGACCAGATGACATTACTTATAATATGCTAAAACACCTTCCTTGTCGTTCCCTTAAAAATCTGCTCTTTTTTTATAATAGGATTTGGAATGAACATGTTTTTCCTGCTGCCTGGTACAAAGCTATCGTTATCCCTTTCCTGAAGCCCGGGAAAGATGCTACAAATCCTAACAACTATCGACCCATTGCCTTAACTAGCTGCGTCTGCAAACTGCTAGAAAGAATGATAAATAATCGCCTCGTTTTTACGTTAGAGACTAAGAACCTTATTGTTCCATTTCAGAGCGGGTTTAGAAAGGGAAGATCCACCATTGACAATGTAATTGCTCTCGAATCTGACATTAGGAGAGCATTTCTCCTAAAAAACCATTTTATATCGGTTTATTTTGACATTGAAAAAGCATACGACCGTACTTGGCGTTATGGAATTCTCAGAGATCTTTTTGACTTAGAGTTTCGCGGAAATCGCCCTATTTTTACTAAAAATTTTTTAGCTACCCGACATTTTCAAGTTCGTATTGGCAATGTCTTGTCCAACCTTTTTACCCAAGAAGAAGGGGTTCCCCAAGGGAGCGTCCTCAGTGTCACTCTCTTCTCAATAAAAATTAATAATATTTTAAAACAGCTTCCACCTTCCGTGCGGGGAAGTCTTTATGTGGACGACTTACAGATTTGCTGCCAGGGAAAAGACATGCGATTTATTGAACGCCAACTTCAAACTGCAATTCGACGAATCTTGGAGTGATGAAAACGGTTTTAAATTCTCACCAGACAAAACCTCTTGTGTGCACTTTTGTCGTAAACGTGGGATCCATCCGGATCCCGAAATTTTCATTGAAGACCAGAAGATAAATGTTATTGATTCTGTACGTTTTTTAGGTGTCATATTTGACAGGAAACTAACCTTTCTTCCACATGTTGTACAGCTGCGTAAAAAATGCGAGAAATCACTCAATATGCTTAAAATTTTAGCAAATACATCTTGGGGAGCTGATCGGACTTCTATGCTCCGCATATACAGATCGGTAATCCGATCAAAGCTTGACTACGCCTGTGCATCATATGACTCTGCTCGCCAATCCGTCCTACGCAAACTTGACACGGTGCACCACAGTGCACTTCGTCTATGTTCTGGTGCCTTTCGTACTTCACCCGTTCAAAGTCTCTATGTAGATTGTCACGAAACATCTTTATCTCACACTCGTCACCAACTTTCATTGAATTACTTTTTTCGGGTGGTGACTCATCCTACGCATCCATTACGTGACATCTTACTGGACAGACGGTACGACACCCTCTACAAAAATCGGCCATCCTGCATCCCGTGCTTTGGGTTACGCATGCGTTCTTTGATCGAAAACACCACTCTGGATGATTTAAATGTGTGTGAACGTCCCTTATTTGACTTTCCTCCTTGGAAGAAAAAGTGTATACCATATATTAATCCCTTTCATTATTTTAATAAGAGTGACACTGATTCATCTATATACAAACAGCTATTTCAGTCTCATCGTCATAATTTTTCTAAATATGTAGATATTTATACGGACGGATCGAAGACAACACATCATGTCGGTTGTGCCTTTGTTTTTAATTCGGATATTCATAGTTTCAAACTTCACCCATCATGCACTGTTTTTACTGCGGAAATTTTAGCGATCAAACAAGCACTTGATTTTATCGCCAATCATCAGAATAAAAATTTTATCATTTACTCTGACTCTTTGAGTGTACTCGAGAGCTTAAAGTCTGGCAACAATAGTCATCCTTTAGTCTCATCTGTCGTAACTCTCCATCATCGGTTAAAATGTCGTGGTTTCAGTATTCTGCTTTGTGGGATCCCAGCTCATGTTGGAATCCCAGGCAATGAACTTGCGGACACAGCAGCAAAAAATTCCAGAACTGTTTTAAACCACCCTGTCCCTTTTAATGACGTCAAACACACCATTAAAACTTTTATTTTCGATAACTGGCGTTCGAAATGGAACCTAGAAGTACATAATAAACTTCATCACATCAAACCCATCATCTCTATCTGGCCTCCTTTATATCCAAGAAAACTTGACATCATGATCACCCGTCTAAGAATAGGACATACTAGAGTCACACACAGATATTTGTTAGAGGGGGAAGATGCCCCAATTTGCTTTCACTGTAACTGTGTCCTTACCATTTTTACATATTTTAACGGATTGTACAGGACTTAACAAATTTTACTCCAAATACTTTGGTTCTACTACACTCGCCTTAAAAGATCATTTAGGTGAAACACCTCACCCCGCTATTTTCCGTTTTTTGAAAAAGACAGTTTTTACCCTTTAATTTAATAGCCTTATCCTTTTTTCCTACCATTTTGTGTTACTTGACTGCAATCTAGATGGGGATCCCCATCTAGATGTTTTGGCATTATCAGTACTGCCTGTTATCTTCCTCGTTCATGATCTAGAATCATTGTTTTTTATCTAATGTTTTCTTATACCTGGCTGTATACTGGATGGGGAAACCCCATCCAGTTTGTTTCATTTTTTTTAACTATCGTTTTTCAGATTTTACCATATGTTTGGCGCAGCATGTCCTCTCTGGACCTTGCGCCATTAAACCCCATCCAACCAACCAACCAACCATCACGCATGTATTGGGTCTCAACTTTTTTATTAGTTCCTAAAGGCGGCAACTGATTTTGCTATCGGACCATTCGGTAGTCAGTTCCTGAAAGCGAGCGACGAGCCGAACCATCGTATTCCGTTGGACTGTCGGTTGACTCGCGATCGTTACAGAGCAGCTCACAACATGCTCACACTAAGCGTTCTCATCTCATTTATCACACGGCAGTCAAGTTCCATCACGCATGTATTGGGTCTCAACTTTTTTATTGTTCCTAAAGGCGGCGACTGACTTTTCAATCGGTCCTTTCGGCAGTCAGTTCCTTAAAGCGAGCGACGAGCCGAACCATAAAATTCCAATGGACTGTCGGTTGACTCGTGATCTTTACAGAGCAGCTCACGACATGCTCGCTCTCAGCGTTCTCATCTCATTTATGAAACGGCAGTCAAGTTCCATCACGCATGTATTGGGTCTCAACTTTTTTATTGGTTCCTAAAGGCGGCTACTGACTTTTCAATCGGTCCTTTCGGTAGTCAGTTCCTGAAAGCGAGCGACGAGCCGAGCAATCCTATTCCGTTGGACTGTCGGTTCTTTAACGATCGTTACAGGGCAGCTGACAACATGCTCGCTCTGAGCGTTCTCATCTCATTTATCAAACGGCAGTCAAGTTCCATCATGCATGTATTGGGTCTCAACTTTTGTATTAGTTCCTAAAGGCGGCGACTGACTTTTCAATCGGTGCTTTCGGTAGTCAGTTCCTGAAAGCGAGCGACGAGCCGAGCAATCCTATTCCGTTGGACTGTCGGTTGACTCGCGATCGTTACAGAGCAGCTCACAACATGCTCGCTCTCAGCGTTCTCATCTCATTTATCAAACGGCAGTCAAGTTCCATGACGCATGTATTGGGTCTCAACTTTTTTATTAGTTCCTAAAGGCGGCAACTGATTTTGCTATCGGACCATTCGGTAGTTAGTGCCTGAAAGCGAGCGACGAGCCGAGCAATCGTATTCCGTTGGACTGTCGGTTCTTTAGCGATCGTTACAGGGCAGCTGACAACATGCTCGCTCTGAGCGTTCTCATCTCATTTATCAAACGGCAGTCAAGTTCCATCATGCATGTATTGGGTATCAACTTTTTTATTAGTTCCTAAAGGCGGCGACTGACTTTTCAATCGGTGATTTCGGTAGTCAGTTTCTGAAAGCGAGCGACGAGCCGAACCATCGTATTCCGTTGGACTGTCGGTTGACTCGCGATCGTTATAGAGCAGCTCACAACATGCTCGCTCTCGGCGTTCTCATCTCATTTATAAAACGACAGTCAAGTTCCATCACGCATGTATTGGGTCTCAACTTTTTTATTAGTTTCTGAAGGCGGCAACTGATTTAGCTATCGGACCATTCGGTAGTCAGTGCCTGAAAGCGAGCGACGAGCCGAACCATCGTATTCCGTTGGACTGTCGGTTGACTCGCGATCTTTACAGGGCAGCTCACAACATGCTCGCTCTGATCGTTCTCATCTCATTTATCAAATGCCAGTCAAGTTCCATCACGCATGTATTGGGTCTCAACTTTTTTATTAGTTTCTGAAGGCGGCAACTGATTTAGCTATCGGACCATTCGGTAGTCAGTGCCTGAAAGCGAGCGACGAGCCGAACCATCGTATTCCGTTGGACTGTCGGTTGACTCGCGATCTTTACAGGGCAGCTCACAACATGCTCGCTCTGATCGTTCTCATCTCATTTATCAAATGCCAGTCAAGTTCCATCACGCATGTATTGGGTCTCAACTTTTTTATTAGTTTCTGAAGGCGGCAACTGATTTAGCTATCGGACCATTCGGTAGTCAGTGCCTGAAAGCGAGCGACGAGCCGAACCATCGTATTCCGTTGGACTGTCGGTTGACTCGCGATCTTTACAGGGCAGCTCACAACATGCTCGCTCTGATCGTTCTCATCTCATTTATCAAATGCCAGTCAAGTTCCATCACGCATGTATTGGGTCTCAACTTTTTTATTAGTTTCTGAAGGCGGCAACTGATTTAGCTATCGGACCATTCGGTAGTCAGTGCCTGAAAGCGAGCGACGAGCCGAACCATCGTATTCCGTTGGACTGTCGGTTGACTCGCGATCTTTACAGGGCAGCTCACAACATGCTCGCTCTGATCGTTCTCATCTCATTTATCAAATGCCAGTCAAGTTCCATCACGCATGTATTGGGTCTCAACTTTTTTATTAGTTTCTGAAGGCGGCAACTGATTTAGCTATCGGACCATTCGGTAGTCAGTGCCTGAAAGCGAGCGACGAGCCGAACCATCGTATTCCGTTGGACTGTCGGTTGACTCGCGATCTTTACAGGGCAGCTCACAACATGCTCGCTCTGATCGTTCTCATCTCATTTATCAAATGCCAGTCAAGTTCCATCACGCATGTATTGGGTCTCAACTTTTTTATTAGTTTCTGAAGGCGGCAACTGATTTAGCTATCGGACCATTCGGTAGTCAGTGCCTGAAAGCGAGCGACGAGCCGAACCATCGTATTCCGTTGGACTGTCGGTTGACTCGCGATCTTTACAGGGCAGCTCACAACATGCTCGCTCTGATCGTTCTCATCTCATTTATCAAATGCCAGTCAAGTTCCATCACGCATGTATTGGGTCTCAACTTTTTTATTAGTTTCTGAAGGCGGCAACTGATTTAGCTATCGGACCATTCGGTAGTCAGTGCCTGAAAGCGAGCGACGAGCCGAACCATCGTATTCCGTTGGACTGTCGGTTGACTCGCGATCTTTACAGGGCAGCTCACAACATGCTCGCTCTGATCGTTCTCATCTCATTTATCAAATGCCAGTCAAGTTCCATCACGCATGTATTGGGTCTCAACTTTTTTATTAGTTTCTGAAGGCGGCAACTGATTTAGCTATCGGACCATTCGGTAGTCAGTGCCTGAAAGCGAGCGACGAGCCGAACCATCGTATTCCGTTGGACTGTCGGTTGACTCGCGATCTTTACAGGGCAGCTCACAACATGCTCGCTCTGAGCGTTCTCATCTCATTTATCCAACGGCACAGCGCCCCTGAGAGAGATAAGTGAGTATTTCCGTACCTGACAACGGCCTAGAGTATATCAGGTAGAACCAGCAGAAATTGATTATTTAAATATCACATCGATCTACTCTAAGCGCAACCTACCGGCACCTCCACGTGGTGGCCCCTGGGAAACTACTTGTTAGTTTTTGAACGCCGGAGGGTGGGGAAAGTAGTCTTGACTACTGATTCAATTATATTCGATTAAACTTAACTAATATTAGACCAATGAATTCTACCATACACTGTGCTACAGTGATGGAGAAAAACTTAGACGATCACGACCTGAGAGTCAATGAGTTACTAACCCCAATAACAAGTGATATAGGAACATTTAAGCTTCTAGCGGACCAGAAGCGCAGTTTAATGGAGAGGGTCATGGAAATTGTTGGCATGTATAACAGCCAGAGGGCGTATATACAAAATCTTCTAGGCAATCTGAGCGTACACGAGACAGCTCCTAGAAACACCTATGCCCAAGCGGCAGCTAAAAAAACGGACCGAACAGGAGGTAGATCCAGATCAAGGGGAAGGTCCAAATCCAAAAACAATAAACCTAAAAGACAACAGTACCTCATAACGGTACACCCCAAGTCCAATCAGGAATCTGAGATCACGAAACAAGAGATTCAGTCACACATAGACCCCACTAAAATTAAATTCAGGGTTGACGTGTGCAGGAAAATCTCGAACGGAGGCCTGCTTATCGGCACTAATACCGAAGATGAATTAGATACTCTCATAGCTGAGATAAAAAAGAAGGATTAACTCAGGAACTATACGGTTACAAAACCGAAAAAGAGAACACCCCACGTAATTATATATGGGGTGACGGAAAATTTTGAAAAAGATGAGTTCATAGTAAAACTCAAAGATCAAAACGAACTCGAAGGGGAAATCGAAGTCATTAACACATTCAAAGGAAAAAGTGGTAAAAATTAGGTCATAGCACTCAAAGGAGAGATGTATAACGCCATCAAAAAGAACCAAAGGCTGAAAATAGGCTGGCAAAGATACTCCTTCCGGGAGTATCTAAAGCCAAGAATCTGTTTTAAATGCTGGAGATATGGATGTAATTGCGGAGAAAAAGACCATGTTGCGGAAAAGTGCAACAATGAAAAATGCTGTGCAAACTGTAAAAGGGCAAACGCCCAGAAAGAACACTCCAACCATTCGCCCACCGGTACTACGTGCCTGGTTTTTCGCACGGAGGTCGAGCGCTTAAGGTACAGAACGGACTATGGCTAGTTGCATAAGCTCACTTAATTGCACGCATCTTAATCTTCGTAATTCGTACGTCGCAGCATCTCAACTCTCAGAAGACATCATAGCCATCGGCTATGACGTCATTTAGATAAATGAGCCACATGTGCTCAAAAATGGAGACAAGCATACAATAGTGTTTCCCCAACTCACACTATGTGATACACGACGATCGCTCACCCAGAGCAGCCTTAGTAGTGTCTAAGAGACTAAACTGCACTTTAGTTCTCACGACTGACCACCAAGTGGCGGTTAAGATTAGCTGCGGACCACAGCAATATCTATTTATAAAGCTCTATCTCCCACCATCTCAAACTGGAGCAATGGACCGAACTGAACCCCACTGGGGTATCTTCAGGACACTCATCGCCGAACACGATGATCATAAAATCATCTTAACAGGAGACCTGAACGCCAAATCAACATTATGGGGACAGCATAACACGGATGATCGTGGCTCAGCAGTCATCGAATTAGTGACCCTCTTTGGGGGTACTATAGTAAATGACCCCAACAGCCCACCTACATTTAATGGTCTCATGGGACAGAGCTGGGTAGATATTACTATCTCCTTCGGCATGGGGACGACGAAATCACCAACTGGCATGTTAGTGACAACTATACGCTCACGGGCCAGAACGGTATCCACTACAAAGTCGCATTAAACACCACTAAAACAAGAGCAAATCCCCGAGATGGTAGCGTAAGAATCTCAACTGGTTGAGCTTCAGAGCCGACCTAAAAAGAACAACTGAGCATTGGGATACGACATACATAAATAGAGATATTAACACAATACTCTACGAAATACAGAAAGTTGTAGTGGACCTGTGCCAAAAGCACAGGAAAAAATACCGAAGGGTCAGAGCCGACACCTACTGGTGGACACCATCACTGGCAGTCACTCGAAGCAAAGTCAGAGCCCTCCGGAGGAGATATCAGAGCGAAAGAGAACAAGGGGAGAGAGATAAGCTCAAAATACTATTCAAGAAAGAGAGAGCCAAATATAGCAAGCTAATCTTGACTGCCAAGAGATCTAGATTTAAGTCCTATGTAGAGGGAATTACCACTAAGTACACATTTGGTGCTCTTTACAAGAGCACGATAAAAAATAAAGACCAAAACTTCTGCCTTCAAGGTGTGAAGGTGGGTCTAAGAGACGAGCAAGGTCAGACTAAATGGGATGAGACAGACATCCTAAAGATATTGGCGAAGTACCACTTCAAAACTGAAGATAATACGGTCTAGCATGGGAACCTTACGACGACCACGTCAAGTTTAACTCAGATAGAAGTGGAAAAAGACTTATCTGAAATGGCTAAGAACAAAGCCCCTGGGCTGGACGGAATAACGCTCAGAATAGTTGAAGAGCTGTTCCGAGTTAGAAGGCAATTCTTTATAGAATTATACAACAAGTGCTGGACAACCTCCACCTTCCCTAGAATCTGGAAAATGGCAAATGTAGTTTATTTCCCCAAAGAAGGGACAGACCCAACTTCAGCGGCCTCATATAGGCCAATATGTCTGTTGCCTGTCATGGGCAATGTCCTAGATAGGATTATCACCAATAGACTCATAGAGTTCTTAGAAACGGGGAATAAACTATCCGAGCAACAATACGGATTCAGAAGGAAGAGAGGCACAAACGACGCTCTCAGCAACGCATTATCAATCATTGATAAGAACAAAGTCAATAAAGACTCTACATGCACCATAACACTTGACATAAAGGACGCCTTTAACTCGGTACACAAAGACCGAATAACAGCAGAACTGGCTCGACTCCAGGTTTCACCGCAACTTAGAGGAATTATAACTAGTTTCCTAAGCGAAAGAACTATTCGCATTAAGGACGAAGAATGGGAGTACAACGTGGGGTCCCCCAGGGATCCTCACTTGGACCGATACTGTGGCTCGTCGTCATAGACGAGCTACTCAAAAATAACACGGACCAAGTCTTCCATATACAGGCTTTTGCTGACGATCTGCTCTTACTGATCCGGAGTCCCCGGGTATACAGGTTCTCTGAACTGGCGAATGATGCACTCTCCGAGTGCATCAAATGGTCGAACAAAAACCAGCTGGAATTTAGCATCGAGAAGTGCCATTACACCATATTCCCATGGAGAGGCAATATCACTAGAAGAACCAGCATCAAACTGGGCAATAAACCTATCAAGTACAGTCAGACGATCCACTATCTAGGGGTAACCCTAGATAAAAACCTGACATTCATGGCCCATCTTGACCAAGTCAAGGAGCGTGCCCTCAGATTATTACAAAAAGTCGCCAGAGTATCCAAGAAAACCTGGGGACTAAAACTAGCAGTCATACGGGAAATATATCTCATAGTAGCCGAGAAAATACTACTATACGGGGCGCAAGCCTGGTACTCAGACTACCAGAGGATGAATAATAAACTCAGACAGATACAACGTCCCTTCCTGCTGTCTATCACTAAGTGCTACCGAACGGTAGCCACGGACGCACTCAACGTGCTAGCAGGATGCCTACCATTAGATCTGTAGGCAAAATCTGAGTGCAAGAAGTACAGGCTACTACACAATGGTGACAGCATAAGATACTAGGCGCCACCTACCATGGTGGCAACAGCGAGATCAAAACCCGAAAGATGCAGAGAGTCAGCGAAATCTCAAGATACGACTGGACGCTTGACTTGAGTGCAAGAACGCTGCACACTTTCTTCACCGATGGCTCAAAGATTGAGAGATCGCGTAGACTCAGCCTACATACATTACTATCAAGGAGTTAAAAGCTCCGAAGGCAAGGAAAAACTTTCAAACAACGCCTCATCTTTCCAGGCGGAAGTCAGAGCCATCCAGATGGCTATCGATTCATCACGGACCAATCAACTATCAGAAATAGACATATACACCGACTCTAGAAGCACACTCCAAGCACTCAGCGCTATGGAATATAAAGGCGAAAACATCGACGAGCTCAAAAGCTCACTGAGGGACTGTAACATCAGAGTCCACCTTCACTGGGTGAAAGCCCACGCAAGGCCATAATGAAAACGAAGAAGTAGATAAGCTAGCCAAAGAGGCTACGCAATTAACAACCATTAACACCGTCTGCAAAAATACGGGCAAGCATATAAAAACCCCATTAAACAACGAATCCAAAGTATTATAGCAAGCATTGTGGGATTCATCCAACAAAGGGAGAATGGCGCATACTACATTTCCACTGGTCTCTCTCAAGAGACGAGTGAGTGATTTCCTGTAGATTCAAGCTATAGGAGTTAATTACCTAGAAGCAATGGATGCATGCATGGGTTGGAACAAGCAAGGAATACAACGCATTCACCTTAAACATACATTTATTTGATAACCCAAATTTCAATTAACTTGTCAGAGCTATTAATATTACAATCAGTTTCATATTAACAATTTTGACATACGATACCCAGAAGCAGAGGCAAACTATAGAGTCAAATATGATTTTTAGAGTCTATCGGGGAGGCACTTACTATAACGGATGTATGCAGCGATGATCGTAGCATCGGCGACCGGGACCCAGTATCATCACCAGTGTAGGAACACCTTGGCGGGATATGCGCACTTCTCCAAGGCTATGGGGCAGACGAGAGTCTCTGACATCTAACTCTCAGGAACCCAATTTTTAATCCGTCTCCTTCTTTTCCGATTCCTTCCGTCCTTAGCGGAGCTGTTGTCCGTTTACAGGGGGGCCATTCTGGCACGCCCCTCACTCTCATTGGGCCGTGGGCTGTTTTTCTTTCAGTGGTTCCTACCCCTAATTGGTTCTTTATTATACCGCCTCTGTCGCCTCTGTCCATAGTCTATGTAGTACCTCCCCCAACATACTTTTATTTTGCAAAACCACTTTGACTCTTCTCATCTGACGTTTTTACTGTGGGCCATAAAATAACGACCATCCATCTTGTAAAATTTAGACTTCAGATCGCTATCACTGGCCACACCGACAGCTATTCTTCTATTTTTTTATTGGTTTACAATCCTGTATTTTCCCCTGCCTCTGCATCCTTTATAATACATTCTTTATTGTCCACACACCGTGGGGAATTATACCATTTTCACTTCTACACAAGCCATCACTGGACATGGGTGCTTCGGCGCCTATCAATCCAGGTTCCACCAAGGTGAAGACAGGTGCAGCTGTGGGATGTCACAGACGGTAGACCACTGTCTATTCGAGTGCAGCGAATGGGAACCACACAGGAAAAATATACCAACGGACTATGGAAGCTGGAGTCCCAATCGAATCTTCACAGACTACTACAGTAAGAAGTTTATCAAGCAAGTGGTAAAGGATCTGCTGGACCTGCATGTCCCATTCAACGTAACCGGACCAAGTGGCGCATAAGCCACGTTCTCTGTAAATTAATTTGTATATTTGCATCTGTATAACTTTTTGAAAATAAATAAAGGCAATGTCCAAGGAGTTGGCAGACCCTACTAGAGGAGGAGTCTCAAAGAGAGTATGTGGTATTTCCTTATACTAATTCATTAATTATTTAGCCATTGGCTTTAAGCTAGAATCAATTCGGCCATTCCTATCTAAATTAGGCTCCTGGACGCTCACTGAGCGCCTGGAGCGGAGGGGGTTGTCATTGCCCGGGGACTCCGGGCTGAGTGGGGTCGCCGTCAAGCGACCGGTCACAGATCTTGGTGGATGTCTTCGGACGGGACAGTGCACTAACTGCTTATCCAAAGGCAGTCAAGTCCAATCACGCATGTATTGGGTCTCAACTTTTTTATTTGTTACTAAAGGCGGCGACTGACATTTCAATTCGTCCATTCGGTAGTCAGTGCCTGAAAGCGAGCGACGAGTCGAGCCATCGTATTCCGTTGGACTGTCAGTGGATTCGCGATCGTTACAGGGCAGCTCACAACATGCTCGTTCTGAGTGTTCTCATCTCATTTATCCAACGGCAGTCAAGTTCCGTCACGCATGTATTGGGTCTCAACTTTTTTATTAGTTCCTAAAGGCGGCGACTGACTTTTCAATTGGTCCTTTCGGTAGTCAGTGCCTGAAAGCGAGCGACGAGCCGAGCCATCGTATTCGTTGGACAGTCGGTTGATTCGCGATCGTGACAGGGCAGCTGCACGTTCTCTCCATACCGTTATCCGACGAGAATCAGTCTTCAGACTAAACCGGGACTCGTCACTGAACATCACATTGGCCCACTGTTGCAAACTCCTGTTTAGACGAGTGCGTTTATGCGGAGGCCTGGGAGGAATGCAAACGGCAGGTTGTATGGCATACAGACCAGCATGATTGAGTCACCCACACCATGACTCCATTTGAAGGAAAATGATGTCTTTCCGTGATGTTTCTTGGATGAACTCGAGTTCCACGTTCTCTCCATACCGTTATCCGACGAGAATCAGTCTTCAGAGTAAACCGGGACTGGTCACTGAACATCACATTGGCCCACTGTTGCAAACTCCAGTTTAGACGAGCGCGTTTATGCGCAGGCGTGGGAGGAATGAAAACGGCTGGTTGTATGGCATACAGACCAGCATGATTGAGTCTCCTGTAAACAGTTTCCCTCGAAACTCGCACTCCTGTGGCACCTTCTCTCAGTGGAATGCCGGCTCCCACGTGACCTCAAAATGCGCGACGTATATTTCCGGAGGCTGGTGGATGGCGCTATTTTCGTAACCCTAACATTGAGATGATTGCACATGTTTTTGTTTCTGCTTATTTCAGTGTTAATATAAATATATTTTTCTGGATTTATTATTGAAAAATAATTTCAAGATGCCCTATAAGTGCTCTGTAGGATCCTGTAGGGGCAATTATGATGGAGGACCTAAAGTTTCTCGATTCAGATTTCCCAAAGATGAAGATCTTCTAAAAAAGTGGATATAGTATAATATACCCAGAGAAAATTTCCAAGTAACAAAAAATTCCAGGGTAAGTTGAAATTACATATTTATTTATATAAGTATTTGCTAATTAAATTAATATTTAGAATTGCAATTTGTACGCAATATTTAGATTTTTATATCCTTTAGAAAGTATAAAATACATGGCACAAATATCAATTCCAAATCTACATAGTTGAAAATTAAAAATGTATTTTCATTTCCAGTATAATATTTTCCATTTTATTTATTAATAGGAAAATGGACAATGTTCTTATTGCCAGATATCAATAGGCAACTAATAATCCATGTCTAAATGTTAAAAGATAGATTCAAAAACATTCCACATTATAAAAGATTCTAAAAATGAACTTGTAAATCATACAAAAGGATCCATTGAATTCCTTATCAAATTGTGTTTTGAGTAATCTTTATAAAATATTGTGCATTTTATACATTATAAAGAAATGAAGAACAAATATTCTTAAAATTTTTGTGATCATAATTTAAAAGAATGTATTTAGCATAATTATATATTTTAATTTAAATACTAAATACTAATAGGTATATTTCATGTATAATCTTAATAGCCTTAAAATAGAATTTTTTTTTTATTATGTTAATAATGTTATATGTGTACACTCAGTTGCTATATATGTATATGTTGTTCCTACTGGGTGAAATTTCATTATTTTATGTCTATCGAGAGTAAAGATATAATCAAAATTTCAAAACCAGATCAAAATATTATTTAATCAGTATCCATATGTCAAGTAAATTTTGCAAAACTAGCAACTATTGGACAATTTTTTTATTTTTAATATCTCATTAAATAAAAAGCTTATTTAAGAAACATTTTGAATTTCAATTGCTATTAATCAATATTAACTGGTTTTGATATTTAGATAATATTTCTACTCTTTCTGAAGATATAAAATAAAACTCTTTAGGAATAACATAATGGTGCATACTTTTTGCAACTGAGTTTATATATTCTTGCTATTGAGTGTATATATATTTTCAAGAATTATTAATTTTTGTAGGTATGTGAACTGCATTTTAAACCACTGGAGTATTTCAGGAGAAAACCGGTGAGAATGTGGCCTTATCCTCGGCTTGTGAAGGAAGCAGTTCCAACAATTTTTGTCTTCCTCACCAATCTCCATGTCAAAAAAAAGGTTAGATTGGATAATAAACATTTGGCTATTTCAATTGCAGAAAGTCGAAAGACTCAAAAATAACATGAAAAGAAATATATGTTTTCAAATTGGGAAGGTTTATTAAATTGTTTAAATTGTATAAAAGTATCTAAATTTTGGGTAAAAATTACAGATTAACGTGTGATGTTTATGAACATTGAATACCCTATCCAAAGATAAACTGTTCCTTAATCATAGATGAAAATTTGCAAATATCAGTTTTCCATAAGGAAATTAAGTTAACAAAACTAGAAAAATATAACTTTCCATTTAAAATAGATACTATCTTTGATGTTGAAAATATTTTACAAATTATGGAAAATTTATATTCTTTAGGCACCAAAAAGGTTAATGTGAACAACATATTTAATTTAATTGAAGATGCACTATTATTAATCTAGATCTTATATTTAGATGCACTATTATTATATCCAAGTAAAATATTCCTCTAACTTTTTTCTAATATGTAATTTCTCTGGGTTGAAATTATATACAAAACAAAAACATGTAGTTACCATGCATTTTATGTATGGTTGAGCGTGATATTTCTAGATTTCAGTTCGAAAGAATATCCACAAATTTGTGACAAGGGCATTGCAATTTTGCTCCCTTTTTCTGCAACATACTTATATGCGAACAAAGCTTTTCGACACTGGTTCTAATTAAAAATGACAAACGATCGTGTTTAAAGGGTCTTGACCATGAACTTCGGGTAGCTCTTTCTAATATAGAGTCAAATATAAAACGTACATATGTTCATCAAAACAAGCTCAAATATCTCATTAATAAATTAGTTATGTTTAAATTAACTTTGATTTATTAGGCTTAAGTAAAGAACAAAAAACAAATTTTAATATAATATTAAAGAGATTTTTTTTACTTGTAAACTATAACTTTATATTTTTGTTTTTGTTGGTGTAAAATTCAAAATGATTTATATAAAACATAAATGATTATAATTGCCTTGATACATAGAGCTGCGTATTTTATTGTGTTTTTTTATCTAATAAAAACATATGCGTATTACTGAAATTTATGTATTTTCAAGCTTTTACTTGTGGTGTGCCGCGGAATTATCGAAAAAACTTTGTTGTGCCGTGGAAGATAAAAGGTTGCGGAGCTCTGGTCTAGACCACTTTTTTATGTAATAGACAGTGTTCATTTACTCAAATGTATTGAGAACAATTGGCTGAACCAAAAAAATTCACATGCATGTATGTACTTTCCTGTTTTCGAGGAGTCAATGGTTGATAAAACTAATAATAAATTACAAGCTGCATCATTGTTTACACTTAGAAAAATACACCAGATTGAATCAAATGAAATAAATATTGCCATACTTTGAACGCAAAAGTTTTGTCACCAACGAACATAGAGAGGTAAAATGTTCAATTAGTAGTACAAATTTTTAATCGTAGTGTAATAGAAGGACTCAAAGTTGTAGGTCCTGTATATGATCTTCTTAATTATGAATCTACAGCTCAATACATCAATGTTATATGCACATGGTGGGAAATTATGAATGTTGGGTCCCTTTATAAAGGGGAAAGAAAGAAAAAAGTTTATCAAGAACCTCTAACTAACTCTCCAAATAATGAAAAAATCAAATTTTTAAATAAATTTTTGTATTGACTGGAACGATGGAGTTGTGTTGATAGTGATACAGGTCGTTTAAGTAAAGAAACTCATCTTGCATTAAAACAAACAATATATGCTCTGATAAAAACAGTAAATTATTGTACAGAAAAGTTAAATTTAAATTATGTACTTACTGCAAAGTTTCAAACTGATTGTTAAGAGAGACGCTTTGGACTTTATAGACAAATAACTGGTGGTCACTACAATATATCAGTGACACAACTCTTTGAAAGTGAAAAGAAATTAAGAATCCAAAGTTAAGTTCCTTTAACAATTGCATCACATGAGTATGGGAATATAGAAATTGGCTCATTAGACACTTTCAACAATGAAACAGAGATGAATTTTGATGAAAAAGATAGTTTAGAAATTTTTAAAATAACTGTAAATAATGATGATCTTAAAAGTCTTAAAACTATTGAAATTCTATTGACTTATATTTCAGGTATTGTGCTCATGCATGTTTGAAAAAAGTTAAATGTCAATTTTGTAAAAATTATTTAGTATATGATAATATTATAGATCTATTATCTCCATCAGATTCACAAGATTTCATTTTAATTCGCAACATGGATCGTGGAGGATTAAATTATCCTTATGAAGAAATAATTATTATTATCAAATATACTTATGTTGTTGTAACAAAATTATTGAGTAAGGAATTCGAAAGAAAACTTTATTCAAGTTCATAATCATAGATCCCTTGTACATAATATAGTTTTACGTATTCTAATTTCTTCTGAAGTGTATCCACCATTTGATGTATGTCATAATGATCATAAGGCTATGGATATAATAACTTATATTAGTAATCCTGCTACAAAAATCTTTTGAAAAAATTATTGCAAAAAAAAAATAAATGATTCAATTGTTCTATCTTCTCAAAATAAAAAAATAAAATTCCAAACATTAAAAAACTAGTTAAACTATATGTAATATTGATTTATTTTTTACAATTTTTTAAAATATTATACAGCAATATATGGTGTTTACAGTTAAATATTAATGAACAGTATCATGCGCAAATCAAGCCATAATACATTTAACGAGAATAAAAATTATTATTACTAATTGACGATAATATATAATTCAATATCTATTTAATATCAAACATATATAACGTAACTTTTCTGGATTGCTTTTCAGTTACAGGCAGACGAAGTAAGTAAATAGCGCCCTTTACACGTACGTTCTTTCGCGAGTGCTTGAAGCGTACGGGATTGCGCGCGTCAAAGAACGTACGTGTAAAGAGCGCTAATGTTTATGGACATTATCTTGTACAACTTTCCATTTCAATAAGATACATAATGATGATAATGGTACAATTTCTGTTTAGTTGAGAGATATTTACTAATCTGGTTAAAAAAGGCAAATCTATCAACTTTTATTTATTTATACAGACAACATATTTTGATGTTAATTTGCTGTACATTTATACATTTATTTAAAGTAGGTTATAATTTTTAACCTATTGTGAATGTGATTTGGATATTATAAGAACATAAAATATATTAAATATTCTATTAAATCTAAATTTTTCACATGCTAAATCATTTTTTTAAATTTTGTAAATCATTGTTAAATGGAAATTGATGCTTTTGATATTAAATATTGATGCTTACATTCTTTCTTGAATTTTTAAATTAAAAGTTTCTGGTTGATTATAATCCACCAGTAAAATATTGTTTGCATTATATATATAACAGTTCTTTCTACTTGTATGCAATTGCCCAAATGTCTGACTATTTTTTTTAGCTTAGTCAAAATATTATACAAATAAATGAGTGCATTTCAAAGAATTTATTTTCTAAATATATGCAAAAAATTGAAAATACTTAGCAAAGTTTTAATATATTCTATTGTTTATTATTGATATTAAACATTTAATGTTATAACTTGACATAAGGAATTCTTGAGAATTTGCACATTCATAAATCTTCATTTAAATTGATTGGTAAGTCCTTACTAAATAGTATATAAATGCACATTACCTATTAAAGGCTTTATTTTTTAAAGACATATTTTGGAACATATATTACAACATTATTCAAAATTTAAAATATCTTAGATGTATTTTAAATATTTTGCCAATATTAATAGGAAATGAAAAATTTGAATTTGATGCTAATGATGTTAAATTTTGATACATGGCTATTATTCAAATACAATTTGTGATTCTTGAATGTTTATAAGAAATGACAATTTAAATTCACAAGAAAAAATTGTTAATATAGTAAATTTATTTCCAATGATTCTCTCTAGTTGTATGCAAACATCTAAATATTTTGCAAATTATATTTTCTTTTAGCCTGAAAAACATTGTAAATAAATTATATGTATGTAGCGATGAGTAGTACAACTTATGCGTAAATAATATTTGTTGCGTGACACACTACATTTTAAAAATTGCAAACTTTTTATTTCGCTGAGTTATCAAAAACATAACACAGTCATCAATGACAACGCTTGTGTAATAATTTAACAGATGAGCCCACAGCACGAAAAATAAAATATAATAAAAATACACGTGAAACTTGTGTTACAAGGAGAGCCACTAGTAGACTGCAATTCATCAGCAATTTCTACTCTCCGGAATTCAAGCAGGCAAAACGCAAATCGCACATCGCAAACTCTGACGTAATCTGGTCGCCCCGAGACGCGTAGTCGTTAACACTGGAAACGAACAACGGGGCGAGAGAATCTGGAACTCGAAGAATCACCGATATCTGCAGAGTCAGTTAGTAGGAACGCCGGCCTAAGTCTGTCAATATTACCCTTAATTTCAAGAGTAAAGAACTTGTCTGCTCTTTTCAAAACCTTGAATGGTCCATCGTAGGGTTGTTGAAGAGGCTTACGGACACTGTCCACTCGAACAAAAAGGTGGGATGAACGAGCAAGCTCCGGATGGATGTCGAGTGTGATGACGCAGGAACAGGTCTCAAAGTTCTCATCTGGATCTTAAGATTTTCCACAAAGTTGGATTGGAACACATGACTCCCCGAAAAATTGCGAAAGAACTCGCCAGACAACCTTAAGGAAGTACCACAGACTAAATCTGAGGATGTTGCGTTCAGGTCCTCTTTTAAGCTAGAACGCATACCAAGCAATATTAGTGGCAATACTTTATTCCAAGATTTGGTACCGTGCGCCATAATAGTGGCTTTAAGCTGTCTGTGCGTGCGCTCAACCATACAGTTGCACTTAGGGTTATAAGCTGTTGTACGGTTTTTAAATGAACCGAGCAAGTTGGAAAGTTCCTTAAACAAGTGACTCTCGAAATTAGTTCCTCTATCCGTTGTGATAGTGTTGGAAACCCCAAAGCGCGCGACCCACATTTGCAAAAACGCTGCAGCTATAGTGGCGGCAGTCTGATCACCTATTGGAGAATAGCCTCGATCCACCGCGTAAATCGATCGACACAAGTTAATATATACGAAAAACCATCTGAAGGTGGTAGGGGACCTACAACATCCAAATGCACGTGACTAAATCTGCTATTATGTAAAGGATAAACACCAAGATGTGATTTCACGTGCTCACCGACCTTAGACTTTTGACACGGAACACATTCCTTACAAAAATGTTTTACATCTCTAGACATATTCGGCCAAACAAATCTCTTCCTGATTAAATCCACTGTCCCTTTTTGACCTGGGCGTCCTAAATAATGTAGCGTATTGAAGACAACTCTGCGAAAATTCACTGGGATATAGGGTCTAACACTGTTGCCCAAACCATCACAATAAAGGTCACAATTTGGTTCGTATTGCAACAACTTGATGTCTAATCTAGTATCAGATTTCAACAGAGATTGCAACTCATCGCCGCTTTTTTGCGCAGCTGCAAGGTCAAAGTAACTAAATGTTAGTATTTCCTCATCACGCGACAATGTATCTGCGACTACTTTCTCATTTCCTTTAACGTGAACGGTTTTTGTTGTGAACTGGCTCACAAACTCTAATTGTCGCTCTTGACGTGGCGAAAGACTGTGACAAGCCTTTAAAATAGAAAATGTCAAGGGCTTATGGTCAGTATAAATTGTGAAATGTCGACCTTCCAACATGCGTCTGAAGTGCCGTACTGCGGAATATATTGCGAGTAACTCTCTGTCGAATGTTCTATACCGACTCTCAGCAATAGTTAATTTTCTTGAAAAAAAACCAAGGGGCATAAACCTTCCGTCTACGAACTGCTGTAAAACAGCTCCGATTCAAACTGTTGAAGCATCTGTATGCAATGAAATCTCTGCTTCAGGGTGAAAAAATGCCAAGAGAGTGGCCTCTGAAATTAATTTTTTACATAAGTCAAACGCAGTTCTGGCTGCCTCAGTCCATAGAACTTGCGATTTATCTCTTTTTTGGTACCCCGAGTTAATTCAAAAAGAGGTGCTTGAATAGTGGAGGCGTTGCGAATGAACCTATGGTAAACATTGACCATGGCCAAAAATCTCCGCAGCTGCTGTACAGTATCGGGTAAAGGAAATTGCAGAAGTGCCTCAACCTTCTCAGGGAGTGGCTGGATACCAGAAACAGAAATTCGAAATCCCAAATAGTCAAGTTGTGTCTGACCAAAAACGCATTTGCTCAGATTAACCACGACTCCGGCTTCAGCCAATGTGTTAAATAACGGAGTGAGGTATGCCTCATGAGTTCGCTCATCAGGTGAAGCTACCAAAATATCGTCAAGATAGGCATAGCAAAAGTCCAGCTCTAGTATGCCGCTGAAATGTTTGTACAGCATTACGCAAGCCAAAGCACATATAGACGTACTCAAGAGGTCCAAAAGGCGTGATAACAGTGGTCTTGAGAATATCTGCAGGCCGAATAGGGATTTGATGGTAGGCCTTAACTAAATCGATTTTTGAAAATACTGACTTACCATGAAGCATGTGGGCAAAGTCATGAATATGAGGTACTGGATACCTGTCTAGAATTGTAACAGCATTCAGTCGCTGCAAACACGCCAGGAGTCATCTTTCTTAGGCACAAGATGTACTGGGCTGCTCCACTGGCTGCTTGTGGGTCGAATTATCCCTGCCGCAAGCAGTGAATCGAATTCCTTGTGTAAAGCATTAAGCTTGACGCGCCCGAGAGTAAACGGGATGCAGTGCTCGACACCGTTTGGCTTTCGATAAGCTCAGACTTAAACAGGTCAGAAAATTTTAAAAATGCATGTAAGGTGAATTGCTGCCCACAGGAGTGACCACGAAAGCAGGATTAGATACGGAACAGGTACTAGAACTCAATGATGTTATACCATCTACCAGTTTCCTGCGCCGAATATCCAAAATCAGACCGAAAAAATCAACACCGAGGATTAGGTGTGAAACATCGGCTACCACAAAAACGAACTGCGTAATCCTAAATCCAACTCAAGTTGCATAACACCAAAAGTCTGAATTTTCGAGCCATTCGGCGCCGTAAGAACAAAATTTGCAACTCCATTGCCTCTATACAATCTTACTGGCAGGCAACTAACTGCAGTGCCACTGTCAACTAAAAATCGGACACCCGACTTTTTATCCACGATGAACAGACGGCTTGAAATGTTAAACCCTCCCGTTACCGCCACTACAGGGTCTTGGACCGTTTCCCTAGAATTTACAGGGGAAAACACACTTTGTAGCCTTGTGTGCAAATCGATTGTGCTACCAACAAAAGTCCCTGGTTCGTAAATTATTGCGAGACCGTGAGCGTTTTCTTTGTGATATTCGTCCTTTACTAAGGGAATGGCTACGAGAATAAAAATCAGAAGGAAGTTTCTCGATTTTCTTACTGAGCTCCTTAATCTCAGTTCTAAGTGACAATTCTTCATTAATTGCACTAACTGCGCCTATTTGTTGCGAATTTTGACCTGATACCTCATGTATTTTATCAGCAATAACCGGTAAATTGTCCAAATCATCTTTTGACAAAGAAAGTACTTGCTGCATGGTAACAGGCAAACGCTGCAGCCAAGGGGATGTAAGTAAACTGTCATCGATATTACTTTCAGCCAATCCGCGCATCTTAGCCAACAGCTGAGATGGTCGAAGATCGCCCAACCGCAACTCAAGTAATAATTGCCTCAAACGACTACTTTCAGCTTTAGAAAATTGTCCTAAAATTTTAGTTTTGAGAGTGACATAAGCATATGTAGCAGACGGACTAGTAACTAAGTCACGAACATAGCCCAAAACCTTAGTGACCAATGCGGTAACTACTGAATGAAATTTTGTTTTATCTGCTGCTATTCCAGCAATCTCAAATTGAGATTCCAATTGAATAAACAACAAATCGGCGTCATGTTCCCAAAAGGGCGGAACCCTCATAGCTACACGTGCTAACTCTGGTTTTACGTCTTCGGAAGCATTCATAATTGCGCAAAACATCCTACACAAAAATATCACTAATATAACACTAGTATATATATACAAGGTGCGCCCATAAAGTAACCGGACAATTTTTTATATATAAGAAAAATACTACTCACCTTCAAATAAATTTATCTCCTTCAAAATAATCGCCAAAGGAGTCAATACAAATTTTCCAACGTTTCTTCAAGTCACCGAAACACTGTTTATAGGCGTTGGAACTAACCGTTCGCAAAATACGCGTAACATTTGATTTAATATCCGAGGCGTTTTCAAAGCTCTGTCCTTTCATGGTCATCTTAAGCTTCGGAAAAAGGAAAAAAATCAGCTGACGATAAGTCGGGAGAATATGGTGGGGGATTTATCACTGTAATTGAATGCTTAGCAAGATATTGTTGTACAGAAATTGCTGCATGGGACCTAGCATTATCGTGTAAAAGAAACCATCGCCCAGAATCAAAACAGTTCCTTCCTAACTCACCTTATCCCGTTTCTTAATCGAAAAAGCACCTCTTTGTAAAAACACTGATTAATTGTTTCATTTTCAGGAACAAATTCGTGGTGAATAAGTCCTTTCTAATCAAAAAATGCAAGAACCAAAATCCATGAAAGGAGAGAGATGTGAAAACGTCTCGGATATTAAATGAAATGTTTGCGAACGGTTCGTTCCAACGCCTATAAACAGTGTTTCGATGACTTGAAGAAACGTTGAAAAAATTGTTTAGACTCCTTTGGTGATTATTTTGCAGGAGATAAATTTATTTGAAGGTGAGTAATATTTTTGTTATTCAAAAAAATTGTCCGGTTACTGGTTGTTTATGGGCGCACTTCGTATATATATATAATACTAACATATAAATAACACTAATATAAAAATATCGAACACAACAACAATAACAAAAAAAATTGAAAGGAGCGAAGATCAGGTATCCAAAAGGAACCGAGCAAGTCCAGTTTTTCGGGAGGAAAAAATCGTCAAGTTGTGACTTTACGTAAACAAAATTCCTGTAGAAGTGGCTCCGCACTGGTCATATATTCACGCAGCAGATGACTTGCTTGAAACTCAGCGAACGACCGGGATCACAATTTATGTGAGCGGTGAGTACTACAGCTTGTGCGTCAATATTTGTTGCGTGAAAATACTGTAGCAAATCTAGGGCGTAGCTGTCGTGGCACAGGCGTAAGGTGTTCGGCTGCGGTTCTGAAGGTGATGAGTTCGAGCCCCGCTGGATGCAAGTTGCTTTTCTTCAAATTTCCTTTGTTATCATTTCTCGTTTTATTCAGAATGTTCTAATATGCAAATTTATTGTATTCTAATTTATTATATGCTAATTTATTATATGCTAATTCTAGTTTCTACCGTTCCAGAAAGTTCGGTGACTATATATAAGTCGAGTTAGCGTTCAGTTCAGGTTGAATAAAGTTCTCTAGTGCAGCTCTCGCATTGAGTTCCTGTCATATAAATTCAAATCTACGCGACATTTGTGGTGGAGGCGCCGGGTACTACGATAGGTACGACGGAAGATCTACGCAGAAGCCAACGGTTACGAGGACTCTCTCCTGAGTTTGGCTTGTTACCAGATCCTAGAAGAGGTCCGAGAAAAATGCCTGAGGGAAACGAGACCGAGCCAAAGGTTCCAAATGATGCCAGCCCTGCTCAATTCAACAAGTGCCGTTCCTTACATACCAGTTACCCCGAAATCCGTGCCTCTTCACCGGAGATGACCTACAGGATGTCAGCAGGTGGCTTAAAGACTTTCAACGAATCGCCACGTATAACCGTTGGGATGAACAGATGTGCCTAGCGAATGTCATCTTCTATCTTGCCGGAACGGCCCGACAATGATTTGATAACAATGAGCACACTTTTACTAATTGGGCCACGTTTAAGCAATCCCTAGACAATACTTTTTGCCGAACAGACGATATGCGGCGCCAAGCTGAAAGGCTGTTGTTCTCACGTGCGCAACATACTGGGGAGACATCTGAGTCGTACATTCAAGATGTGCTTGCTCTGTGCCAAAAAGCTAATCCCGACATGCCAGAAGACGAAAAAGTGGCTCATCTCATGAAAGGAATTTCAGAGGACTTATACCAGATCCTGTTGGTTCAGGACTATAACACCGTCGATGCGTTTGTAAAGCGTTGTCGTCAGATAGAAAGCCTTCGAAGAAGACGTATCGTCCGCCCAGTATTCCAGAGGCTACCTAATGTCTCTACAGCGTCGGCCGTAACGGAAGTAGGAGACATAGGATCGTTGGTACGTGCAATTGTCAGGGAAGAACTGCAAAAAATCTTGCCCGAAGCCCACTGTTACATTAGCGAAGAACCAAGTACACCAAATGATGTCGCATCTGTGGTACGGGAGGAAGTAATGGAAGCCCTAGCACCGCTCACAGGTCAAAGAAGACGCATCACCAATTCGCGCCCCTCAGCTCCAGTTAGGCTTCAGCCAAGGCGTGAAGCTAGGGTCAACAGTGTTCCAGAGCGCAAAACGGACCTGTGGAGAACTTCTAATAATGTACCCCTATGCTATCACTGCGGACGTCCAGGACACGTATTGAGGTATTGTAGGGAAAGACGACGGGTATTTGCAAATGCAAAAGCCGCTAGAACATCCAACCCCCGACGGAACATGGACCCTACAAGATATGGAGCCTTTTCTCAACGTGATATGGACACTGACTCTTTATACAGCTTGGACGACAATAATGTGCACCCCACATCTTCCAGTTTTAGAAGCGGTTCACCCTACCCTCGCCGCTCCTTCAACCGCCGACAGTCGCAATCTCCTGTACGCCGCTCTAGCCAATCGCCCCGCCGACTCAGGGAGGAAAACTAACTCCAGCGACCTGTGCAGGAGGTGAGGCCGCAGATGAAGAAAATCCTCCGACGTATACTACCACCAAGTTAAAGAGGAACACCACCTATGTCACAGTAAACGGACAATGTGTGCAAGCTCTCGTAGATTCAGGTGCTGATTATTCTGTCATATCTGAAGAATTACGCAGAAAATTGAATGCGCCTATGTTTACTGAGAGAGGACCTATATTGAGAACTGCATGCGGAAAACCTGTAGTTGCCTCAGGACGCTGTGTATTAAGAATCAACTTAAATGAGAATGCAAAACCGTTTGAATTTCTTGTTTTCCCGCAGTGCAGCCACCAAATGATACTTGGATGGGACTTTTTTCGCGCCACTGATGCCATCATAGATTGTGGAAATGAAAAGCTTCAACTTGCCGAAATCCTTCCAGAAAACGTGGAGTCAAGTAGTTCAGATTGCTCTTTGTTTGCCGCAACAGATTACGTAATTGGAGCAAAGTCAGCAAGGCAAATATGCGCTATAAATCCAATCATTATGGAAGCAGATAAAGCTCTAATTATTGGCAAAAAACTTCTAATGTGTGAAAGAGAGCTATCTATACCAGCTTCAATTATTAACGTTGAGAAGGGCTGCTGTAATCTATGGGTAACGAATTTCTCTCGACGACCTCAGTTGATACCAAAAGGAATGAATATAGCCAGCTTAATCACCATAGCCGACGACGCCATTTGTTCTCTGAGGGATAGAGATCGAGAAGGTTCCAGGGAACACAAGTCCAGAGAAAGATTAACTCGGGACAAATTAAAAGAAATTGTAGATACTCAGTTGACTCCTGTTGAAGAAGGCGAGTTATTAAATCTGCTGGAAGAACGTAGTGACATTTTCGATGTAAATGGAACATCGAGGAAGCCCAGATGCAATACTGTGAAGCACAAAATCTACACAGGGGACACCTCCCAAATCAAGCAAAGGCCCTATCGTATTTCAGCCACTGAGAGACGTGCGATTGAAGACGAAGTACAAAGAATGCTAAAAGAAGACGTGATACAACCATCAAACAGTCCTTGGTCGTCTCCAGTCGTACTTGTAAAAAAGAAGAATGGCGAGTGGCGTTTTTGCGTGGATTACAGAAAATTGAATAAGGTCACTAAGAAGGATGTCTACCCGCTACCACGCATCGATGACGTATTGGACTGTCTAGCAGGTGCGAAAATTTTCTCAATTATGGATTTAAAATCGGGCTACTGGCAAATAGAGGTTGATGAGAAAGACATAGAAAAGACAGCCTTCGTAACATCAGATGGTCTTTATGAGTTTAAAGTCATGCCATTTGGGTTATGCAACGCTCCAGCTACCTTTGAGCGAATGATGGACACGGTACTACGGGGTCTCAAGTGGAATATCTGTCTTTGCTATCTAGATGACATCATTGTCTATGCGCCGAATTTCTCAGAACACCAAGTACGTTTAAGAAAAGTTTTGAAATGCATCCAAGAGGCGGGACTGACACTTAATTTTAACAAATGCTCATTCGGCAGGAAGAAACTGACGATATTGGGACACCTGGTTGATCAACATGGGATATATCCCGATCCGCAAAAGATAGCTGCTGTAGCAAATTTTCCTGTTCCGGAAAATATCACCGACGTCCGAAGTTTCCTGGGCTTGTGCTCGTATTACCGACGATTTATTAGGCACTTCGCTGATATTGCTAAGCCCCTACAGGAATTATTGAAGAAAGATGCAAAATTTTCGTGGAGCACCGCACAAAATGAATCTTTTTCATCACTCAAAAAATTACTGACAAGTGGCCCTGTTTTGGGACATTCCTCCCAAATGCGGAAACGAAAATACATGCAGACGCTAGCGGCTATGGCCTCGGTGCCGTGCTAGTACAGGTCCAAAATGGTAAGGAAAGACCAATAGCCTATGCTTCCAGGTCCATGTCACCAAGTGAAATAAACTATTCCACGACCGAAAAAGAGTGTCTTGCTGTCATCTGGGCGATTAGTAAATTTAGACCTTATCTGTTTGGAAAACCCTTCACCATCGTAACAGATCACCACTCTTTGTGCTGGCTCGCCAACATAAAGGATCCCTCGGGGAGACTTGCACGATGGGCTTTGAGGCTGCAGGAATACGACGATGACATCGTGCACAAGAGTGGTCGGAAACATTCCGATGCCGATTGCCTATCAAGAAAGCCTCTTTTCGAAGCGGTAGCCGAAAACTGTGATGAAATCCCCTTCTTTGCGTCCATCACAGATTACCGAAAAGAACAACTAAAAGATGATCGGTTGAAGTCCATAATTAAAACCCTGAAGAGGAGTGATGGATTCCACAATTATCAAATGAGAAACGGCGTGCTATACAAGAAAAACTATGATCCGATGGGACGACAATGGCTCTTGGTGATACCGAAACAACTCCGCCTCGATGTCTTAAAGAGCCTCCACGACGCTCCAACCGCCGGTCATCTCGGATTTGCCAAGACGTACGATCGAATAAGGCGAAAATACTATTGGCCCGGACTGTATGGCAGCACGCGTAGATATGTGTCTCACTGTCGAGAATGCCAAAGACGAAAATCGCCACCTCAACTTCCACCAGGGCAACTTCATCCAATAAAACCCCCTGATGAACCATTTGCCAAACTTGGAATAGATCTCCTCGGACGCTTTTCAGCTACTCGAAATGGGAACAAGTGGATCATTGTTTGCACAGATTACCTGACGAGATTCACAGTTACAAAAGCATTACCAACTGCTGAGGCCACAGAGATTGCCAAATTTATAGTCGAAGAAATCATACTAAAGCACGGAGCTCCCAGGGAAATGATAAGTGATCGGGGACGCTCATTCTTATCCAACCTTGTGAAAGACATCAATCAATTATGCCAGACGTCTCATCTTCTGACGACCGCTTACCACCCACAAACCAATGGTCTCACAGAAAGATTTAACAAAACATTGGCAGACATGCTGTCGATGTACGTAGACGTTGAACAAAGAAATTGGGATACCATCCTACCCTTCGTGACTTTCGCTTACAATTCAGCAAAACAAGATTCCACCGGATTCAGCCCATTCTTTCTCGTCCATGGTAGAGATGTCCAGACTCCTCTTGACGTAATTTTTCCACACAACCCAGAGAACCAAGACGATAGTTATGCACAACAATTGATCACCAGAGCTGAGGAAGCTAGACAGCTTGCTAAAATCCATATCCTTGACGCCCAAGCAACTGACAAACAACGATATGACGAGAGACATCGACCAGTCAGCTACAGTGTCGGAGACTTAGTATGGGTCTTTACTCCTGTACGAAAAGTTGGACTGTCTGAAAAGCTCTTAAGACGTTATTTCGGACCATATCGAATAACAAGACGCCTATCTGATGTAACCTATGAAGTAGAAAGTATAGAACGGGATAGAAGACGGCGAGATACAAAAGACATAGTCCATGTTCTGAGATTAAAACCTTACTCTGATCCAAAGGAACAATTGGATGACGTGGGTGCACATGGCCCTTCCAGGAGACCTGTTACCAGAAGCCAAACCAAATTGCAGCGGGACGCTGCTTTCTCTTAAGGAGGGGGAAATGTAGCGAATCTAGGGCGTAGCTGTCGTGGCACAGGCGTAAGGTGTTTGGCTGCGGTTCTGAAGGTGATGAGTTCGAGCCCCGCTGGATGCAAGTTGCTTTTCTTCAAATTTCCTTTGTTATCATTTCTCGCTTTATTCAGAATGTTCTAATATGCAAATTTATTGTATTCTAATTTATTATATGCTAATTCTAGTTTCTACCGTTCCAGAAAGTTCGGTGACTGTATATAAGTCGAGCTAGCGATCAGTTCAGGTTGAATAAAGTTCTCTAGTGCAGCTCTCGCATTGAGTTCCTGTGATATAAATTCGAATCTACGCGACAATACCACACACTACATTTTAAAAGTTACAAACTTTTTATTTCGCTGAGTTATCAAAAAAGAACAGTCATCAATGACAACGCGGTATAGCTTTTGCAGACGCACCGCGCTCCAAGCTTGGCGATTTTGTGTTTTGGCGTGGACGTAACTTCCTGCCAAGCTTGGCGATTTTGTGTATGGTGTGGTAACCATGCGATTTTGTCTGGCAACTCAGTTTGAATGGATGTTTAATCGTGTTCTGTTGTTGCTGGGATTAGATTGAAAGTTTTTTGATTGCGAGTTGTTTACGAGATTTCTGATGGCTGCCATGTTGGTGAAGGATGTAGTTTGTAAATATCAGGGGAGGATATTGGGTAATGTTAGGATTGGGATTTCTGTAATGTTTTTGGAAGTTTAATACAGCCAGCGGAAGATATATTAGTGACGGCTACAAATCACCGGCGGGGGATTTCTGTAATGTTTTTAGAAGTTTAATACAGCCAGCGGAAGATACATTAGTTGTTGGAAAGTAATCACACATTTTGAAAATTAACCTTTTCATGCAACCCTAAGTCGCCAAGGCGCGCGCCAAACCGGAGCAAACCAGAAGGTATCCCATGATTCCTTCTTACTTCTGTTTATGTAATTTTCCGTTTTTGTATCGTAGCAATGTAACGTTCTTTTTGTTTCGTAGTAGATTAAATAAATACATGTTTAATGTTCGTGTACCTGGAATTACTTTGTACCAAGACAGCTGCACCGCCGAGACGGAGGTAAGCAATATATTTTTTGCTATCTTCACATCAATGATTATGAGACTGAATTGCTAAATTCTGGTACTAAAGTTAAAAATGGCTCAATCAGTGTTTAAAGATTCGACGCAGATGACTAAACTGAATTCCGAAAATTATGCGGTTTGGAAATTCAAGATTGAAATGCTTTTGATGCGGGATGGGTTAGATGATCTTCTTAATTCTTCACCATCCGATAAACCTGATGAAACATTTTTAAAGAGAGATAAACAAGCACGAGCAATCATAAATCTATGCATAGAAGATTCCCAAATCATTCATGTTAAAAACGAAACAACTGCTGCCGGTACATGGCAAAAACTGAAATCAGTACATGAACGTTCCAATTTAAATAGCAAGTTATATCTTTTAAGAAAATTATATTCAATTAAAATGCCTGAACACGGTGATATGATCGCGCACATCAATCACATGATGGATTTGGTTGAAAAACTGAAAGCTATCGGTGAGAACATTCCAGATCAGCACATAGCCGCCCTATTGTTAGTTTCGATTCCTGAATCTTACAATAATCTCATTACCGCCCTAGAAGCTCGAGATGAGACACTTATAACTACGGATTTAGTAAAAACGAAACTCGCCGATGAATATAATAGAAGGTTAGAACAGAAAGCGGACCGAAATTCCGATAATACTTCAACGGCATTTAAATCTGCTATAAACGCAAGAAATTCTAACAATAAAAGGTCGGAGAAATTTTGCAGCTTTTGTAAGCGAAACGGCCATACCCGAAACTGTTGTTTTAAGTTACAAAACACGAATAACAATACTTTTTCTTATAATTCTAATAACACAAAGTTAGAAACTCGCGTGACCAAACATGGCGGAAAATCAGACCGGCAATGTATGAGCGCGAATGTTTAGTCAACAGGCGCCAGTCAAGTGCAAGGCCTCTATTTACCGTTCTGAACAAAATACAAATGTAAAGGTTCTATATGTGGATTCCGGAGCAAGCAGTCATTTGCTGTCCGATGAAAATTTATTTACAGAACTGAAACAAAATGAATCACCCACGAAAATTATACTAGCAGATGGTAGGATCGTATTTTCCAAAGGCAGTGGATTTGTTGACCTTGATCTAAATATGCAGAAAATAAGACTGACTAATGCCCTTTTCGTTCCTGATTTAAAGAGCAATTTAATTTCCGTTAAAAAAAATCGCTAGTATGGGGTACTCTGTCCTTTTCGAGAAAAATAATTGCTTCGTGAAGAAGAATAATGAAGTGATTATGCACGCATATTCTGATAAAGATAGTTTATACAAAATTGTTTTAAACAAACACTCGGAAAATGCTAATGTCGCGATAGAATACAAAAATGATAATTGTATACAGTTATGGCATTCGAGATTAGGTCATCGGAGTTATGACGGAATTAAGCGACTCGTTCACGAAAATCTCGCCGACGGAATAAAACTAGATAATTGTCTTCATAATAAAACTTGTTCAGAATGCATAAAGAATAAAATGCAACAATCCCCGTATCCAAAAACAGCCAGTGTCCGTGCAAAGAAACCGTTGGAACTTGTACATAGTGACATTTGCGGACCCATGCCCACTCCTAGCATAGGTGGAAAGCTCTACTTCGTGACATTTATCGACGACTTTACGAGATACACCGTCATCTACTTACTTACTAGAAAGAGTGAAGTTCTTAGTAAACTGAAGGATTTTGTCGGCATAACTAAAAATAAATTTGGTAGAACCATACAGACTCTCCGAACAGATAACGGCGGTGAATACACCAGTAAAGAAATAGAGGAATTTCTGTCGAGTGATGGCATCAAACATCAACTTAGCGTTCCTTTCTCACCTCCTCAGAACGGTGTGAGTGAAAGGAAAAATAGAAGTCTTACCGAAATGACCAGATGCATGCTGTCCCAAAGTCAACTACCAAACAAATTCTGGGGAGAAGCTGTCAATACCGCAAATTATATTCAAAACCGTCTTCCTACTAGAGCCTGTGAAAAGACGCCCTACGAGTTATGGTGCGGAAGAAAACCAAATTTGGCTCACATAAAAGAATTTGGTTGCACAGCCTATGCATATATACATAAAGAAAACCGAAGAAAATTAGATCCAAGAGCAATTGAAGGAACTTTTGTCGGTTACGACCAAAGGTCAAAGGGGTACAGAATCTATACAGGCGAAAATCGGATAATTGTCAGTAGAAGCGTAAAATTTGTCGAAAAACCACCAGTGAATCAAAATATCGAAATTCCCTCTCGTCCGGAAGTAAAAGACGAAGAAACTGAGACAGAACATGAAATTATACCCGTAGAAGCGCTGAGAAGATCAGAAAGAAAAACGAAGGGACAACCACCAGAACGTATGGGATACCTAGTAGACACAACTAAGGACATACCCGAAAATTTCGAAGACCTGAACAAATTGGATTCCGAAGAAAAGGAAAAATGATTACTCGCAGTCGACGAAGAAATCAATTCCTTGTCCCAAAATAAAACCTGGGAATTAGTAGATCTTCCTGTAGGAAAGAAAGCTATCGGATGTCGATGGACCTTCAAACTGAAAAAGAACGAAGATGGAACAGTCAACCGCTACAAAGCACGACTAGTCGCAAAGGGGTATAGTCAAAAATTTGGGACTGACTACGACCATACCTTCGCACCAGTAGTTCGACATACGACTATCAGAACCTTCTTTGCTGCCGCTGCATACGGTAATATGCACGTGCGACATGCTGACGTCACCACAGCTTTCCTTCACGGAAACCTAGAAGAAGAAATTTTTATGGAGCAACCGGAAGGCACAGTTCAAACAGGACAAGAACAAAAGGTTTGCAAACTAAGGAAATCTCTCTACGGCTTAAAACAGTCAGCCAGAGCTTGGAACAAAAGAATCGAAGAAATCCTGAGAAACAACGATTTCTCTCAATCTACCGCAGACCCTTGCCTATTCTTAAAGAAAGATGAAGTAGATACAATAATGATCACGGTTTACGTGGACGATATCCTTATAGCATGCAAAAATGAAGACAAGATTCAAAGTCTAATCAAATATCTCAACAAATTCTTCGAAGTAAAGGACCTAGGAGAAATCAGAAACTACTTAGGAATCAACATCAACAGAGATGATAACAAATTTTTACTGAACCAAACTCGCAAAATCGAAGGATTGAAGAAGAAATTCTGTCCAGATATCCACAAACCGTCTTACACACCGATGGACGTTTCTTATCCAAAGGAAGAGGACACCTCTCCACCAGTGGACAATACCAAATATAGACAAGCCATCGGAGCACTACTTTACATAGCCACCGTAACCCGACCAGACATCGTTCTAGCAGTAAATTTATTAAGCAGGAAAAATGAATCTCCAAATGAAAATGACTGGAAAGCAGTTCTCAGAGTCATCGAATACCTGAATTCAACAAAGGACATTAACCTGCAAATTGACTCTAACAGCCCACCAATACTTACCTGCTATACGGATGCTGACTATGCATCTGATATGACCACCAGACGGTCAACCGGAGGAAATATATTTTTCCTAGGAAACAGCCCAATTTTTTGGTCCACAAAGAGACAAAATTGTGTTTCCTTATCATCCACCGAGTCTGAGCTCATTTCTGCGGCTGCTGCTGCTCAAGAGCTCAAATGGATATTAGACCTCCTGAAGGATTTTGGGCTATCTCAAAAACTACCCATTTAAAATGTTCGAGGACAATAAGTCCACAATCTCTCTAATTCAACATGGTAAGATGAATACCAGACTAAAACATATTAATGTTAAATATTTCTTTTTAAGGGAAATGGAAGAAAACAAAGTAATTGAATTAACATATTGCAATACAAATAGTATGATCGCAGATATTTTTACCAAACCTTTGCCCAAACCAAAATTTATGAAATTAAGATGTGAATTAAATCTAATTTCGGCTTATAACAAAATGCATGATTAAGGGGGGCATTGTTGGAAAGTAATCATACATTTTGAAAATTAACCTTTTCATGCAACCGTAAGTCGCCAAGGCGCGCGCCAAACCGGAGCAAACCAGAAGGTATCCCATGATTCCTTCTTACTTCTGTTTATGTAATTTTCCGTTTTTGTATCGTAGCAATGTAACGTTCTTTTTGTTTCGTAGTAGATTAAATAAATACATGTTTAATGTTCGTGTACCTGGAATTACTTTGTACCAAGACAGCTGCACCGCCGAGACGGAGGTAAGCAATATATTTTTTGCTATCTTCACATCATTAGTGACGTCTTCAAACCACCGTCGGGGGATTTCTGTAATGTTTTTGGAAGTTTAAATACAGCCAGCGGAAAATATATTAGTGACGGCTACAAACCACCAGCTGGGAGTTTCTGTTAGGTTTTTGGAAGTTTAATACATCAACGGTAAGTTTATTTTTAACTTATTTGTTATTTCCTGGTCGTTATTGATGCTTTTGTTTACATTTTGCAATGTAGGCCTAACAGGTATGCGAAATAGGGAAAAGTTGGCGTCAAAAACTTTTGGCGCCAACTTGTCGCCAAGGGCGGTGCGTCTGAAAAAGCTGTTCCGACAACGCTTGTGTAATAATTTAACAGATGAACCCACAGCATGAAAAATAAAGTATAATAAAAATACACGTGAAACTTGTGTTACAAGGAGAGCCACTAGTAGACTGCAATTCCTCAGCAATTTCTCCTCTCCGGAATTCAAGCAGGCAAAACGCAAATCGCACATCGCAAACTCTGACGTAATCTGGTCGCCACATATAAAAATGTGTTTTCAATAAAATTTTATGCATGATTATTATGTGTTATTTATTCTAAACATATATTTTTATAAGATATACATATTAAAACTTTTTAAAGAAAAATCTTAAAAGTGCAAATTAAAAATATTGGAAATTTTATGCGTAACTTTTAATGTAGTCTTTCATTAATATAATGACTTCAAGCATTTGATTTGACAGTATACATTAATAAAAATTAGGAAAATTAACAAAAAAAAAACGAAAAAAGAACTAAGGAAATTTTGTCCAACTATTTTAAAAATCGATGAACTGCAGATTTTGGGTATATATTTATTCTGCGTAACACTCCAAAAAACTCTTCCTTATTGCTGGCTTCTTTTCACGGTGCTTCAATACTGCAGGTACCATTTAGTTGTTGATGAGCCGCCAAGGCACTTGACATAGTGTTTACGAGCCGCCAAGGTACTTGCATCACGTCATAGCACAATATCGTTTCAATAAACGCTGTTTTGTTATTAAATACTGTACACTTATTTTATTGCACGCCATAAGTTTCATCTCCTGCTCTTGTTTTATGCGAAATCTCACGTGGCTCAAAAATCAATATATACAGTCGAACCTCCCCATATCGAAATTTTCTATATATCGAACTCTTAGCAAATTTCCATGTTCATTACATAGAAAAACTCTTTCTATATATCGAAAAAAATCTCATTATATCGAAATTTTTTTTCACGACATATTGGGAGATTGTATTCCACTTTAGAATAAAATCTCCCAATTTTTGGCGTTTGAAACAATACGTCGTGGACTTCAATTCGCGGAAAATGTCCTTGATGAAGTTTTTAGTGGACTGAATAAATGCGAGCATTTCTTTGATGAACTTTCCGCAAAACTGGCTGTTCAGCAAGATATTCGCAGTTTTTTTAAAAGAATGTAACTGTGATCACTGTAACCACTGTCTGGATTATTGTTTTTTAATAAGGTATATATTACTCAATAAATCTTTCATATGAATTCCTTTTTTAGTTATTAACTTTTATTTAATGTGATTCGCATATAAATTAGAAATGGAGTTTCGTATAAGAAAATTAGCTTTAATTTTAATGTTTTAGGAGAATAATTATAAAACTAACATCAATTCTATATATCGAAATTTCTATATATAGAATTTTTTACGGCATTTTGCTACTTCGATAAATGGAGGTTCGACTGTATTTGTATTTCATTTAGGTGAAAATTTACATTGAAATAGAGCAGGGTATCAAAATTATAAGCTTCGCATTAGAGCATCGAAAATTATAAACTTCATTTATTTATATAAAACTGAAAGAGAATATTTCACTGCTATCCATTAAAATTGCAACACCAGGAAGAAAAGCAAATAACAAAACTTTACTTATTGTACGTTGCGACACTGTCTCAATCACTACACGAAATTTGTAATTATATAAGTATGTGATGCCCCATTCCTACCCCTCAACATGTCATCTATCGGCGAACTGTTGATCTGTGCGGCCTCATAAACTCTAGGATAAGAGACCATAAAGTTCTTGTAATGTGCGGTTCTGACGTTATAGAACTCATAAATCCCAGAGTGGTTCGAGGGCTTTTGAGATTTTTGACACTGTAGTGACATTTAGAATCCCATAAAACTTCGAACACTTACCAGCACTTGAAACGCCGGAGAGAGCCTTTGAATTCGCCGACAGTATAAAAGAAGACCCCAATAGTCCACGCAGAGGAGATCTGTTTTTGAGTGTGAGAGAGACGCTCTCCTGGTCCGAGAGGCCTTCTGTCGGTCAACCCGAAGCCATCCTGACTATCGAACTGTATAGAATTATACAGTTCGCTGTACTCGCTGTACATGCTTGCTTTAACTGTTGTAGTTGTAGTATGTTTAACGTATCGTAGTAAAGTAATTGAAGCGAAAGGCTTGTCGTATTATTGACTACGGTACAACGTGTACCGCATAATAGGAAGAAGACATGATTCAATTTTTCGGCAGTTTGGGGGTAGACGGGGTCCGAAATGAGTACACACAGCTGCTGCCTCTGGCACCTAAAACGGCTCGGCATCGAGTCGAACTGGAATTGGGTGACAGATACGGGCAAGTCATTCTATGCTGCTTCAAGTCTATGCCACACTTCATCAACAGTAGTGGCTGGAGAGCGGTGGCAGCCCAGTCTCTCAGCAACCCAAGACCAGATGTTTTCAGTGGGTGAGAGATCTGGAGAACTTACTGGCCAGGATAACTGTCGAACACTCTCTGTGTCGAGATAGGTCGAGACATGACGGTCAACATGCAGTCTTGCGTTATCTTGCTGAAAGATGATGTTTCCGAGGCCTCGAAGATAGGGCACAGCCACTGGCCTTAAGATTTGAGAAAAATAAAACGCTGGCAGTTCAGATTACCGACGACGCGAACAAGAGGCGTTCGTGTTAGGGATGCGTCATCGATGTCGATGTTTTCAAAACATCGATGTTTTTATCAAAACATCGATGTTCTAAACATCGATTTATTGAAGTCGATGTTTTTTTAGCATCGATGTTTTGTGCTCGATGTTTTACGATGTATCGATGTTTTTTTTTAAAGTAAAAAGTACCATAATAAAAAAATTTACCACGTATCATAATTTTCACACTCAGTAAAAGTAAGTCTGAATTCTATACAAAAGGGGGAACGATTCCTTAGAAAACAGACAAATGGCAATCAACAACCAATCAACAAATCAGAGCGCTTGGAATGTTCCTGACACTCCAGAACCTTCCATGGGGTTTTATTTTATAAATAGTATATACACGAGAGCAGCCATTTAAGTTTTTGTTTTGTTCTGGTTTTATGTAAGTCGACGTTAATATTATTAGTAAGATGCCTCCCAAAAGTACCGTTTGGAAATAATTTTGCAAAGCCTCTGACAAATTGGCAAAATGCAATATTTGCCTTAAGTCCCTGAAAACTTCTGGCAATACCATGAATTTATTTGGACATTTGAAGGCAAAACATGGCGATATTTACAGCGAGAATTTTGAGTCATCAATGTAGCCCAAGGCAAAAGCAACTAAGTTTTTGTCATTTGTGTCAGCCCAATCAGAGAGTAAAATTAAATCCCCCCCCCCACGACTAACCGGAGTAACATTAATGTTAGAGGTTACTAAACCAGTTTTAAAAAATGGATGTTCTAAAACATCAATGTTTAAAAACATCGATGGTTTTTGGGCGATGTTTTATTAGCATCGATGTTTTAATACGGAATATCGATGTTTTAATATGGAATATCGATGTTTTGTTGTCGATGTCGCATCCCTAGTTCGTGTCGTGTACCCGATGGCTGCCCATACCGTCACACCAGGTGCGGGACCCGTGTGACGATATCGAAAGCAAGCAGGACACGAGCGTTCTCCTTGGTACCACCAGACACGGATACATCCATGACGATGCTGCACGCAGAACCGGGACTCGTCTGAAAAGACGTGCCACTCCTGTATCCAGTTTTGTCTCTATTCTGCAATGTCAAGGGAAGCCGCAATAATGGACACCGTGTAGACAGTCCGTGCTGCTCCAGACGTCGCGGATACTTGTCGTGCTGCAAACAAGCCCATTACCTAACTCAAGGTCCTTGGTGGGGCTGTACGATCCTGCAAGGCCGACATGACAACATGTCTGTCCTCTCAGGCATTGGCGGCTCCAAGGGGGGGGGGGCTACAGGGGCAATTGCCCCTACCAAAAAATCACGGCGTATTTTTTTTCATAGCCTAAAATTATATAATCGTAGGCCTAATTCTAAATGAGTTTAAATTTAGAATGAGACGATGTTTATTTCTTATACACACACACACACACACACACACACACACACATATATATATATATATATATATATATATATATATATATATATATACAGTGCTAGATTTCTAGAAATAGAGGTGCTGGAACGGTAACCTTCCGGGGTGTGTGTGTGGGGGGGGAGTATTCCAAATTATTGATAAAGAGAGGTACCTGAAGAGAGGTACCGGAACGCCGTTCCGGCGCTTTCCACCTCAAATCTAGCCCTGTATATATATATATATATATATATATATATATATATATATATATATATATATATTGCCCCCCCCAAAAAAAGTTGCCCTCCTGACGTTGCCCCCCCCCCCAAAAAAAAACAACTCTGGGCTGGAGCCGCCCCTGCTCTCGGGCGTTAATGGCGGGAGACCATTGAAATCCTGCATGGCGTTCAGTATGACCCCCCTGAACCCATCGATTCCATATTCGCATGACAGTCGTTCGATTCCGACCAATGCGAGTAGCAACGATAAACCACCTTATCGATAAGCCACGAGAGAGTCTTTGAAAAAAGTAGTTAGCTATTTTCTCCCGAGCTGAGAGCAGAACTGCGGCCTGTGGTCGTGACTGATAGGACTCGTTTCGCGAACTTGTTAAGTCAGCGGTTTTTCTCGAGAAGAGAAATTTAAGCTTCAGGTGGAAAGCCTTTTATACATATATATACTAGCTGAAAACCCGCGCTTCGCTACGGAGTACATTCAAATTAAATACAACGGTCAATGTATGCAATTTATGCCAAAAAAATAAATATATATAATTTATAATAAATGCGACGATCAATGTATACAATTGATGTAAAATATATATATATATATATATTTATAAAAAAATCGTAAGGGATATCTATTTTTTTGGATAATATCCAATCGCCTGCTGCATTAGAAAGAAAAAAAAATATTTTTTTTGTCTATTTAGTTGTTATGCACGTGACTATAAATTTATTTAAAGTACCATAAAAAGAAATTACGTGATCAGCATTTAATAAATTAAATTCTAAAAATGAATCTTTAAAAATTCACCAAAAATCAGGAAGTCGAGGTAAAGGTTCGAAAAAGATTTCATTTGAAAGGAATTTTTATGCTCTTTCTCCTGATACAAATTTTATAACCCTCAAATTATTATTTTAAATGCAAATTTAAAAAAAGTTACAAGAACAGCATAAAAATTTAATTTAAAAAAATCTAAGAATAATTTTTCAAATATCTTTCTTAGTGCACCCCTACACCATAAGAATAATCCCCCATGCAAAATTTCAGTCCTTTAGGTCCAGCGGTTTGGTCTGTGCGTTGTATGTCAGTGAGTCAGACAGTGAGTCAGTTACGGAACTGTTTTATATAGATATACAAGGTGCGCCCATAAAGTAACCGGACAAATTAAAAGATCAAGGGATGAAATAAAAAAGTGAAAGAATAATCGCCTGGCTAGAAAGAGTGACATCTCAACTCTTGTTAAAGCCAGTTTAAACTGATCATTTAGTCGCTTGCATATCAAAACGCCGTAGTAATTTACATTTTCTGAGAAGGCATTGTACAAAATAATTTGCTTCGGAATGGAACAACGTTGTTACAAATTAGGTAAATCTGCTACGGAAACTTTCGAGACGATTTGAACAGATTATCAAAGGATGATTGATTCATTCCACAGATTATCATTATCAAGAACACAAGTGTATGAGTGGTCCAACTGCTGTAAATGTGACCCAGACACAAGAAGACAAAGCGCACAGTGAACAGGACCGTCTTCTGCTATACACGGATGTCAAAATCAAAGACTAAGGTGATGCTGATTGCATTTTTTGACTTATTCACCACGAATTTGTTCCTGAAAATCAAACAATTAATCAATATTTTTACAAGGAGGTGCTTTTTCGATTAAGAAACAGGATAAGGCGAGTTAGGAAGGAACTGTTTGATCCTGGGCAATGCTTTCTTTTACACGATAATGCTAGGCCCCATACAGCAATTTCTGTACAACAATATCTTGCTAAGCATTCAATTACAATGAAAAATCACCCACCATATTCTCCTGGTTATCGCCAGCGGATTTTTCTTTTTTCCGAACCTTAAGATAGCTATGACAGGACAAAGATTTGAAAGCGTCTCGGATATTAAATCAAATGGTACGCGTATTTTGCGAACGGTTCATTCCAACGCCTATAAACAGTGTTTGACTAGAAGAAACGACTTGAAGAAACGTTGGAAAAATTGTATAGACTCCTTTGGCGATTACTTTGAAGAAGATAAATTTATTTGAAGGGGAGTAATATTTTTCTTATTTATAAGAAATTGTCCGGTTACTTTATGGGCGCACCTTGTATATATATATATATATATATATATATATATATATATATATATATATATATATATATATATATATATATATATATATATATATATATATATATATATATATATACTAGCATTATTGCCCGGCGTTGCCCGGGTAGATATATAGATATAAAATTTTTCATGCATTCCATCAAAAAAATACTGGGTTGCACCCCCCGCAAAATAAACACTTCACCCTTCCCCCCCGTCACCCCCAGACCAACTCTCAAACCACCCCTCAGAACAAACCTCTTTTTCCCGCGTATTGAATTAGACTGGTTGTGGTAAAGGGGCTGTATCCACATTTAAGAGGTGCCCTTAGGGGCACAAAAATCATTAAAAAATTAATTTAAAAAAACTATTTCAGCCCCAAATTTCGTTTTTTCTGATTTAAGTTTCTTGGGTCCTAAACATTAACTGTGCCGAATTTGGTCCCGGTGGGTGAAACAGTCTATGATTCTATAGCGGACAAACAAACAGGCAAGCTCTTTTATATACATATATATATATATATATATATATATATATATATATATATATATATATATATATAAAGATATCTCAAGGCGAGATTATGTGTCCTGATCGTCCCGATTAAAGTTTCCTTCCTCGCAGTCATCCACTCTGCAGGAAAAGATAATCGAGGGCCCAGCCAGACTCGATACTGTTTCGTTAGGCGAATTCATCTGGGAACTCATCCAAACGGACTCATTTGGCTTTATTAGACGAGATCATCGATTTGATCCTGTAACCCTGCAACCCGTTACTTATTGTGCATCACCTCTTCATTTTTTCTCCATATGATTTATAAGTAAATTAATTCTTTTTTGATTTACTTGGCTGTGGCTTTGGTTGATTCGATCGCTACCTCGATCAATACGTTACAGTGGCAATATCGCGGAACGATAAACAGCACTCTCGACAGGCCGCTATCTAATTCGGACACGTACTGATAGCCGTTTCTCCTTCTTATATGAGGTATAACAAGATCTTCTCACAAACAACCAACACTGAAATGCGATTTCGGAACGAGAAACCCGCGGCGTTTTTTTCAGTCTGAGTCCGGCGTCGTTCGATCGCTCTTAAATGCTAACCATTTGCATATCCCAGCATCTTCTTCCTTTCATGCGAATGTGTCCCAAAAATGACCGACGATTTGAAAAACCAATTGAAGAAAAACGGATAGTGATAGAAATGTACGGTTTGCTGCATTCTGCTTAGGTAACCAGGGAATTTATTCTCACCAATTTTCAAAATTTAGTTACAAAGTTCGTCAACAGATGGCGCTGCTGACTGGGAAAAACTATAAAACAATGTTTCCAAAGCAAGAAGCATACGCAAAGTGGCATGGATTGGCCTCCCTATTCGCCAGATTTGACGCCATGCGATTTTTTTCTTTGCGGGTACCTGAAAGACCAGTTGCATCATCACAGTCCACAAACTGTAGATGAACTGGAACAGTACATCTCTGCTGCTTGTCAGAACATTCAAACTGAAATGTTTGCACGGGAGTCTGAGAATTTTGACCTCAGACTGCGCAACGTTATTGCTGCAAACGGTGGTTATTTCGAAAACATTGTTTTATAGTTTTTCCCAGTCAGCAGCGCCATCTGTTGACGAACTTTGTAACTAACTTTGAAAATTGGTGAGAATAAATTCCCTGGCTACCTAAGCAGAATGCAGCAAACCGTATATTTCGATCGCCTTCCGTTTTTCTTTAATTGATTTTTCAAATCGTCGGTCATTTTTGGGACACCCGGTATCATCCCTCCTTCAGGGTGTTGCCAGCAGTGTAATTACTGATAAGGGTGAGCCTCAGATAATATGTGTTCAATATTTCGTGAAATATTTGAGAGTGCAACTTCAGGGATAAGTCTCGATCGTTGTTCGGTTTTTATGGCTACAAGTTCTGACTGTTTCACATTTTATTGAACAATATATCATGTATGTTTTAACGTATAAGAAATTGTGCGGTCGGGGGACTCCCGTCAGGAACGAAGTTCCTTACGTTATTTTTTCAATTCTAAACGTGATTTAATATGTAGATTTCTATTGATTATATATATTCTATTGATTATATATATGTATATATATATATACATACATATATATACATATATATACATATATATATATATATATATATATATATATATATATATATATATATATATATATATATGCATACACACACACACACACACACACATATATATATATATATATATATATATATATATATATATATATATATATATATATATATATATATATATATATATATATATATATATATATATATATATATATATATATATATATATATATATACCGGGTGTTTCAAAAGTCGCGCACGTCAACCTTTGTGGTTGAGTTTTAAAGACAGATGAATTATGTTAACAAACATAATAAAGGACGAACAAAGGTTGAACGATTATCTTTATTGTCAGGTGTCAGACATGGTAAAATCACAGTAAATGTTCAAAATTATGTCCATTTTCCTGGACACACAATCGAACTCTTTTTACCAGATTAGTCGACACTTTACGAAGTGTGTGAGAAGTAATGTCCGATATTGCATGAATGATGTTACTCTTAAGTTCATCAAGCGTATGGGGATTATTGCTGTAGCAAAATCCTTCATGAAGAATATCCAGCCGCAAATGCTTAGGAATAACTGGTAACCATCTCTTTCCCGAAGGATCAAAATTTTTCTTGCACAGGATCCCATCGATTATCTCGAGGTCTACTTTGTCAGACTTTTGTGGCTTCGTGGAAGACTCGGACTCAAAGTATTCAGAAAGCACAGAATCCTTACGTTGCTCACGTGCTAAATCAATGCCGGGGCCAATGGCACTGATATCTACTGAAGTGGCATGGTCATCAATTGGGTTTCTGGAAAGGCTATCGGCATCATTGTGTCTTTTTCCACTTTTGTATACCATAGAAATATCGTATTCTTGGAGTCTTAGAGCCCATCGTGCCAATTTCCCGGAAGGATCTTTTAAATTAGCTAACCAACACAACGCGTGATGGTCTGTCACAATTGTGAATGGTTTTCCAAACAAATAAGGGCGGAACTTCATAATGGCCCATGCGACTGCAAGGCACTCTCTTTCGGTTGTTGAATAATTTCTTTCGGCTGTTGACAGTGTTCTAGATGCATAGGCTATGACTTTTTCCTCGTTATGTTGCTGTTGGACCAACACAGCACCAATGCCATATCCACTAGCGTCAGTGTGTAATTCAGTGGGAGCTGTTTCATCAAATAAACCTAGTATTGGTTCAGAAATGAGCGCTGACTTTAAGTCGTTGAAAGCTTCTTCCTGTGTAGAGGTCCACATAAATTCGGAATCACCTTTTAGTAAAATCTGGAGAGGCTGGGCTCGATAGCAGAAGCCTTTGATAAAGCGTCTGTAGTAGGAGCACAGTCCGAGAAAGCTTTTGACGTCATGAACGCTCTTTGGGGAAGGAAAATCTTGAACTGCGCTTATTTTATCTGGATCGGGTTTTACGCCTTCACCGGATACTAGATGGCCCAAGATCTTGATTTCCCTTGCACGAAACAGACATTTCTTAGGATTCAGAATTAGGCCAGCTTCCTGAATGCATTTAAGGACACAGGTGAGCCTTTTAAGGTGGTCCGAAAAAGTTTGAGAGAATACCACAATATCGTCTAAATAACACAAGCACATTTGCCACTTAGGTGACGCAGTAAATTGTCCATTGTTCTCTCAAAAGTTGCTGGGACATTAAAAAGTTCAAACGGCATGACCTTGAACTCATATAAACCTTCTCACTGGTGACAAATGCTGTTTTTTCCCGATCTGCTTCGTCTACCTCTATCTGCCAATATCCCGAATAGAGATCCATGGAAGAGAAAAACTTCGCTCCTTTCAAGCAATCCAATGTGTCGTCGATTCGCGGTAAGGGATAAACGTCTTTCTTTGTGACCTTGTTTAGACGTCGATAGTCTACACAAAAGCGCCAGCTACTATCTTTCTTGCGCACGAGAACGACAGGAGAGGACCACGGGCTGTCAGATGGCTGAATGACACCCTTTCGTAGCATCTTTTCGACTTCGTCATGGATTATATGGCGTTCGGCAGGTGATATTCTGTAGGGTCTCTGGCTAATAGGAGGGTGATCTGCGGTATTAATTTTGTGTTTGACATGAATTTTGCGTCGATCAACTTCAGAGTTTTCATTGAAAGTAACTGAAAACTTCCTTAAAAGTTCCAATAGACTAGTCCTCTACTCATCGCTAAGATTCGGCGCTATCATCTTGCTGTAATCCACTAACCTTGTACTTTCTTTCGCGGTATCTTCGGAGGCTATCTCAGATAGGGCACTGATGCACGTAGGATTAATCGACTCGGCATTGCCTATACACATACCTTTCAGAATGCGTCGGGCTTTATTCAGTGAATTAGCGATCCATAATTAACCCTTTTTATTTGAGATGTTGATGATCGAGGATGACATGACAACTTCCTGACTCATTAACATACACTTATTACCTTCTACGATAACATCAACATCCTCATCGGCTACGGAGGGAGTGGATACTTGTATCTTTGCCGTAGAGTGTGCAGGGATCAAACAATCTTCTACAGCGTATACGCCCCATTTCTTTTGAGGATGTTCTTCAGGGAGTATCTTATCAAATATGAACTTCCTCTGTCCACAGTCTATAATGGCTTGGGACGCTTTTAAGAAATCCCAACCAAGAATGACTTCATGGCTGCATTTGAGCATAACGGTGAACTCGAAAGGCTGTGTAAGGTTTCCAATTGTAATACGAAGAACACAGGTCCCTACCGGGCTTACATAGTTACCATCGGCTACTTTGAGAACCAAGTTCTGTAACGTCCTAAACGTAGTTTTTTTCAGGTGACGCCGGTATCTCTCAGAGATTACCGAAAAAGAAGCTCCAGAATCTACGAGTGCCCGTATAGGTTGTTCGTCAATGATAACGTCAAGAAAATTTTCTTTCATAGTAGCGGCGGGAGGATTTTGAGGGGGAGCGGCCTCACCTCCAAGGAAGGTCGCATGGCCTAGTTTTCCTTATCTCGGCGGCAGGGCGACTGACTGGATCTTCGATATGGAGATGGCGATCTATAACGACGGGTCGGCGATCATCCTCGCACGGGACTTGGTGATGGGGTTCTTCCTGCTTCCTGACAGGGCGACTGACTGGATCTTCGATATGGAGATGGCGATCTATAACGACGGGTCGGCGATCATCCTCGCACGGGACTTGGTGATGGGGTTCTTCCTGCTTCCTGACAGGGCGACTGACTGGATCTTCGATATGGAGATGGCGATCTATAACGACGGGTCGGCGATCATCCTCGCACGGGACTTGGTGATGGGGTTCTTCCTGCTTCCTGACAGGGCGACTGACTGGATATTCGATATGGAGATGGCGATCTATAACGACGGGTCGGCGATCATCCTCGCACGGGACTTGGTGATGGGGTTCTTCCTGCTGATCGGCTGGTTTCTTCGTCATGGTTGTAGCTGGAATAGGAGGGAGCATTAGGTCTATAGTATCTGCGAGTAGCGTCGAGTAGGGATTTTCGGTCACGGCAGTAGCGCACGACATGTCCTGGACGACCACAATGGAAGCAGACCGGACGATTATCCGTAGTACGCCACAGGTCTGTTTTTCTGTAGGATTGTTCTGGTACAGGTTTTGGTTTTGTATACATTGACTGGATGTGGCGGTTATGGTCCTGGCGGCTGTGATGGTACGGTACGGCAGCTGGGGTGGTCCTTTCAAATCTTTCCCAAGATAGAGGCGCTAAATTGTTTTCAACCTCCCCTCTCACAATGGCTTCAATAGCTTGCAGACCGGCCTGTGGCTCTTCTATTTGAGGTGCAATGTATATTGAATTTCTTCACGGACGATTTTATGAATTAAGGACATCAAATCTTGTTCTTCGTCGACGGCGGCGATTGGGACGACATTAGGCAGACGAGTGAACTTCTGACGCCCAATTCTCTTTTGCTGCATTTCTTCGATGTACTGACATCATTTAATGAAATCAGCTGTTGTTTTTATTTATTTTGTTAGTAATGACTGGTACATATCTTCGGCTATTCCTTTCAGCAGGTGGGACACTTTGTCTTCCTCCGTCATGTTCGGGTCTACTTGATTACAGAGTCCCAACACATCTTGAATATACGATTGGGTTGGTTCGCCAGCCCTCTGAGCTCTACATTTTAACTGGTCCTTTGCTCGTCGTATGTACAGCTGAGTATCACCAAAAGTTTTTTTCAGCTCTGCCTCAAAGAAATTCCACGAGATAAAAATGTCCTCATTATTTTCAAACCATATCTTGGCAGTCCCATCTAGGAAAAAGTAGACGTTGGCAAGAGATAGAGTATCATCCCATTGATTAAACTTTGACACTCTCAGATATTCTTTTAACCATTTAGTTGGATCTTGTCCGGGATCGTCGTTAAAGATTGTTAGTTTTCTAGGCTCCTTTATTAGTGCTGAGGTAAGCAGGACAGTTGGTGGCTTGGATTCTGTGTCTTCAGGCATTTTTCTTGGCCGTTTCCCTTAGTCTTCTGCGTAAAGTCCGTATTCAGGAGGGAGATTTAGAAGTCTACGACTTTGTTAAATTTCTTCCGTTTCCAGGTTGAATGGATTACCCGGCACCTCCACCAGATTGTCACGTAGGCGGATCGAGGGATTAACACAGAGAGCACAATTTAGATAAACGAGACTTTTATTCACAGCAAGTGAGTTAACATGCACCCAGCTGGAACCTAGCTGACTTCCCATCAACTTGAGGGAAGCCTTTTTATACATTAAAGAACTTTCTAGAATTATTTAAATTAAGAAAATTAACATATTTGGTACTTTCCCGAAGCTTCGAGAAAGCGAACATAAATTAACAGGAAATACTTTCGACAGTCCGTCTCGAGGTTCGAACCGACGACCTTCTAAATTGGAGCCCAGTGATTTAGCCGTTCGGCCACGCCGTTGCTCGGGAACGATTGTAAATATGACATTATTTATTTATTTATTTATTTTACAAATGCCACAAAAATAGCACCTATGCCATCAGTGCACGTGCTCTCCAATACTTCTCAACAAGATCAGTAAAACGTTTTAGTGCAGAGCACTCGTCTAAATGTTCCGCTGTCATAGTCCGGCCAGAGTCACAGAGGGTACAGACAGCCGATACGGAAAAGATGGGACCTTAAACAGTCATGTCCAGTTAATAATCTAAAATGCGCTACGGCAGTTTTTCTTGGGGCCTCGGGAACATAATTGGGATTCTCGACAAGAATCGCCCAACTCTTGTTCTTAGATGTCTCCGCAGCCTCAAATTTAAAATTACTCCTGAAAGTCAAATTTGGAATGGAAAGATGAGGAATCCATTCTTTCCATTCATCTTGCCTCATCTTTCCATTTCCTCAGGGAATGGAAAGATGAGGCTCTTTTATAACTCTGGGTCACCATGGCTCCTTTTTTAGCTAGGAAGTCTGCATGTTCATTTCCAGTGAAAATATGACATTATAGATATATGTATATGTATATATATGTATATATATATATATGTATATATATATATGTATATGTATATATATGTATATATATATATGTATATATATATATGTATATGTATATGTATGTATATGTATATATATATATATATATACATATATATATATATATGTATATATATATATATACATATATATATATGTATATATATATATATACATATATATATATATACATATATATATATATATATACATATATATATATATATATATATATATATATATACATACATATATATATATATATATATATATATATATATATATATATATATATATATATATATATATATATGTTCATTCTTGGGCCCGTATTCTTGGGATACATGCTATCCCACCCCGTAAGGAAAAAGTTAATAATAGTTGCGAACCCTTTAAGTGAAAATTTCGAAAAGATGACAATGTGTACTTGTTATCTAAGATTATTCGTGAAAAAAAACGAATAAAAGTATAACGACAGATTTTCATTTCTTTCAATTATGAATCTACCCCTCTGGTTATGGCCATGTTAATCTGTGTGCGTGCTGGAGAGCGTAGTTTTTAACTGTTTTATAAAAGAGTGAAACAAAATCTTGTTAGTTCCTTCACCGTGTTTCCCGACGTGATTAACGTGTGTTCGCTCCAAATGTGGGCCATTGAAACCGTGCGAAAATTGATTTCTTAGTTTGTGTATCATCGCAAAAAATGTTTCGAGACTAGTGAGCAAAAGAGCCCTTGACTTACTTGCCTAACGAGTTCGCGCAATACCTTCCACAGGATCAACGAACTCAGCCGCAAGGTCAATTTGGAGAGCTCTTAACTGAGCCTTGCGAAAGGACCATCTCGGAGAAAGGCTCATTAAGATCCATTAATCGCAACTTTCAGAGCCCATGATTTTGACCTACATTTGAAAAGACCCGTTCTTTCACTGCGGGACAATTGTTGCAATTCTTAAAAACTCAAACTTAATGATTTTGATGGAGTTGATCAAAATACAGTTTGGCTCTTTCAAGTTCGATTACACAAATATATGATATTTATGGAAGGGAAAAATAATCGTGTATATATATATAAAAGGTGCGCCCATAAAGTAACCGGACAATTTTTTATAAAAAAGAAAAATATTGCACACCTTCAAATAAATTTATCTCCTTCAAAATAATCATTAAAGGAGTCTATACAATTTTTCCGACGTTTCTTCAAGTCATAGAAACACTGTTTATAGGCGTTGGAACTAACCGTTCGCAAAATGCGCGTAATATTTGTTTTAATATCCCAGACGTTTTCAAATCTCTGTCCTTTCATGGATTTTGCATTTTTTGATTACAAAGGACTTATTCACCGCGAATTTGTTCCTGAAAATCAAACAATTAATCAGTATTTTTACAAGGAGGTGCTTTTTCGATTAAGAAACAGGATAAGGCGAGTTAGGAAGGAACTGTTTGATTCTGGGCAACGGTTTCTTTTACACATTAATGCTAGGCCCCATACAGCAATTTCTGTACAACAATATCTTGCTAAGCATTCAATTACAGTGATAAATCCCCCACCATATTCTCCCGACTTATCGTCAGCTGATTTTTTTCCTTTTTCGGAAGCTTAAGATGGCAAAGAAAGGACAAAGATTTGAAAACGTCTCGGATATTAAATCGAATGTTACGCGTATTTTGCGAACGGTTAGTTCCGACGCCTATAAACAGTGTTTCGATGACTTGAAGAAACGTTGGAAAAATTGTATAGACTCCTTTAGCGATTATTTTGAAGGAGATAAATTTATTTGAAGGTGAGTAATATTTTTCCTATTTATAAAAAAGTTGTTCGGCTACTTTATGGGCGCATCTTGTAGTAATTGCGTTCTTGCTTTGGGTTCTGATATTTCAACACACGGTTAATAGACGCATAAAGTTAAATTTGATAAAGATTCGTTGAAAACAATATACAGGGGGTGCAAATGTACTAGGTATACAGTTTTTATTATGAGCTTTATTAAGTTACGATAAGGATAACATAAAAATTGCCATTAGTACAATTTCGATTCTAAAGTGCTCCAATTTTAGGATTTCCACATTCCTGTAGTCCAGTCTCTGCACTCTTTGGCCACTTTGGCCATTCCTGTAATCCAGTCTCTGCACACTTTGGCCACTTTGGAAATTCCTGTAGCCCAGTCTCTGCAAACTTTTGCCACTTTGGACATTCCTGTAGTCCAGTCTCTGCACACTTTGGCTCAGAGGTTTTTATTGTTATCAAATTCTCGGCATTATGCATTGACTCGTATCATCAACAGTGCGTGGTTTTTTGGAATATCAAAAAATCATAAATAAGGAATGCAAAACAATAAAAGATATAAATATTAATAAAATAATATAAAATGTACAGTAAATAATAAAGAACGCTGTATACCTACACATAACTAAATACCTACTTTTGCTGTATATTAAAACGCGTAAGTCAAAAATTAGAGCGTCTGCATTCCACCTTATACAGAGGCTGTTCGCACATTTTTTAGACGATTTTGGTAAGCGGTAATAAAAAATCGTTTGCTGCAAAAGAAATAATTGCAATTCTACTATATTTTTAAAAGTAAAAATTATCGTCTGCGGCTTGAAAGTTTTGTTTTTATTCAAAATGGCGTTTTTAACAAAGCAGTGGTTCGAAGGCTACATTTATGCTCTTTCCGAAGAGAAATATGCATACTCCGTTATCCAAAAACGATGTGAGAGTCATGGTTTTGTGATATCTAAAGCGTCGATAGGTAATATCGACAACAAGAAAGGGAAAAAACGTCAAATTGGAGCCTCAAGTGGGACAAAAATTCAAAACAAGTATCCAAGGAAAAAACGGACATCTTCGACTATTGCAAAGGTACATTGTTAAATGTTAAAAGAAAATCCCCCTAGTCAAAGGACGGTTGCAAAATCATTAAAATGCTCGGTGTCCACTGTAAACAAAATGATAAACGTTGATTTAAATCTTAAGAAAGTGAAAAAACGCAATGTGCAGCGTCTTCTTCCAAATCATATCGCTGAACGCAGGACACGCTTTAGAATTCTATATGAGAAACACTTATCCAAAGAAAAATGGAAAAAAATTGTCACAATAGATGAATCATGTGTGTATTTATATGATTGCAACAAAAAAGAGCCATTTATTATCATAAAAGGGGAGGAAAAAAGTACATGGTTCAAAGAATCGAAAGAAAGTTTTTCTAAGTGATTCATGATTGTTGCTGGTTTTTCTTATAATGGCAAATTAAAAATAAAGAGAGTGGAATAAAATGTCAAGATTAACTCCAAATACTATCAGGAATATATTTTATCGCCAATTTTTCTGAATGAAATACCATCGCTTTACCCACAGTGCCATCAATCTGTGAGACTCCATCAGGACAAAGCTAGCAGTCACACATCAAAATCCACTGTAAATTTCCTAAAAGAAATGGAACAAAAAACTGGAATCAAGGCCATACCCTTCACTGATATCCTTACTAAATCTCCCGATGTATCACATATGGATTTTTGTGCTTTCGGACTTTTAAACTCTGCATTATCCAAACGTCGTCCCAAAACCCTTACAGGACTCTGGAAAGCTGTTCAGGAGGAATGGGATAGAATACTTCTTCTGACACTTCAAAGGCATTATTATCCTGGAAATTGCGGTGTCGAAAGATAGTTCAGAATAAGGGATGTCAAATAGAACATTTAAAACACAAGAATTTTATGTAATTTAGTTTTGTGAATACAATATACATCGTCTAAAAAATGTGTGAACAGCCTCTGTAGTTGCACTAGATTAAATCGTCTCCTTTCATTTAAAACATTTCAACCGCAAAACTGGGGATCAAAGTTTTGATTGTCTGAAAGTCTAATTATTTTTAGTTGCTTCTTAATAAAACATTTGACAAAATTTTACAGTTTGCAAACTCAAACTCTTCCAGCAATACATAATTGAGGTCGAACTAAAATTCATTAGGGAAAGTTGAAAACTAATGAAAAAAAATGAATGCACGGGTAAGAAAAGGAAAATTTATGACAAATAGGTCTATATATGGCAATAAGAATTTATTTAAAGTCTATAATTCCTATAATATGACACCCTATATATCAGGGGCGGCTCCAACCCAGAGTTTTTTTTTTTTTTGGGGGGGGGGCAATATATATACACTCATGGACAAAAAAATTAGCGCACCAAGAAATAATTGCGGGATCGTAACGAAACTTGCAATGAAGGTACATGTCGGGGAGATATGCAAATGATTAGAAATGCAGCGTGATTGCGCATTACGTATAGCCGGTAGAGGGCGTTGAACATCGTACTCTGTGGAGTTTAAAATAGGTAACCAAAGCTTGTTTGAGTGTGCTGAATCATTTAAAAAGGAACAGCTGAGATAGACATGCCATTACGCCGTGTTCGAAGACAATATAAGCAGTTGTCGCAGTTTGAGAGGGGGAGAATCGTCGGGATGATGGAAGCTGGGTGGTCAGCTAGGCGAGTAGCTCGTCAATTAGGCCGCTCTGATTGTGTTGTGAGGAGGTGTTGGGACCAGTGGACCCGAGAGATGTCATGTACACGAAGACCAGGCTCAGGACACCCTCGACAGACCAGTCGTCGAGAAGACCGCCGCATCGTAAGAAATGCACGCGTACAGCCAACTGCTTCATCGGCCGCCATCCAGGCACAGGTAACACCTTCACTAGGGGCCTCTGTGTCTTCTCGAACCATACGAAGGCACCTGGCTGAAGGACAGTTGGTATCGCGGCGCCCATTACGTGTGCTGCCCTTGACGCCCACACATCGACGCCTCCGTTTGGAGTTTTGCCGCGCACGAGGAAACTGGACTGCAGCGGAATGGAACCAGGTCGTCTTTAGCGACGAATCCAGATTCAATCTCGGCAGTCATGACAATCGTGTTCGTGTGTGGAGAGCCCGTGGTGAACGCTTCAATCCTGCCTTTGCTGTACAGCGACACATCGCTCCCACAGCTGGTTGGGGGGACAGTATGGGGTGACATTCCCTACAATACACGGTCACCCCTAGTATTGTTCCGTGGCACCATGACAGCCCAGTGGTATGTTCATGAAATCCTGCAACGACATGTGTTGCCACTTATGCAACGGCTCCCAGGAGCCATTTTTCAACAAGACAATGCTCGGCCTCATACGGCAAGGGTGTCACAAGACTGTCTCCGCACTGTTACTACCCTTCCTTGGCCTGCCCGATCCCCAGATTTGTCTCCAGTCGAGCATATCTGGGATCATTTGGGATGACGAGTTGGGCATCCCACGAGTTTGAATGAACTAGAGGCAAGGTTACAGCAAATATGGAACGAAATGTCTCAAGACATCATACAGAACTTGTATGACTCAATGCCCGATCGTATCGCATCGTGCATTCGCGCTAGAGGGGGTCCAACGGAGTATTAACTCCTCCGTTCTTTTGCCTTTTTCTCTGAAATAAATTATCCTTTTTCTTTGATTTTCTTATCATTTACTTATATCAAAGTAGTCATTACGTATGTAAAATTTCGTTTCATTTTGACGACTCCTTCTTGGTGCGCTAATTTTTTTGTCCATGAGTGTATATATATATATATAAATATATATATATATATATATATATATATATATATATATATATATATATATATATATATATATATATATATATATATATATATATATATATATATATATATAAGAAATAAAAATCGTCTCATTTTAAATTTAAACTCATTTAGTATTCGGTCTACGATTATATAATTTTAGGCTATGAAAACGCCGGGCTTTTTTGGGAGGGGCAATTGCCCCTATTCCCCCCCCCCCTCCCCTTGGAGACGCCAGTGCTATATATTAGGTCGGGCGTCGAATGTAATCTAAATTTAAATTTTTTAAAAAGTGAATGCCCCTTTCAAGACATAAACCTTGAAAAAGTCATTGCCCTGGCAGATCAGAATCTTCCTAATTTCTGTCTTCATCGCAGCGGTAATAATGTCAATGTCAAATTCGAAAGTGAATGCGTTTTTATTCTTCTCAGTGATTCTGGAAGACCCTGAATCGTGGCTAGCCGGAGGAAAGCACTAGTAATGACATTTCCTGCGAAAATCTGATGGCATGGAACTTCAGAGCCACGTATTAATCGCTCAGATAATACCTCTATCGCTCAGCTGAGATTAGAGGAAACGCTCGTCGTATTTCCTCAACGATAAATAATGTCTCACGAAATCGATTCGGCGAAATGTTATATCACACGAGGAAAACTTCATCGGTAGGGATGTCCAAGGCCATCCAGGAAAGTTTGGCCCTTTCTTTGGATACAAACACACAAATACAATGAAATCAATTCATCTGCAAACTCGTGTCAGCATTAAGGAATTAGAGGAAATATTATTTTGAAGGGATCATATGACAATTGACAAACACACTAAATCTAGTGAAACAAGTCAGGGAATAGAAATATATATATATATATATATATATATATATATATACTACAGCTGAAAACCCGCGCTTCGCTATGCAGTACATTCAAATTAAATACAACGGCCAATGTATGCAATTAATACCAAAAAAAAAAATAAATATATATATTTATAATAAATGCGACGTTCAATGTATACAATTGATGTAAAAAAAAAAAAAAAATATATATATATATATATATATATATATATATATAGATATATATATATATATTTATAAAAAAATCGTAAGATATATTTATTTTTTTGGATAATATCCAATCGTCTGCTGCATTAGAAAGAAAAAAATATTTTTTTGTCTATTTAGTTGTTATATTGTCTATTTAGTTGTTTAGTTGTTGCACGTGACGATAAATTTATTTAAAGTATCAGAAAAAGAAATCACGTGATTAGCATTTAATAAATTAAATTCTAAAAATTAATCTTTAAAAATTCACCAAAAATCAGAAAATCGAGGTAAAGGTTCGAAAAAGATTTCATTGTAAAGGAATTTTTAGGATCTTTCTCGTGATATAAATTTTATAACCCTCAAATTATTATTTTAAATGCAAACTTAAAAAAAGTTACAAAAGCAGCTTAAAAATTTAATTTAAAAAAATCTAAGAAGAATTTTTCAAAAATCTCTCTTAGTGCATCCCTACACCATAAGAAGAATCGGCATGCAAAATTTCAGCGGTTTGGTCTGTGCGTTGTATGTCAGTGAGTCAGATATGGAACTGTTTTATATATAGAGAGATATAGTTTAATAATTATTTGATTGCAATTTATAATACTATTGTTGTCATTTTGCACTCATTTTATTTTTAGTAAAAATTTATTATGATTCATTTGTTTTCTTTTAATGTTTTATAAAGAGCATAATCTGGAATATTAGTTGAAAATAAGGGAAATACAGTGGCTATCGGAATGAAGTTAATGAGTATATGCTGGCCCGGACTGACTAGGTCGGTTATTCGATGATCGCCCAAAAAAGTGGTTTGTATTTTTGATTACTCAGGTACTCTACTTTATAATTCTGCACCACTAATGTTGCACTAGAGTCATTTTACTTTTTCCCAGCAAGTGTACAATCAATTTTAAGCCTTTTCCTTACGGGGTGGGATAGCATGTATCCCAAGAAGGATATCAGGCGATGAAAGGCAAAGTGGTGTAAGTCACATTTTCAACTTTTTTTATTTGATGGCAAAAATATAATCTCCATGTTCAATTTATAGTGGAATTGCAAATAATTATTATCTGCAATATTCTAATAATTATTATGAATTATAATTTGTTCAATTTATAGTGGAATTTTTGTAGTTCTTGCAGTAAAACGCTTTTGACTTACACCACTTTGCCTTTCACCACGTCATATATATATATATATATATATATATATATATATATATATATATATATATATATATATATATATATATATATATATATATATATATATATATATATATATATATATATATATATATATATATATATATATATATATATATATATATATATATATATATATATATATATATATATATATACAGTGGTACCTCGACTTACGAGTTTAATTCGTTCCACGACTTAGCTCGTAACTCGAAATACTCGTATCTCGAATCAATTTTCCCCATTGAAATGAATGGAAATGACATTAATTCGTTCCGGGCTTCCCCAAAACACCGCAATTTTTTGTTACATGTTTTTAAATAACAAAAACATGCTTATGAATGACAAACATTGTATAAAAATGGCATACAATAGAATGTACTGCAATAAATTTGTTTTATTAAGCGTAATGTACAACATTTACCTTGGAGATCAGACTTGAAGATGCTGATGGAAGAGGAGAAGAAAGGCTGAACTGTGAAATTAAATCTTATTCGTTGATTTTTGATCTTTTCACCCCGCTTTCCTGATTTTCGCTTTTATTACCAGCTACTCTCTTAAAGTGAACGAATGAGACACGTAAGTTGGCCAATTGTTGCATCGTTCACTGTGGCTGTAATGTCCAGATTCTTCTTTCTGATAATCCGAAGAACGTTTTCTCAGAATCCAATCTCTCGGTTTAAGACTGGATAGTAGTCTCAGAATAATATTATACAACTGTATAATAATTGTACATAAAGGCTGTAAATATTATATGCTTCTTGTGTTCTCATTTGATGAGCACGTAACATGGCATTCGCTGCTCAAACTAGCGGTGGGATATCTGAAGCTTGCTCGTAACCCGAATTTTAGCTCGTAACTCGAAGCAAAAAATCTACCGAGAAAATGCTCGTATCTCAAAAAATTCGTAAGTCGAGGTACCACTGTATATATATATATGTATATATATATATAACCCCCTTAATGACCGTTCTTACAAAGGGGGTATGAAATTTCCCGTTTTAAAGAGGGAATCGGTAAAATGGGCCCCCGTAAGCTAAAGGTTAATGTTTACTCTTAGCACAGCAGTAAGGCTTAAGAGTCAGGGCCTGTTCACATAGGAGTCCAGTAGCGGAAGCATTGAAATCTATTTAACCAATGGCAAACCTCCAAACTATTAGCAACGAAATTTTGAACACCTATAATTGGGTTATTTCCGTCTCAGTGCCATCTTTCCGCTATGTGAACTCCTGTGTGAACAGGCTCAAGAGGGCCTGTTCACATAGGAGTCCGTTGTTAAAGTATTGAAATGTATTTAACCAATGACAAACCTCCAAACGATTAACAAGGAAATTTTTAACGCCTATGATTGGTTTATTTTCGTCTCAACGTCATCATTCCTTTTACGCAACGTAATGTGAATTGGCCTTAAGTCTGCATACGTATTGCCACTCGCGTGATGAAGGGAAGCGACTGACGTATTACTGTTTTGACAAAATCCAAAATAACTGTTTGTTGAATTGTAACAATGGTTTGGAAAACCTGTTCAAAAAAAAGGGTTGCCGAAAAGAAGAAACTGAACTCGGTATGCCAATCTCGTCTGTTTTCGATTCTGTTCTGTTGTAACAAATAAGTTAATTTTATTGTAGTTGTTCTTTTTAATCTCGGAACGGAAAAATGAGAAATTTTTTTAAAAAATTACATTTATAACCAATTAAAATTTTTTCACGTTTTAATTCAAAAATAAGAATAGTTTTATATATTTTATATTAAAACGGAAAACGTATTTTGTGTAAGTGTTTTACCTGGATTCCTGATAAATTATACAAATATTTAAAAGTTTCCATAATTTTAAAACTACAGTAACCACCGCTTATAGTGATGAGTGGTTATAAGAATCAACCGTTTATAAGAATCAATATCACAAAAACAAAAACAAATGTATTATTTCCATGTTAAAATTTTTGCTTTAAAGAATCAATCCACCGGTTTTAAGAATCAGCTTGCACTCTTCGCTTTCCTTTCATTTTTCCCAAAAAAGCCACTTAAACCCTGAAAAGGCATGAAGTTCTTTCTTTATTTTTTTTAAAGAAAGAGTGATAAAATGGAATGGAATACATTCGTAAAATGCATCTCTTTCTTTGTTAGACATAACATAATAGTTTCCTCTTAAACGCTTTAGCACAACACTGTTCTATTAGCATGACCCGGGGACATTTTTACCGGTCCGGGTCAGATTTCACTTTTCTCCAGTGACAAACACAGACAGGGACTCTTTTTCTCTACCTCCCACATCCTGGTTGCGGATTCCTGGACCCTGAAACGCATAAATCTTCTGCGCAGTGTCCACTATCACTTAAGCAAACGTGACATTAGTAGATTCAGCACGTTATCAAACCGTGAAATGTAAGCTAGAATGTGAATCTTCGTCTTAGACTATTGGTATTAAAAGAGGTATAAACAGCCTCCGGAAAACTTCATTACGTCAAACTACCATAGAAAACTTTTTCTTGCACCCTTCCAGTATTTGAAATATTAAAATTGTTAAGCAGTTATGTTGTAACAAATATTGGATTTTTTTCTTCTCTTACTATAATCATGTGTATCTACTTTTAGGTCTAGAAATTAAGTTGTATTTTTAAAATTATAAAAAATAATTTTAATGAAAGATAATTAACGTAAATTAAAGAGTATTTTATGGTAAATTATCTAATATATTTATATATAGGTATGTGTGTGCCTGTCCAAAAACCTAAATTTCGGCTATAAGAGTCAACCGCTTATATGAATCAAAAACAGTAATAACAAACGTGATTCTTATAAGCGGAAATCACTGTATTTTAAATTACTTGAGTTCTTATTTGGATCTAAAATCAGTCTTAATTGAAATAAATGGGCAATTTTATTGTTTGAGAGAAGAGAAGAAAAACGTAAATTGTCGGTCCCTATGTCGTGAACTGTTGTTTCCTGTCAAGAACGAGAAGAGTCGATAGCGTTCTTGAGTCCAAATCGAGAAGGGAAGGAAAACTAAAAACAGTTAAAACATCACCAGTTTACATTTGTTATTTTATATTAAGTTCTGATGTGACCTTAGAACAGCTGAGATTAGAGAACAGGAAGTCTGATCATCAGATCAAACAGTTCCAAATGTTTGGGCCTGTTCAGAAAAACAGTTTGTTCGTTGCATGGTGAAAAACGGTTGTTTCAAACAGTTAAGCGGTTTTTATCCTACCACTACACCAGTCAGTGTATGTTGTTGTTAGTGCACTAGTCAGTTGTGTCAACATGAACGTGTGTATCAAAGTGGAGCTACGAAAAGGAAATAAAAGAAGAGAAAATCTTTAGACGTTGAAAAAAGTTCCAAAAGTTTAAATACTTGGTTAACTAGTTCCATTTCGCAGTTGCAAAGTCTGCCTTTCAGATACAATGATACATCAAATACAACAATCGAGTAGTGTGACGAATTAAGGTGACTGACTGCCTACGTTGAAAATGTAATTTTTTGACTAGTTTGGTCAATTTCATTTTTTGCAAGAATCATGTAATTCAATCTTTTCCCTTTTCAAAACCGTTTTGATTTTCATTCTACATCAATTAGAAGCAGAGTTATAGCTATTTAAAACAACATCTTCTGCTACAAAATTTAAGTGACAAACAACTTTAAATGCATTTTTCTCAGAATTATGTTTTTTAGCACAAATCTCTACGTTATCATGATATCTCACATAATAATGTGTATAATTTGATAAAATTTCCAGGAAATGTTTTAGATGCTATTGTTAATGAAATAACGCACAATAATTGGTGTATAATAAATAGTTTTTTATTTGGGGCTGTTTTTATAAGGTAAGGAATGACGAATCGGGGGAAATTTTCATATTGGAACATAAAATTGCGTGTATTTTTTTTGCATTTTAAAATTTCTCTTAGATTGTAGATGATTCTGAAGATAACTGTCATGTGTATCATGTGTGAGAAGGAAATTAAAATAGTAGCATTAGGATTTTGTGCAGAGTGATAGGCGTTTTAGCTAAATTTCACTGAGTTCAGTCACCCCATTGTACTGCGTGCTCGGAAGAAAAGAGTGGGTCAGACGGCGCCGTTCTGGCTTGCAGTTGACATCACAGATGAAAAACGAATTCGCCGCACTCCACCAAAATTGATGACGCAGGCGGAGCCCCCGTGAGGCAGAGATGAAAATTTCAGACCTCCGGGTGCCGAAGCCCCGGCAAATAAGGAGCCAGAAAAATGACAAGAGACAACGAAAAAATAGGCACGAGGCAGAAATCCACAAGAGAGTCTTTGAAAAAAGTAATTAGCTATTTTCTCCCGAGCTGAGAGGAGAACTCCGGCCTGCGGTTGTGATTGATATACGAGGGCCGATAGGACTCGTTTCGCGGACTTGTTAAGTTTTTCTCGAGAACAGAAATTTGAGCTTCAGGTGGAAGACTTTAAAAAAAAATCTCAAGGCGAGATTATCTGCCCTGATCGTCCCGATCAAATTTTCCTTCCTCGCAGTTAACCGCTCTCTGCAGGAAAAGATAATCGAGGGCCCAGCCAGACTCGATACTGCTTCGTTAGTCGAATTCATCTGGGAACCCATCCAAACGGACTCATTTGGCTTTATTAGACGAGATCATCGACTTGATCCTGTAACCCTGCAACCCGTTACTTGCTGTGTATCACCTCTTCATTTTTTCTCCATATGATTTATAAGTAAATTAATTATTTTTTAATTTACTTGGCTGTGGCTTTGGTTGATTCGATCACTACCTCGATCAATATGTTACAGTGGCAATATCGCGGTACGTTAAACATCACTCTCGACAGGCCACGATCCTGCCGCTATCTAATTCGGACACGTACTGATAGCCGTTTCTCCTTCTTATATGAGGCACAGCATAATCTTCTCACAAACAACCAACATTCAAATGTGATTTCCGAAAGAGAAACCGGCTGCGTAACTTTCCTTTTGTACAGAGTTTCAGATGCTGTTTCTACCTCCTGCGTCTTTCGATTGCTCTTAAATACTAATCATTTGCATATCCCAGCATCTTCTTCCTTTCATGCGAATATGACGTTTGTATTATCCCTCTTTGGTGGTGTTGCAATTTTAATGGCCAGCAGTGTAATTCAAGCTCTGACACAGAAAATGATGATGACGAAACCCACCAAAAAACACCTGATTCGATTACCCAACAGCTTGTGTATTTCACCTGCCTCAACGAAAATGACCTTATCGGAATCTAAAAAGCTTTTATGGAGAAGCAGCTAATTCAAGTTAGTGAAGAAGAAAAGAAGAAAAAACTAAACTGCCATTCGACTCTTCAAAACTTTATTATCGACTTTTGCTGAATGGTGAAACATTTCATAGAAAACGGTTTTCGTATTCGATTCGGCTTAGCAAAGTGTACTGTCCTGCTGTATGGCCTTTGGAGGTAATAGATATTCCTCATTTATTACCGGACTTGACATTTCTCTTAAGCATATTTATAAAGGGGGCGTCCATTAATTACGTGAGGCGATTTTAGAGATTTTTCGACCCCTCCCATCCCCTGGTGAGATATCGTGAGATTTGTTTGGCTCGACCCCCTCCCCCCCCCCTAATCTCACTTGAGATTTTTCAAAATGCGTATTTTTAGTGTAAATACGTTAATCTGTGCTTGATTGCGTTGAATTTATTTAAAAAAACATAATTTGCTTAATTATTTTTTAAGACTAGTTAAGACTAGTATATAAGACTACTAAGAACGTAGTCTAGAATCACAGTGAGAAAATCGAACAATAAAATACTTAAATAGGAACTACTAAAATTCGTAAAAGAATATTCATTCTAATTCAGTCCACGGGGACTCATGTGTGGTCTCAAGAGTGACTACTGGAACTATTGTGTAGGATTTAGCCATATTTTAGTGTAGAAACATGTTTTACTTAATATAACCCAGTTTTCTTGCAATTTTACACTGTTTCTTGAGGAAAAAAATTACGTGATATTTGCCGAGCCCCCCCCCCCTCTCCTCCACGTGAGACTGGGTGAGATTTGGCTCGACTCCCTCCCCCTCCCTAAAAGCCTCACGTAATTAATGGACGCCCCCAAATCCGTTAAGATTCATGAAGATTCTCGTTATCATGAATTTGCGGCTAAGGCAGGTTGTCAAAGCCAAAAAGGGCATAATATTTCAACTCTTCTGACTGGTAACCAAACCAAACAGCGAGAAAGAGAAGTTCACACCAGAAGATTGGTTGTTCAATGCTTAATTAATATAGTTTTGTTTACTGGAAGGCAAGGCATTGCATACAGAGGCGATAAAGCAAAAGGGGCTTATACACTGGACTCTATAGAAAATCATGGTAATTTTCTTGAACTGGTCATGTTGGTTGCAAATTATGATGTAATTTTACAAAATCATGTCAGAAAGTGTATTGAAGACAGTAGAAAGCACAGAATGAAAATAATTAACAAAAGAAAGACTACAGGAAAGTTAACTATAGGACCAATTGGGCGAGGCTCTCTGTTGACATTTTTGTCAAAAACTTTTATCAACAAGCTTATGAAAATAATTTGTTCGATGGGCCTTAATATTATTATTTGAAGATCTTCACACTAGCATAATATACAGCGTGATGGTAGACAGTACCCAAGATGTAGCTATTATGAACCAATTGGCAATTTGCCTCCGCTATGTCGTTCAAGGAAAGATATATGAAAGATTTTTAAAAGTAACAGTAGTTGATGATTCAAGTGGACTTGCTCTGTACGAACTTATAAAATGAGAATTAGCCAAGTGTGGCATTGCAACATCAAATATTATTGCGTATTCATTTGATGGAGCTAACAATATGAAAGGCTGTTATAACGGTCTACAAGGTCAGTTCAAAAAGGAAAACGAAGATCTTATTTACAGTCACTGTATAGGACACGTACTTAACTTGGACTGGCTGATTCAACAAGCAGAAAACACATTTGGATTGGTGGAAGAATCTGCTGTTTTTATAAGCTCATCTTACAACAGAATGACCATATGAGACAGAGAAACAAGAAGAAAATATATTGTTCATGAAAAACTACAGGTTACAAAAGATAGTAGCCACAAGGTGGTGGAGCAAACACAAAGTTCTTTCTTCGATTCTTGATGGAGAGTTGTTAGGGAGTGAGGAAATTGTAAACTCAGGGAATCTATTCAATTTTATTACCGTTTTAAAAGAAAAATCAATAGAAGTTATGACAGCAAATCAAAGTTTATCTCAAGAAATTTGATCAGTCAATGGTCAAATTTGAGAACCAATTTATGTCTATTGTTCTATTAGATTTATTTCTGGTTACATCTCCTGTTTCAAAATATTTCCAAAGTAAAACCATTGACTATTCTACCACCTGGAACTACAGACGCTACTTTAACAAGTACGCGATAAAAGAGTGATAAATACTTTGACGTTCTGTATCAAAAAACAAAATATTATGCTAGTACAGTTAACAGCAGTTTAGAAGATTGCACGATTGATGTAGGAGTAGAAGTAGATTTCAAGGAAAAAATAACCTCAAAGAAAAAAGCGGGCGAAAAATCAAAAGACGAAGCTCTTGGAACCGCAACTGTCCAAAACTATAAATTGGTCTTTTTCAATATTTTTTATTGAGCTAAGACGAGCATCGAAGAGAGATTCAGGCCAAACAAAGAAATTTTGAGAGACTGTTCCTGTTTAGACACAAGGAAATTTCACGAAATCGAGAAGCTTGATAGTTTTCCTACGGATGTCCTTTGCAGCATTTCTAAGCTTTGTAAAATTGAAAGAAGTCGATTATTAGTTGAGCTGAAACAGTTTGCATATTAATACAAAAGTTTTATAACAACTGCAACAATTGAGAAAAAATGAAAGAGAAAAACAAAACAAGACAAGCTGAATGAAGCTTAAAAAAACTGTGAAGAGGACGATTTAGAATCTGAAGATCTTTATGGATACTGCTCTGACAATAAACAATGTTTTCAGTGTTTGACGTGTGCCTTTTCTGTTGTTTTTCAACTCTCACAATCTGGACTGTTTACCAACCTGTATATAGCTTACAAATTTGTACAAACTATACCTTGTACACAAGTCACCGGTGAAAGGGTGTTTTCTAAACTTAAAACTGTTAAAAATCGACTTAGGCCTACTTTAAGATATCCGACTACGTTCGGAGCCCTTTTTTTGAAAAATTGTACTTGCGAAAATTTATATCGTTCGAAGGAATATAACACCAAAACTCGAAAATGATTAGAAAATAGACATTAATTATGCAAATTTTTACAGGATTGAGGAAATTGGGTCGAAATTTAGCAAATTTTTCAAAAAACGGCTCAAGTGCTAACAAAAAAAATTTATGTGTATCACATTCACTTTTTTTTGTTATATGTACGTAAGTACCTTCTAAGTCTAATGACCTATAAGCTAATGGATATCTCAAAATCTAAAAACATACAGGTCATTATATGCAATTACATGTAAAATTTTAGTAATTTTCCATGAGATTTTTTATAAATGTACCTATAAATCAACAAATAATATATCTAGAACCAAATCTCTAGTCCATTACGTTCTTAATATTATGAAAAACATACGTAAAAATTTTTGTAGACATATCATGGTTAGATTTTGAGTTATCGCAAGAGTCGTTTACATTTTTGATGAAAACTAAGTTCTTCAGAAAACACGATTAAAATTTTCAACTTGTATTGAAATTCATAGCTGCTGCTGACCTTTAAATCGCTCTAATTTCATTTCTAATGATCGTATCGAAAAAATAAAAGCAGATTTAGAACTCAAATTTACAATCTTAAAAAAAAGGAATAAAAACAATTTTGGAATTTTCGTCAAAATCGATGTTTTAAACGTAGTCGGATACCTTAAGTCAAGACCTTATGTCTAATGTCCTATTTATTAATGTAGAAAGATACTTATTAACTGGGCAAAAAACTGTTAGATTAGGTTACTTCTTAATTTAAATTGTAAATAATTCATTCGTATCAGCTATCCTTTTTTCTTTTGATTTTAAAAACGTAATCGTAGTAAAATACAACTTTTTCTTTTACATATGCCTGTCTTACTCATTAGTGTTTTCCTTAATTATTATTTTTTTTTTATTATTGAGGTAATGCAGTAGGATTTAGATGATGGATTTAGCACAGGTTAAATTGCCTAAATCTAAAAATGTTTGTCACTCTCATTTTCAAGTAATAAACCACTTGTAATTGATTACTATTCTTTCTCGTGTGTAATAAGATTAGATGTAATAAAAATAATATAAAAATGTATTGGAAACGTAAGTAAACTACAACAGAATAGCTTAACTTTTGATAAACATCCTGCCTTTACTCAAATACTTTCCAAAGTGCGAAATTGTGGAAAATGTGGTTTTCAGGCATGAGATTTTCAAAAATTGTCCGGAGTAGAATACCCGGACCCCCCCCCCCCTCTTGGTAAATGGGTCCTTCCTCAGTCTCACGCCGAGTGCCCTCAGTGGAGCCAGTCCGGGCCTAAGTATATGCAGTTTATATTAGGGATGCGACATCGATGTCGATGTTTTCAAAACATCGATGTTTTGATAAAAAATCTATGTTTTAAACATCGATTTATTGAAGGCAATTTTTTTTAGCATCGATGTTTTGTGCTCGATGTTTTACGTTGTCTCGATGTTTTTTTTTTAAAATGAAAATGTACCATAATAAAAAAAATTAACCACGTAGCATAATTTTCCCACTCAGTAAATGTAAGTCTGAATTCCGAAAAGGACGAATAGAAAAGGGGGAACGATTGGAGACAATGAACAACCAATGAACAACCAATTGGCAATGAACAACCAATGAATAATAATTATATGCCCCAATAGCCCCAATAATTGTTATTTACAGTAAAGAAAATATAAGCTTGTTCAGTTTTCCCCCATACGTTGGTTTTGCATCAGTACTTCAAATTGGTGTAAATATTTGTCATTTTCTTTTGTATTATTTAATTTGAAAATAACAGATTTGTTAATAAATTGAAATAATTTCTTCCTCAATTTTCTGGTAAAAGTGATAAAATGTGTAATGGAAATTGTGCGATATGCGCTGACTCTAGCAACCAAGTTTTTGTCATTTGTGTCAGCCCGATCTGACACTAAAATTACCCCCTTCCATGACTAACCGAAGTAACATTAATCTTAAAGGTTTCTAAACCAGTTTTAAAAAATGAAAGTTCATAAACATCGATGGTTTTGGGGCGATGTTTTATTAGCATCGATGTTTTAATATTGAATACCGATGTTTCAAAACATCGATGTTTTGTTGTCGATGTCGCATCCCTAGTTTATATTAATGATGCTGTTTTCTCAAACAATTTTATCAAAATCTGTTCGTACCGATTTTGATAAAATTATTTTTTCATTTTAATGACCTTATATGAAGAATAATTTTAGGCGGAAGAGATCGACGGTACCTAGAAAATTGTTTACATAATCAAGAGGATTTTGAATAAGCAAATTTTAGATTTCTCCCATTCCATCTACAGTAACCACCGCTTATAGTGATCAGTGGTTATAAGAATCAACCGTTTATAAGAATCAATATCGCGAAAACAAACACAAATGTATTATTTCCATGTTTAAATTTTCGCGAAAAAAGAATCAATCCACCGGTTTTAAGAATCAGTTTACACTCTTCGCTTTCCTTTCATTTTTCCAAAAAAGCCACTTAAACCCTCAAAAGGCACGAAGTTCTTTCTTTTCTTTAAAAAAAAAAGTTTGATAAGATGGGATGTAATATAGTTATAAAATTCATCCCTTTATTTGTTAACTTTTTCTTGCTCCCTTACTTTAGTTGAAATGTTAAAACTGTTAAGCAGGTATGTGGTAACAAATATTGGATTTTTTCTTCTCTTACTATAATCATGTGTATCTACTTATAGGTCTAAAAATTAAGTTGTATTTTTAAAATTATAAAAAATAATTTTAATAAAAGATAATTAACGTAAATTAAAGAGTATTTTATGGTAAATTATCTAATATATGTATATACAGGTGTGTGTGTGCCTGTCCTAAATTTCGGCTATAAGAATCAACCGCTTATAAGAATCAAAAACAGTAATAACAAACGTGATTCTTATAAGCGGAAATGACTGTATTTTAAATTACTTGAGTTCTTATTTGGATCTAAAATCAGTCTTAATTGAAATAAATGGGCAATTTTATTAATAAGTCAAAGGTACGCACATAGTAGAAATATCGAACTACAAACGATGCAACGCTACGCGGGTAGTAAGTGATGCCGAAATGTCAGGGACGCTTGAGGTATTTGCTCGAAGAAGGCCGCAATTTCAGGAAGGTTCCGATTTTATTAACCTTCAGTTCCGGTGAAAAGGTTTCTGACCGGATAATGAAACATCGGTTTCGTCCAGGAATATGTTTGGTTAGCGGTGTCATATGTTGGCTTAGTGGTATGATGTTTATATGGCTTCTATATGTGTGTGTGGGATGGGGGTGTAACGATAAAATGCTTGCTTCTAAATTTCCCTTATCGCCTTTTCTAACAAAGCCGAACCCCTTTTTTTAAAACTCAACCTATTGAACCGTTTGGCCTCGTGCCGAAATTCTTTCTCCAATTCAATATTACCATATATGAATAAACAGGCAAACGAACGTAAATAAAGCACAAATAGATGCAATTATAATATATATTACAATAAGATGCAATTATTTTGCATACGGCCCTTTCGAAGCTACAAAGGAGCTTCTTCATCAGTGCAACGAACTTAGTGGCAGCTCAAAAAGCCGAAGACTAAGCGACTTTGCTTTGTCATTAAAGAGGTATGAAGGAGCCCTGCTGCAAGTCTTGTTCAGGGAAGTTACCTGAACAACTGTTACGTTTATATAATATAAAGATAAAAAATTATGCAAAATGTAAAGATAAAAGATGTCTTACGTGCCCTATGGCGAACAGTAGTCAATTTTACGGAAATAGTAATTGATTTTGGAAGTGTAAGGGATTCATTTACATTATAGAATGTCAAGAATGTAATTTATGCTATATTGGGCAAACGGGGACTGAATTTAATAAAAGGGTTAAAAGCCAATCAAAAGTTTTAAAGACGAAACTTCTTTTGATTATGAACTTCTACACTTTCAAGTACATAACTTCGAGCAGGCTAAATTATATATTATTGATGAGATTAATTATTTAAACAAAAGGTTGGATTTTGAAAATTTATATATTTGTAAGCTTAAAACACTATTTCCGTACGGTTTAAACACTAAACTTAATGGGGAAGGGCCGGTGGATTTAGATACTAACTGTGTTTATAAAAAATTGATGGTTATTGATCGGTTTAATTGTAAACGTTCTAATTATAGGGGTAAAAGAGGAAAAGGTAGCAATAGTTTAAAAACAAAATTGAAACTGGATGATCTGAAAAAATATTTGTAATTTATTTATTGATTTTAAGAACATTAAAATAATTAAACATTATTTGTTCAACCAAAAAAATTATGGTTTCAGGTGGGTAATTGAACATCATTTATCTTCAATTAAATTTATTTCGAGGTTTACAAAACTAATAATTTTAGATTTAATTAAATACAAGCTTAACCTAGATATATTGGATGATAAGAGGGGAAGGGATGTAGGGGTAGAGTACTGTACTGTAAACTTTCTAGATAAAGATTTCGAGCATTTAAAACTACCTACTATTGTACACAATAATTCTAAATTACTACCAATCAAGGATTGTGGGAAAATCGCTATCGCTTTTAAATATCAAAAAACGTTAAGGGACCTAATCTGTAACTACAACTTTTATAGTTATAACTTAGGCAAAATTTCTAATGCTGATTGTAATTGTCATATTGAGGAGTTTAAAACCATTGTTAATCCAACTTTGGGGCATATTGTAACTGGGGATCTTAATATTGTTAAAGATGTTAGGTTGAGGGAACTTCTAAGTAAGAGCTCAAAATTTAGGGTAAGAAATAAGGTAAATTTAAAGGTCTATCACTAAAGATTTGGATTATTTTATAGTAAAATTAGCAAGGAAGTACAATTGGCCTATCGAAGGTTTTATGGAGTGGAAGGTACATATTTTACAGGATATAAAGAGGAATTCTGAAGAGTATGGTATAAAAGACAAGAGGTATTTTTTTTCTAAACAAAGATCTATACAGTAAAATTAAAGGATTAAAAAATAAGTTTATTATTACGGTTGTTAATAAGGCTGCCAATAACTTCGGTTTTATGTGTAAAGATTATTTTAAGCAGTTAATTTCTAGGGAATACAACTCAAATAATACCTATCAAAAAATTAACCTTACCAAAAAAGAAATAGATAATAGGATTTTAGCCTTTAGCAAAAAATTTAAGTTTAAGATTAATAGCCTAAAATACCATTACCTGTTTCCTACCATAAAATTCCATAAAGTACCTACTAAATTTAGGTTTGTTACATGTAGTACAAATTGTTATAACACTTTGTTCAATAAAAAGTTCTTTAGCTATTTAAAAATCATTTTAAATGAAATCAAGGTTACCGAAAATAGCGTTATTATAAATAATAACCAGGATGTTCTACATTTTTTAAAGAGTAAGAATATAGATAGCATATACACGTTTGATTTTGAAAACCTTTTTACCAGTATTCCGCATGATAATTTAATGAATATCTGTTCAGAAATTTATGATGCTTATCTAGATAGTACTTTAATCTTAAAATGTGACTGGATTGATTTATGTAAATTTAATATTTTTGAAAACTACCTCTTTAATGGCTTGTGTTTCTTTAAACAGATAAAGGGTATACCAATGGGAAATAGATTTTCTAGTGCATTTGCAAAACTATTCTTACATTTTTACCAAACTAAATTTCTTAACTCAAATAATGTTACCGGATTCAGGTATATTGATGATCTCATAATTTTTAACTGCAACGATTTGGAATTTCTTAATCAAATCTACCCAAAGGAGCTAACTTTAAACCGGACTAACGATAATAATCTTTGTGCGACTTATCTGAATTTAAAAATTAAAATTCACATAAGAGTACACATAGGAGTCCGATGCGTTGCGTTAAGAAAAAGATGACGTTGAGACGAAAATAAACCAATCATAGGTCTCCAAACGATTAGCAATGAAATTTTTAACGCCTATGATTGATTTATTTTCGTCTCAACGTCATCTTTTCCTTAACGCTACGCAACGGACTCCTATGTGAACAGGCCCTTAATCAAATTTTCCCAAAGGAACTAACTTTAAACCGGACAAACGATAATAATCTTTGTGCGACTTATCTGGATTTAAAAATTAAAATTCAAAATAGAGAAATAAAAATAGGGATATATGATAAAAGGTTAGATTTTAACTTTGAGGTTATCACGTTTACCAATTTCCATAGCAACTTAAACTATAAATTTTATTATAATATTTTTTACTCACAACTTTACAGAATAAAAAACATATGTAACAACGCTGGGGATTTTTTGGAGGCATGTAACATTTTCGAGGAAAACTTAAGTAAAAACAATTTCCCTAAAAATTTCGGCAATTTAAAAGTTTTAAAAAATGGCATTTACACTCAGGAATTTTTAAAGATGTTTAGGATAGTGTTTATGTTTTCATTTGGTTAAGCTGTAATGGGGGTGGCGCTGTACTATTGTTACAATGACGTAACTACTAGGACAGAATTGACTGCCGTTTCACCATAACCGTCACTTACGGAATTGGGGTGTGTATGCATCTTTGACTTTGCATTAAGATTATTTGTGTGCTTGCATGTACGGTACGTTCAGCCCTTACTGTAAGTTGTGCTTGTCTTTTCATTTTCTTTCGACTAATTGCTTCCATGGGGAACTCGGGGCCTTGGGATGTCTTTTGGTCTTACCTGCATCCTATTCAGAAAGTTCCCCTTGAGGTAACTGATTTGGTTAGGCTCCCTGATGAAGAGACCTTTCGGTTACCTCTATGCTGTTTTATGGTTCAGTTCAAGCACTTATACAGAATCTTGCCTCTGGTGCGTGGATGCCCTGAGTGCTTGATTTCTGCTTATTTTTTTGTCTATATTCTTATTATATTTATCTATCTCTGTTGGATTATTTATTTTTAGTTATATATATATATATATATATATATATATATATATATATATATATATATATATATATATATATATATATATATATATATTTATATACATATATATATATGTATATGTATATATCTATATATATCTATCTATATATCTATCTATCTATCTATCTATCTATCTATCTATCTATATATATATATATATATATATATATATATATATATATATATATATTAGGGTGGGTCGAAAAAAATAAATATTTTTTACCGAAACGCTTTAGTGCGGAAAAGTTGCCTATTGTAATATGAAGAAAAACGGCATTAAAGAAATTAAACTCGGTTAACATCTTCCATTCGCGCATCGTACTTGAAGTTTATGAAAAATTGCAAAAATCACGATACTTTTGCAATTTTTTTCTGTTAGTTAAAACTTTGAAAATAAACATGCTTTAACTTTTTATGCTTGTTGTATGGTTTAAATGACCTAAATAAATTAAATTCTGATCTTAAATCTAATTTTTTCTGTTCGCGCAACGTCTTTGAGTAAACAGAAATTTAGCAATTTTTCGCAATTTTCACTGTGCAACTCTTTGCTCGATTTGCTAGAACAAAACGACCCAGAACTCACCACGCGGAGGCGGTTGCACGTCAAATTCCACCCACAACCTACCCAACCAACCATCGAATTGTTGGGTGTGGTGTTTACATTATATTTACATCTATTTACAAAGATTTTCCATAGAGTAGGATTATTTGGCTAACTCTGTTTTTTACTTTTTCTTTATTATATAATACATATTTAACGTCTGATTTTTTTTTAGAAATGATGCATAACAGATCTAGACTCCAGTGTTGCTCGGATATAGCCATCTCTAGCTTCATGTCCACATACTTTATTCGAGGCCTTTGTCACAATTTTGAAGAACCTCTCCACAGCCTGGGTGTATTTCTCTCATTGGATGAATGATTTAATATCATCTTCCCTTAGGTTCCGCACCATTGGGGGAGGATACACCACACAAGAATTCCAATTAATAATTTCAATGTAATCGGAAGCTTGAAAGTTTATCTTTGGTAGTACTTCTTATTTGGGACTGTTTGTCTTGCTTGAAAGATCCTTCTGTAACCAAGCTCCCCAATATGTTCTCTTCAACATATTCAGAATATGTTTCCTCAACAAGCATTACCAACAGAATATTTTCTGGGGACGTTGAATTACTGGATCGACAACTTGAAGTAATTCGTCGGATAAAAACCGGGATGTTTGGATTGCTTGAAAGATCCTTCTGTAACCAAGCTCCCCAATATGTTCTCTTCAACATATTCAGAATATGTTTCCTCAACAAGCATTACCAACAGAATATTTTCTGGGGACGTTGAATTACTGGATCGACAACTTGAAGTAATTCGTCGGATAAAAACCGGGATGTTTGGATTGCTTGAAAGACATGTTTTCGTCCGTCAGTAAGATATTTGTGCTTTTTTATGGTAAACCACATAGCCATATATGATTTCAAGATGAAGCCAACTATTTCTTTTAAGTTTCCGGATGGATCTGATGAACTTATATAAAACCTAAGGACTCGGTCGGCCGCAGTTAGCCATCTGGTATGGGACAAAGGACAGGGTCCCTATTTGCCAAGTCTTCTGGACATTGTCCCAAGGTGAATGCATTATAAATGTCAAACAAATACTGTTGGTCTTTGCTCAACAAATTCCTGTCTATATCAGGAATCGAACAATCTATGGGTTCAAAATGAACCACAGGGAGTTTTTCACAGCAAGTAAGCTGCTGCCCGATCGGCCCACTAAAATAATTAGCTCCTGCAGTTTGACCGTCAATATGTTGGAAAATGTGGCGAAAAGGAAGCTCATTAAAATGCAGGAGGCATATGCACCACTGTAGCAGGCGTCCTACATGATTTTCTAGTCATGACACCATTCTTCCATCCAGAGTTGGTTACATTGCCATTACACTTGTAGTTTTTCTAGTGATATTAGTAGTTCAGACAAACGAGAAATAATGCTATGAGTTATATCATTTGATAGACTCGAGGAAGGAGGTACATGTTCAATATAAGTTGATGTTCAATATAAGTTGATCCAGGTTCCTGAATAAGAGAATAGTGTTCTTCTTTCCCATTCCTGCGAAATTACTTGGCATTCTATTTTTCAACGAACAAAGTATCATATTTTTGTCTGTCGAAGAAAAGACCCCAACTTTTCTCAGTAGGTGTGAATTGACTTCAATTGAGTTTAAACTAGTTCAACGTATTTCAAGTGAGTTCTGGTACGTTTTGTTCTAGCAAAACGAACGAAGAGCAGCGCAGTGAAAATTGCAAAATATTGATAAATTTCTGTTTTTTCTAAGACGTTGCGCGAACGGAACAAAATAGATTATTGATCAGAATTTAATTTATTTAGGTTATTTAACCCATAAAGCAAGCATAAAAAACTAAAGCATGTTTATTTTAAAAGTTTTAACAAACAGAAAAAAAATTGCAAAAAAATCGTGATTTTTGCAATTTTTCATAAACTTCAAGTACGATGCGCGAATGGAAGATGTTAACCGATTTTTAATTTTTATTTCGTTATTCTTATTTTTACAATGTGGCAACTTTTCCGCACTAAAGCGTTCCGAAAAAAATATTTATTTTTTTCGACCCACCCTAATATATATATATATATATATATATATATATATATATATATATATATATATAACTATATATATATATATATAACTACATATATATATATATATATATATATATATATATGTATGTATATATCTACAAGGTGCGCCCATAAAGTAACCGGACAATTTTTTTTAAATAAGAAAAATATTACTCACCTTCAAATAAATTTATCTGCTTCAAAATAATCGCCAAAGGAGTCTATACAAATTTCCCAACGTTTCTTCAAGTCACCGAAACACTGTTTATAGGCGTTGGAACTAACCGTTCGCAAAATACGCATAACATTTAATTTAATATCCGAGACGTTTTCGAATCTCTATCCTTTCATGACCATCTTAAGCTTCGGAAAAAGGAAAAAAATCAGCTTACGATAAGTCGGGAGAATATGGTGGGTGATTTATCAATTGAATGCTTAGCAAGATATTGTTGTACAGAAATTGCTGCATGGGGCCTAGCATTATCATATTAAAGAAACCATTGCCCAGAATCAAAACAGTTCCTTCCTAACTCACCTTATCCCGTTTCTTAATAAAAAAGCACCTCTTTGTAAAAACACTGATTAATTGTTTGATTTTCAGGAACAAATTCTTGGTGAATAAGTCCTTTGTAATCAAAAAATGCAAAATCCATGAAAGGACAGAGATGTGAAAACGTCTCGGATATTAAATCAAATGTTACGCGCATTTTGCGAACAGTTAGTTCCGACGCCTATAAACAGTGTTTCGATGACTTGAAGAAACGCTGAAAAAAATTGTATAGACTCCTTTGGCGATTATTTCGAAGGAGATAAATTTATTTGAAGGTGAGCAATATTTTTGTTATTTAAAAAAAATTGTCCGGTTACTTTATGGGCGCACATTGTACTTTTCCCGACTGAGTTTCAATGACGCAAAAGAATGTTTGCTTCTAAATTTCCTTTAATGCTTACCCCAAAATTCATTTTTCTAAAAAAGCACAACCCCTTACCTAAAACGCAATCTTACAGTGACTTATTTGATAAGGATTCGTATGTCATTCAGTCCCTATTGCTAGATAATACGGCCAATTTTCCTGCGGACCAGTCCACTTCAGGACCGTCACACCAAAGCAACATTTTCTTCTTTAACTTTAAGTATTATACTGTTATATTTATATTTGCCATTGGGTTATACAATAATACGCAACTTGCAAGTGCTCTATATGTAACACATTACTTCAACTGTACTTAATACTGTACATATCACTATTTACACAATACACAACACTATCTGCGACACTGTGCACAACACAATTTACATAAATACAACACAATTACATTTTATACTTCACAATTAAATTCCATTCCAATTTATATATAACATAATTTATATATAATTTTTATATATTTTTATCCATTTATATACTTATTTGATAAATTATATCAGCCCTTAAGCCCCGTGCGGAAATTTTTTTACCGACACTGCACATTCCTGAAGCCCGCAATCAGTGATCCAATTCAATAACATTACCATATATGGTCCAGAAACCATTCACCTGTTCACGACCCATTAACTTTAAGTAGTCATAAATAAGCCCTGTTTACAACAAACTCACCACTTTTGAACCGCCTAAACCTTTCCTTGCCTAAGTTTTAAACACTTCGAAGCACGTAGGCATGAGCCACCAAACACGTAGCTATTACTCTGGCCAATTCTAACCCTTGGTGGCCAAACGCAATTTTACCATTCCATTACATCGCTGTTTTTCTAAACTAACGGGGCGCGAAGTGTTTTCTTGTGGTTTTATTCAATAAAAATAACTTTTTAACGAATTTCACCGAAAATACGTGTCACTATTTGCTTACCATGAAACTGTAGGGCAGTAATGTTAAAAGTTTCTGCAAAAGCGCAAACTCAGTATACCACCTTTATTAGGTGTTAAATGAATATTGAGGTTACTTATTACGTACAGTACATAAATTCTAAACGTCACATTGTCTTTCATCAGTCATTTTTGGCGTTACTATTGTAGTTTCTCCATCGAAATAAAGCAAGTTCTTTTTAACTAAGAGTTTTCTACTGTTATTGTTATACTAGCCGGGCTTCTGCCAGCTACACTCAGGCCATCCTTCCACCAGACAGACGACTATTATTCGATTTTAATAAACGCTCAAGGTAATAATTCATCAAACTAAAAACAATTCCAGGCCTGCAGTTCAAAGTGACGCCAAAAACTCTCTATCAATTCACACAACACATAATGACGATACATTGGCAAAAAAATAGCCACGCCAACACGGTTGCCACAACAACTATGTTCACCAATACTCTGTCAAGAATACGAGGGTTGCTATAGCGCAAAGGCTCTCGTAAGAGCTCTTTGGAAGAATCCAAGTCTCTGAGCATGCGCATTTGTGCACATTTCAAAGAGCCGTTACGCGAGGCAGATGCTCGCGTTTACATCAGATGATCTCAAGATTAGAATCCAAATAACTCTAAAACTATTGAAGTAACAGATTAAGTGTAGGCAGAAAAAATTATCAGTTTTTAAAGCTCTTTCCAAATATGTAACATTTATGTACTTTCACGAGAAAAAAAATACACCGATTTTCGACCAAAATGGCCGCCAAAATCGCAGTAGGCCATGTTTTCTCAGGATGAGATCTCCGGAAACGTGATGTCACCTGATGCCGACGGACTCCACAACATTCTCCACTGTTACTTTATTTATATAGATAATACTGAATCAATACGGTAGGTGCATTCCATTTCTTGAGGTTCTGTTCCGACAAAGCTCTCTGACTGATCAATGAATGTTTTTAATGTTCTCCCAGTCTTCAAAATTTCCTTTTTGTTAAATTCAACGTTTATTTGGAATTCAATTATGGTAAATGCATTTTAGTGAATGTTATGTTAAATGTTCTTTCTTTGTCTTAAAAGGGTATTTTGAATGAAAATACACAGGTTGGGCACTTCGTAAGGGGGCTGTGACACAATGTTGATGAAGTATTAGCATGTTTCATCTCTTTCACTTGACATCTTGACTATAATGCCGCCTTCTGTTCAGCGTAGTTGTCAAATCATTTGTTTAATCTGTTATGTGTCTTTTGATCCCCTTCATTTGTTGACGGATTGCCAAGTGCCAGATGGCTAGGGCGCTGGCATTCGGTACCGGAGTCTCACTCTTGGCATGGATTCTTGTATCGGCTTTAAACTGTAGGTCCCGCTCAAATTAGCCCTCGTGTAGCAAAAAATGACCGTAGCGCTCCAAACCAAACCAAGCCAAGTGACAAGTCGTGATCTTTCGTTTAATGACAATGTCGGCATATTATCATTAAACTGCTTTATTTCTGGCAATTTTATTTTCGTTTCAACTCACTTAATATATACAGTGGAATTTCGATCTATCGTTCTCCGAATCATCGTTTTCCCGTATGTGTCGTTTATTCCACCCAGTCCCGCCAAACATATTGTTTTGTTATATTCCTGCATTGATCGTTCGGTTCAGTCGGTCCCTTGAAGAGCGATAGATCGAGATTTATATATATATATATATATATATATATATATATATATATGAGAATTCCCTTCTTGTGGCAACACAGATATTTTAGAGTCACAAGACACGCGCCGCGCCACGAATTAAGGATAACGTGCCACTGGTGCAAATGGGTTACAACTCAACCGTTTCTTTGGAACGCACGTTATTTTATTTTATTTTATTTATGCTGGATTAAAATTTTACGCTATGTTATGATGGTTGACGTAATGATGATTGCAGGTTTTTTTTGTGGCTCTGGCTAAATGAGCATTATTGTCGTGTCAGACGGACACAGATATTCTTTTTCTTTATTATAATATGTTGTGGTGATTAAATGTTAGTTGTGAATACGCATTATTATATTTTGACTTGAAATACTTTTGATATTTGAACCGTGGGGATAAATTTCCCACATTAATGGTGCCAGAACTTTTACGGACCCTATAGAGACCCTATAGTTTTGAGAAATAAACTAGTGGCGTATGAAGAACGCATGAATTTTCTGTCTTAGAGGAAGACCAGCATTTCTGTGAGTACAAAACATTTCGTTTTTGTTTTCCTTTTTGAATAATTATATGCAATGGCTTTTTTGTATGGAGCACGTAAAACTGATTTGTTAACTTTAATTAATGAGTTAGGACTAAAAGCAGCAAAAGGTACTAAAGTCGCTGATTTGATTAGTATCATCACCAGTTCAGAAACTTATGATGAGGACTTTAGTAAAAGTAGATTAGATGTTATTATTGCTGAGAAACTAGAACAGAAAAAGATAGCAGACCAGGAGTTTGAACTAAGGAAACTCGAATTGGAGGCAAATATTAAAAGAATTGGTGATGTTCCGGTTCCGCCAACTGTTTTTAAAAAACATAATTTGTTGAAATTAATGACACGTTATGATATGTCCGGCGATATAGGTGTTTATTTGAAATTATTTGAAAGGCAAATCAGTCGAATTGAAATTCCTAAAGAAGATTGGGTCACGTATTTACTCCAAATGCTGCCGTTAGAGATTATAAGCATTGTCGCTAGAGAACCAGATCCGTCGGCTAATGAGTATGATCATGTTAAGAAGTTACTTTTGAAACACTTTAGGCTGACCCCAGAAAAGTTTAGACAAAAATTTGTTCAGCACAAGAAGGAATCGGTCGCCTCTTGGCGCGATTTTGCTTTTGAACTTAAAACTTATTTTGAAGAGTGGATTACCGGATTAGAAGTCAAAACATTTGAAGATTTGAAGGAACTTTTGGTTGTAGACCAATTAAAGCGGAAAATGTCTCCTGACGCTCGTGAACATTTTTATACGACTTACCCACAATAAAAAATATTGATAAGTTGGTTAATAAATTGGATGAATATGAAGCTGCGAGGCGTAATTTTCAAAGGGATGGGGATTTTAAAGCAAGGGTGAAATTTAATTATAGTAATAGTTCAAGAAATGATAATAATTCAAACATTCGTTGTTTTAACTGTAATTTGTTTGGTCATAAATCCTCAGAATGTAAAAATAAGACAGACGGTCCCCGGTGTTTTAAATGTTCAAGGTTAGGACATACCGCCAATATGTGTGATGAAAAGAAAGAATCTCTGGTCTCAATAACAAAAAAAGTTCCTAACAGAATCGAGATGACAGCTGAAATTGAAGGTGTAAGTCTGAGTGTAGTCTGCGATTCAGGATCAGAACTTTCTTTAATGGATTATGAATTTTATGTTAAAATTGGATCACCTAAACTGAATTTAAGTAATATATTTTTAACGGGAATCGGAGGTGAGGAAATTTCACCGATTGGATACTTTCATTCTGAAATATCTTTTGAAAAATGTGCAATTGAAACTGACATTTATGTTCTCAGAAAATTGTGTCATGAAGTAATTAATTGGACTGATGTAATTAATAAACTGAATATTTCGATTAATGAGAAAGGCGTTGAAGTCTTGGGAAGAAGAAATACATTTTGTGTCAATTACGCTAGGATTAAAAACAGAGAACCGCTTAATGGAAAAATAAATGAAACACAAGGTTTCCTTGAGCCAACACCTGCACCGAAAGCAGAAGGTTTTGACTGCGAGTCTCTGTCTGTGACCGGATGCAGAATACACATCCGAAATAATAGCTATACAGTTTCTCTTCGCCAAAGTAGACATAATCTGCCACAGTCTGAGGGCAATAAATTTTTATTTTGTTTAGCAAATGCGATATATTTGAAAGAGTTAGATGTGAGTAATATCGTAGAATCTAAATTTAGAAACGAAGTGATAAGACTTATTGATAATTATGTACCGCGGAAAGTCAAATCAACCAATGTGAAAATGAATATTGTTCTATCGGACGAATGCCCCGTAGCTTAAAGACCTCGACGATTTGGTTTTGTCGAACAAAAAATAATAGATGATCAGGTAGAAATGTGGTTGAAAGACGGGATTATAAAAGATAGTTGTTCAGATTATGCAGCCCCTGTCGTGTTATGTAAGAAAAAAGATAATTCGCATCGTTTATGTATAGACTATCGAAAGCTGAATAGAAAAGTCATCAAAGATAAATTCCCTTTGCCGCTAATTGAAGATGTTCTAGATCGTTTGTCAAATTCTACAGTTTTCACCTCGCTCGATTTAAAGAACGGGTTTTTCCACGTAGACATCGATGAAAAAAGTAGGAAATATACAGCCTTCATCACACACAAAGGACAATATGAGTTTCTTAAGTGTCCTTTTGGACTATGTACTTCACCAAATGTTTTCATGAGATACGTTTATAATGTCTTTCGAGATTTAATTCGCGATGATACGGTAGTAATTTATTTAGATGATATTATCATTCAATCAAAAAATGAACAGGAAGGTGTAGAGAAATTGACACGAGTTCTCAAAGTTGCCTCAGATTATGGTTTAGAGTTGAATGTTAAGAAATGCCAATTTTTAAAGAGGAAAATAGAGTTCCTAGGTCATGTTATTGAGAATGGCACGATTCAACCTTCTCCAGATAAGACTTTGGCTGTGAAAAAATATCCTGTGCCAAAATCGATTAAACAAGTACAATCATTCTTGGGACTTACAGGGTATTTCCGTAAATACATACCACAATATTCGCTAATTGCTAAACCATTGAGTGACTTACTCCGTAAAGAGGCAGAATTCAAATTTGGATATGAACAATTAGAAGCATTCAATAAATTGAAAGATATTTTATCTCAAAAGCCAGTCTTACACATTTTTAAACAAGGAATGCCGTTAGAACTACACACAGACGCGAGCAGCTTTGGGTTTGGGTCTGTACTGCTAATGAAATCAGATGACGGAAATCTGCACCCCATACACTACATGAGCAGAAAAACAACCCCACAACAAGAAAAATACTGCAGTTATGAACTGGAGGTACTTGCCATTATAGAATCCTTAAAGAAATTTCGAAACTGTTTATTGGGATCAGAATTCAAAATTGTTACAGATTGTGCAGCATTCCAAAAAACACTTGACAAAAAAGAGCTTGCACCAAGAGTAGCACGATGGGCTTTACTTTTGGAAGAATTTAATTATGAGATCGTTCACCGATCGGGAAGTTTAATGAAGCATGTGGATGCACTTAGTCGCAATACAGTTTTGCTTGTCACACAATCACAAGACGAAATGACGTCCAAAATAATTACCGCACAAGATAAAGATGATCACATAAGAGTAATCAAAACTTTAGTTGAGAGAGATGAGAAAAAAATTATTTTATAAGAAATGATGTTTTGGTTAAAATTGAAAACGGAAGAGATCTTCTTGTGGTACCTGACGAATTACAAACCGAAATCATACGAAAAGTGCATAGAAGAGGACATTTTGCCATATCGAAGACTGAAGAAGTATTAAAGCAAGAGTTTTAAATCCCGAATTTGAAACATAAAGTAGAAAGTGTGATAGCAAATTGCATAGAGTGCATTTTGCATAACAAGAAATATGGCAAGGGTGAGGGGTTTCTAAATCCAATACCAAAGGAAAACATTCCTCTCAGCACGTACCATATCGATTTCATTGGACCTTTGCCGTCAACAAATAAGCGATACCAATACATTTTCACGATTGTTGATGCGTTCACAAAATTTACCTGGTTCTATCCTGTAAAATCTACGTCCGCGAGAGAAGCTATTGAAAAGTTGAAGCAGCAGCAGACCACATTTGGGAACCCATCACGAATAATCTCAGATCGAGGAACAGCGTTCACCTCAAAAGAATTTGAAGATCATTGCATTGAGGAAGGAATCGAACACTTAAAAATCACCACCGGAATACCTAGGGGAAACGGACAGGTCGAGCGAATTCACAGAACCTTAATACCCGTTTTGGCCAAACTTTCACATGAAGATACGACTAAATGGTTTAAGTACGTTGCTGATGTGCAGCGGATAATCAATAGTACGACTACCAGAAGCACGAAATATTCCCCATTTGAGTTGTTGGTGGGGGAAAAAATGAAGAATAGAGAGGACGTGAAGATCAAGGAAATCTTGAATGAAGAATATGCGGACCAATTAATGAAAGATCGTAATGACATGCGAGAAGATGCTAAATGGAATATTTTAGAGTTGCAGAAAGAGAATAGAAGGCAATTCAATAAGAAGAGAAAGAGATCTAATCTCTATAAGCTAAATGATCTCGTCGCAATCCAGCGAACTCAGTTTGGGACAGGTTTAAAACTAAGACAAAAATTTTATGGTCCTTACAGAATCACAGCTATAAAATTAAATGACCGATATGATGTTGTAAAAGTTGGGTGTCATGACGGACCTCAGAAAACTTCCAGTGCCGCCGACCATATGAAGTCATGGTCAGATGATTTGGAGTAGTTTTTTACAGAAAACTTTCAGTGTGCTATCCACGAATCGGATAGATATATTTTTTTCGTTTCTCTTTATTTTATATTTTTAGGTTCATCGGTTTCAGGCAGCCGAGGACGTCTGAGTTGCAGGATGGCCGAACTTGTGAGAATTCCCTTCTTGTGGCAACACAGATATTTTAGAGTCACAAGACACGCGCCGCGCCACGAATTAAGGATAATGTGCCACTGGTGCAAATGGGTTACAACTCAACCGTTTCTTTGGAACGCACGTTATTTTATTTTATTTTATTTATGCTGGATTAAAATTTTACGCTATGTTATGATGGTTGACGGAATGATGATTGCAGGTTTTTCTTTGTGGCTCTGGCTAAATGAGCATTATTGTCGTGTCAGACGGACACAGATATTCTTTTTCTTTATTGTAATAATATGTTGTGGTGATTAAATGTTAGTTGTGAATACGCATTATTATATTTTGACTTGAAATACTTTTGATATTTGAACCGTGGGGATAAATTTCCCACACACACACACACACACACACACACACACATATATATATATATATATATATATATATATATATATATATATATATATATATATATATATATAATATATATATATAATATATATATATATATATATATATATATATATATATATATATATATATATATATATACATATATATATATATATATATATATATATATATATATATATATATATATATATATATATATATATATAATATATATATATACATACACATACACATGTATATATAGGGTAAGTATACCGAATATGAGACCCCTTTTGATTTTCAGGTATAACTAGGAAAGTAAGTAAGGGATTATAGTACCAACTTGATATCCTTTTAATGCATATATTTTACTACATATAACAATGAAAGAAAATTAAAATAACCTTAAAATTTTCTTAATTGAAATTATGTTCATAAATTTTCCATTTTTTGGGGATCTGAAAAAAGTAGTCCTAATATGAGAACCCCCCCCCCCCTTCTACATCTCTAAAAATGAATTAAATTACTGAAAAGTTCGTAAAAAACAAAACTGTACAGAATAATTAGATAACAGTTACAGATACTGTTATTAGATACAGTCGCATCCGAGACGGACCCTGCGGCTATGGGCCTCGCACCCGCTCTGGGAAGGCCCCGGTCAGGGGGACTTGCTGCGAGGTCCGATCCCGGCACGCTCACTCCTAAACGCCACATTTCCCGCGACCACTTAAGGTCGGGGATTCGGCGCTGGGCTCATACCTATATACACTAATAGGTGAAAAAGAACAAATTCGTTGGTTTACACTATAGGTTTTGTTTACTTTTTGCTTTTAGATTCAAACTTTTCGCATTGTTTACAAATAAAAAGTCCGTCAGCTCCACAATCTTCATGGGCCCTCCTGAAACACCTTTTGCATTGACGCCACTGCTCTCCCCGTTTGTCTTCTGAAAATAAACAACCACAAAAAAGTTATTCAACCTCGTTTTCATCAGTGCTATCATCACTGCTGTCACGGAGAGAAAGTTTTTCATCATCTTCAATTAAGCTGAGATCATCATAGCTATAATTAGACTTATTCGGTCTCTGTTTTTTAACTAGTGTTGCATTTTCATCCATCCTTAATATTCTCCTTCCTGTAGGGACCCTTTTGCCTTTTCCTTTTCCCTTTATTGTTTCCTTATCCTTTACTTTTTTTTATCTTGACCTCATTTTCCTTGTTTATCCTTTGATTTCTTATGTTTTAGGTCTATTGCTTTTTTTCTTGTAGGAAACAAAGTTTTCTTCGAATATGCTGCAGTTCTTTTACTAATGCTATCAATCAATTTATTTTTATTGAGCGATGATGTGATAATATCGGCTTTACGGGCCCTTCTTTGTTTTGAGGTGTTTTTCTCAGGTAACGTAGGCAAGGGATTTTTTTTCTTCAGGAGTCACTAAGAACTGGTTTGAACTTGTTGTTTGATCGATACCTTACACATTGTCACTAATGCTACATGGTTGTGGATTTCTCCTGGGCGTCATTGCATCTGCAGCTTCAGGGGAAACAAGGCTGTGAGAGTGAAAACTAAATTGCCTAATATGAGACCCTATCTCATATTTGGCATGCTTTGGAGTCTCATATTGGGCACGACCATGTTGTTGAACACGACAACGAATTTTTTAGGTTAGAATTGACGTTAGCTTAAAAAAATAGGCATGTTTACACTCCACATTCATAGCTATCTATCCAATACTAACAGTTTTAATAAGAGTCTTTCCTTGAAGGTGAAAACAGCCAATGAAAATGGTGATGAAAAAAGTTGACGAGCACATATTCAGAAAAATAAATACTGCATCTTTGTGTGCGCTTGCAAACACTCGACTGACTCACCGATTACGAATGATGCAATAGACTACTATTTTACGCTCCAGTCACCAGGAGGCAGTACTTGATACGTCCTGTAAGCTGGGGTCTCACATTCGGCATACTTACCCTATATGTATATATATATATATATATATATATATATATATGTTGTGAAGGATCAACAATTTGAACATTTTGTCTCCTTCCAACAGTATAGCCGTTGTCTTTTTCCATCAACACATTTGTGGGTCATAAAACAGCCATATTGGAAAAAAGGGGGAACGACCTGCACCCTCACCAAGTTCCAAGAAGCATTTCACCCCAAAATTCCTTAGGATGAGAGGAACAAAAGGTAAATCGGAAGAAGCTGGGGCGGTTGGCTACTTTTTGGCGATTTTTTTGAAAAGTCGCCAAATTTGCGTTTCTGAGTCCGCCATTTTTTTCCCCGCTCATATTTTGATGTTTTGCTGTTTTTAAAAGTTTAAAACACCAAAACAACGAAATATGAAGGGGGGAAAAAAAGAGAACTCAGAAATTCTGGCGACCTTTCAAAAAAATCGCAACATGAAAAGTTTAAGGTATCCGACTACGTTCGGTGCCATTTTTTACAAAAACTTGTGCTATTTTTCGCCGGAATATAGCACCAAAGTAGGAAAATGATGAAAAAAAATAGTCCCCTAACTAGACAATAGCAATTTTAAATGTAAAATACATTTGAATAATTACATTTTTAATGAAATAAAGTTCTTCAGAAAACGAAATTAAAATATTTAATTGTACTGAAATCGCTCCGATTTAATTTCTTATCATCGTATGGAAAAAAATAAAAGATTTAGAAACAGAAATTTACATTTTTTTAAAGAATATAAGAAATTTCGTAATTTTCGTCTAAATCGACGTTTTAAACGTAGTCAGATACCTTAAATAACAAACATAAAAATTGACTTACCTTGATCTAGATTCGCACGTCCTAGGATTGTTTTTTGACGATGCCTTCATAATCGCCGTAATTTTTAGTAGACGTTGACTAAACGTTAAAGAATTAAGTTTTTAAAATTTAAGTATTTTTTAAGTTTTCAGATTCAGTAAATTTGCTTTTTTTATTACTTAGGGGGAAATGAGATGCTTTCACAATCGGCGTAGTTTTCGCTAGACGTTCACTAATCGTTTTACATATCTTTTCATCAACCGTAGGGTTGTAATTACTATCAAAGTTCAGTAAATTTGCCCTTAAATTTATCCAAAATTCTTTGAGTTCTCATTGAAACTCTAAGGGACTTTACTTTGAATTCTTAAATTGATTCTTATTCAGTTTCGAATTCCTCTTCATCAGTAATATTATCTTAATAATCCTGCTGCACTTTTGCCCCTTTCACTCAAGATCATAAAGGAAAAACAACGAAAATTTACCGGTATTCGTTGGCAATTATGAAAGGCGTCGCATGAGCATAAAAGTCAGTGTTAATCCAAGGAAGAGCGGGAACCGAAAGAATAAAATAATTTTAATTGCGCGCGGAAATCAAATTTAGAGCAACGGCAACCAATCAGGAATCAATCTCAACCCTTTGGAACAGTTTATTGCAAAAAACAGGTGTACTAGGTTTTAAGGTTGCGCCATCTATTCTATATTAATAGAGTACATATAATGTGGTACTGTACAATATCCAATTCAACCAGACATTTAGTGTTTAATTTTGCATTTTAACAATAAATGAATCTATTTCATTGAATTCAATTGTGTAATATAAAACTCTTCACATTGAAGTGCAACATTATATTAAGTTGATTGTAGCTTTACAGGTTATCATTGCAAAGTGTGATTTACATATTCATTATTACCACTTACTCTTATGACCATATATTTTAAGCTGTGAAGATTATAGTTTCAGCTTGATCAGTAAATTTATACATCCAAGATAAACTTGGCCAAAGTGAGAATATTTTAGATCATCTGTGGATAAGATAACGCACACTCTTGGAACTCGAACAGCCCAAGAAAAACAAAATCTTTGATCACTGAATATGTAATATATGATTGTGACCTCTTTACCTATCTCCTCATTAAATTTTAAGTTATATAATGATTAGAGTTCTGGCTTAATGTATGAAAAGTGACAGGCTTGAATCTTAGGTTGGCACGGATGTTGTAATGGTTCGGAATCCACTTTAAATCATACGGCCCAGTCTAATTAGCTCTTATGAGCATAATTGACCATAAAGTTACAAATCAACCAACCGACCCAACAGTTCAAATTTAATATTGTCTTTGTTATTTTTGTCAATTTCTAATAAAACATTCTTCTAAATAAAGGTTAGTAGAATTAGAGATAAAAAATATCTTGCTCTTTAATATGGCTTTCTGCTTGTTGGGTTATCTAGTATAACCATAAATTTTCTTACAATTAGATCTCATGGAATCCCAAGGAACATAAAATTTGTATCTCTATTACCGAAAAGTGTTACAGAATTACAGTATTTCATTTTGCTCCCTTTGGTTATCACAAAAATGGACTTAGCATCCTTCAATTTATACACAAGAAAAATATTTTTATTCTGGCTTCTGGTATTGTTATATATAAAATACAAATGAAAAATGCAATCTTTTCAGGTCTTGATAATAACATTTCTTCTGTTAATCTTTTTATTATGTAAATACACAAATGTAACCACATTAAAATAATTTTTTTTTAAATCAAATAAAAAAAAATTATCTTTTAAAATAAATTTAATTATTACAATTTAAAACTTTAAATAATTTAAAATTTGATTTTTAAAACTTATATATTCAAATAAATTTAAATTATTACAATTTAAACTTTAAATATTTTAAATTTAAGCTTATTATCCAATACACTTATTTTTTACTTTAAATAGTTTAAAATTTGATTTTTAAAAAATTATATATTCAAATAAATTTAAATTATTACAATTTAAACTTTAAATATTTTAAATTTAAGCTTATTATTCAATACATTTATTTTCTAATTAACAAACTCAAATTTATCAAATTTAAATGATTGTGGAAATTTGAAGAAAGAAAATTTAAATTTCAACAATTTATTTTGTTAAAATCTCTATAAATTCTGATTTTAATACATACTAAATTAAATAGAATCCTTTATAAGTCAACAGATGGCAGCAGGAGCAAAACTGATGCTGGGATTAGATTAATATCTGCAAACAGGGTTGCTATCGAAGGCGCATTCATATGAATTGTAGGGGTAACCAGAAATCGGGATATATCATAACAGGAAGTAAATAATCGCCAAGTTGGCGGCAGCCCCAGCTTCTTCCGATTAACCGAACAAAATTCCAGGAAAGACTCAAGGGACATCCAATATTCGCGGAAATAAAAATACCACCTGTGTCAACCGTGGGGATGTCGTATCATCCTGCCCACGAATAAAATACACAGAACGGCAATGCATTGACGTGAGAGACCAGCCTGGGGAGGGGCCAAAAACCAAAAGGGGAAAAAGGAACCCCCTAGTTTTTTTAGAGAATCAACGACGAGAGCTGAGGCAGAGGGTGAGAGGTTGTGTGGCGAGCTGTGAAGAAAGATCTGCAACTGCTGCGCAATGACGAGGAGAGGAGAGATGCGCCCTCACTAAAGCCAACGAGTAGGAATGTCGGACTTCACCCGCCCGCGCCATGCCTGCTGCCTCCACCGAAGTGCCCCATCATCTGCGTCCCATGCCTTGCTGTCTCCTTCAAAGTTCCCCAGGTTGATCATTTCTACTCTTTCAAGGAGTGCTGGTGTTTTTATCAACTTTGATAAATTGAATTTTATTTCGCTCGACCCTTAATGGTTCTTCCGCAGGAAGCGGATACAACATGGTCTATTTCTTTATACATAAATTTCAATTAGCCAAGAAATGCATTTAGAATATGAAAACTAACCTTTGAGTAATATTGCAAAAATAAATGTTCTTATTTTATTTATAAACGTATCGTGACCTCTGGAGTTCACCTCCCAATTTTACACAACGCAATGGGGTATCTCTAGTACCCCTCATAACAATATCAATATATATATGTGTGTGTGTAACGCGTGAGATTGACCACAAGTTAATGCTCCGAAGACGCCTAACCTCCCACGTTAAGTTGAAATTAACCGATTAAAATAAAGTAGTCATGGCTAATATGAAAAACAACGACACCACCATTCGTGAAAGACATTTATTTGATAATTGCCGGCGACTCTCTCGGTGTATATGCGGCAGGGGAAAACGTACGAGAGTCGGTCCTATTTTGGAAGCCAGAACTTATATAACTTCATCTCATCACGTGACAGTAGGGTGTTGATTTACAGTTGATTGGTTAGAAGTTTAGTGTTTTTGCGCGCACTAGAGTTAAATAGGTACTGATGCTACACATCTTATGATTTTGTGAAAACGGCAGCCATCTTGGGGGAAAATACCTGGGCTGCTTTAGACTGTAATTTTGATGATAAATTTAATTCGAACCCCAAGGGAATTTACAGTAGCTTTGAATTTAAAAGGGGTATGTAATATATATATATATATATATATACATACATACATACATACATATATATATATATATATATATATATATATATATATATATATATATATATATATATATATATATATATATATATATATATATATATATAACATATAAAACCAAAAACCTTTTCTAATTTCCCAGTTCTTTTCAATTTCCTTTAAAATTATTTGAGCGTAAGCAAACAAATTTCGTTTTCGTTTTAAAGAACAAAGGAATTGTAAGAGCAATAGTAGGCAATTGATATACCGCCCCTTTGCCCCAGTCTCGTGGGCACCTAAAAAATCATAGCAAGACTTGGGATTCCAATGCCCAGAAAACTGGGTCGGTCAATAAATGCAAGTAGAACGGGTCATGTGACAGGACCTCATGAAGCTTATTTAAGCTTGGACACGCTATGAAGAGCGGGTTTATTTTTGCTTGGCATTTTGGCCTAGTAAAAGTACTGTAGCCCTACTGCTGAAACGGAATTAAAATAATTCATTAGAAGACTGGAGATTTTACTCGACAGCGACCAAGACTATTCACCTATCCGCACCGCAGCCCCAGTGCCTCGGGTGTGCTTCACAGATGCCGACATAGCAAACCTTCAACGCCACGATTTAATTACCAGGACCCACCAGTCTTGCAAAGCGATCCTGGCTGCAAGTACGGTGACATGACCGTGGCCTGGAACACCCCATCCACGGCATGTTACACACACACACACAAACATATATATATATATATATATATATATATATATATATATATATATATATATATATATATATATACAAGGTGAGCCCATAAAGTAACCGGACAATTTTTTATATATAAGAAAAATATTATTCACCTTCAAATAAATTTATCTCTTTCAAAATAATCGCCAAAGTAGTCTACACAAATTTTCCAACGTTTCTTCAAGTCACCGAAACACTGTTTATAGGCGTTGGAACTAACCGTTCGCAAAATACGCATAACATTTGATTTAATATCCGAGACGTTTTCAAATCTCTGTCCTTTCATGGTCATCTTAAGCTTCGGAAAAAGGAAAAAAATCAGCTGACGATAAGTCGGAGAATAGGGTGGGTGATGTATCACTGAAATTGAATGCTTAACAAGATATTGTTGCACAGAAATTGCTGCATGGGGCCTAGCATTATCGTGTAAAAGAAACCATTGCCCAGAATCAAAACAGTTCCATCCTAACTCACCTTATCCCGCTCCTTAATCGAAAAAGTGCTGGGTGGTTTTAATGGGTTTTGTGCCGTTTAACGTTTTAAAAGATTAAAGTTAAAATATTCGCAGGGTTTGATTACTAATTAGTTATTACCCATTACTTAATTTCCCAGGTTCTTTTACTAATTACCCAGCATGTAAACACTGTAGAAAAGATAGACACAACTTAAATGTTTATATAAATGATGAGGACCAATATTTAAAAATTAACAACAAATATTTATTACACACATAAACAATTAAATTACAGTATTAAAATGATTATTCAAATAACTACATGAATAATAAATAGTGAGCTAAAATGATTAATATTCTTTCAAATAACAAATTGGGTCCTCACCGGATAAACACGTAAAGGTATGTATAATTTACGGGATTTTAATTTAAATTTAAATCTTAAAATAGTACCGTCAATATCACCATAATTGCAAAGACTGACTTACCCCAAAATCGGCTCGGTAAGCATCGCTCATGGTAGTAGGTAAAGGGGCAGGGTGGACTCGAGAGTCCACCACAGGGCAAGCCCGCAGGCTATTCGCCCTCTGCACACCTCTATATCCTCTGCACACACTCTATCTAACTCTCTGAAAACTTTCTCTCTCTATCTCTGTATCATTTCTACCCCTTAATATTCATCTCAACTTTTTTGCATATATCTTTCCACCTTCCAATCACAATATTTTCTTCTCCATATAAACTCCACCTACGTCTTAAAACCTTTTTCTAGTGGCTATAATATTTTCTTTATTAAATTTCACAAATCTCATTGGGTCTACTTTCCTCACGTTTTCCCCTTTTCCTTCCTACATTTTTCTTATATTTTATTTTCTAACACCTGGTCAGTTTTATAACATTTTTTCCTTACCATGGTCCGACAATACTGCTACTGTTGCGTAAATTCCACTATAATCCTTTCAATTCTTATTCCTTATTCTAAAGGGGCTTTTTCGACTGACCCTCGTCCAACGCAACTCTTTTATCATGGGGCCTTTTAACTAACCGCAATTCTACTTTACTACTCAGCCTTTTCTTATGGGGCCTTTATATGGGAGCGGCGGCTATTTCCAAACCTTCCCCTCTCTACCATAAATATATTTTTATTGCGTACGTTTCCCTTTTCTAACAATCTTTTAAACTTATGTAAAAGGCCTTTTCTTATGCTGACCCTTTCTTAATTCTTATTCCCCTTCACAACGCTTCACAATGGATAAAAGAATCTTGAACCTGACTTGCAGTTGTTAATTCTCCTAGAAGCCTTTTGCTGGCTTAAAGAGCCAGCAATACTCACAAAAGTCTCAGAAAAAGAAAAAAAATTTAAAAAAAAAGAAAAAAAAGTTGTAAGTCCCGATTTGAGATTTAATACCTAATTGGTTGAGAGACCTACTACTAACTGGTGGAGGACCCAACGTTGAATGATAAACATACATATATAGCACAAAAATACCAGGTTATATATATACAACACAAAAAAATTATCAAATTCTAATCGATGTAAAAGTAGACTCGTTAGGATAATATTCTTAGTAAAATTTAACACTTTCAACCAAGATAAATGGCTTCTTTTTCCAAAATTAATCCTGATAGTAACACTTGTGCTTAGGTATTAATATAGGGGAAAATTATCCAGTAATAATGTAATATAAAGCATAAATAAGAATGAATAAATTAAAAGAGTACAATAAAATTATAAATAATGCCCACACACAAAATTTGAGTTACTGAAAAAAAAATTGATATAACCAATGTTAAAATAGGCTTACTAGAACAAACTCGTAGCATAAATGGATACTGGTAACCAACCTAAATAACATTTTGTATCTAAAATATAATTAAAAGTAACTATTGGGCTTGAGAAAGACACAAAAAAAATTAGTTTAAAAATTAGCCTAATCATAATATATATGAGTTGCTTGAAAAAATAAATGAAACAGATAATACTGAGTTATATATAATTTAAAAAAAATATTTTCCAGAGTGTAAATGATTGGAAAATAATTGCCAATAGCATAGACGAAGTATGCGATGCCAACCATAATGAAACAAAATTCTTAGTAAAATCAATACTGATAACCTTCATAAATAACACTTCCTCATAAATAACATTTCGTAAAATAACACTTCCCTCATATCATAAATAACATTTCATTCCTAAAAATAATTAATGCTAATTCTTGAGCTGAAGGTATACAAAAGAAATGGGTATAAGAATTAGAGCATCATAATAAAGTGCAAATAAAAAATGACTGATTTAAAATAGAGAAATGGATTTAAAATAATTAATGTCCTGAGTATATTTTAGTGAGATATACAACATCAGAAAGTGATTGTTGAGAAGACTTGTACGAAACGTCGGTTTCACTGGAAGACTAAGTGTTCTAGGTAATATATAAAGTTCTTGAAATGACAGCAATCACAACTGAAAATTCTGAAATTATCCAGATGAAGTGTTAAGGAATTAAGAGCTAGGTTCTGGTGAACACATAAAGTTCTTGGACGGGAAAATTGTCCGTGGATCATGTTGAATTACTCCAGCAACGTCCACAGTGCAATCGTAAGACCTAAAGAGTTGGGTAACACTCTTACGGGCAAGAATAATCAACTGTAGCTCGACGACATGGTGGGGCTTGAAAAGACCGCTATTCCGTCTGGCTTAATTTCGTGCACTATCCGCAAGCGCACTGTCGATGAGAAGCGAGCGCCGCTGTCGATTATTACAGGATAATGAAGGTCAACAAGATGCACGTCCCTCTGTAGATGAAAACAAACACTGTCGTACATTCCGCTGGTTGCGTCCGCTGGACGCAAAGTCTGGAAATCGTTGTTAAATGTGGAACACATCGCAAAGTATCCCCAAGAAAGAAAAAAAAATGATGAAAAAAAATTGAAATGTTTGGTATCTGGGGTATTGACTCCAATCTCACTCGCCGTGACATGCACAAATGCTCGCCAGCTGAATCCAAGGTATTAAAGCTGGGCCGTACAGCAAAGATCTTCTCGTGTTATCGAACAAAATTACCCATGTCACTTCATCATGGGAGCTGTAGTCAGCAGCTTCAAAGGTTAAACAAAAATTGTGGTGCCCAGGAAAGCACCAAAAGTAAACAACATTGAGCTATAGGGTAAAGTCTATCTTACAAATCATGTTGAATTGACAGTACATTCAAAAAAATTCTTAGTCGTATAAAGGGTAAAATTAAAATAACTGTATATTTAATAATTGTTAGTCATTAAATTAAGACATTATTCTCTTATAATATAAAATATAAAAATTTCCCCTTATATTTGTTCATTATCCTCTATTCATTATCCTCTAAAGAATTAGGGAAAAATGATTAATTATCTAAATGAATATCTATTATGGCATACCTTTGTATAAAACAACCAAATATCTAATGATATTGTAACACATCATCATAATTATCATTATTAATTATACTACTATTATTATTACACACATTATATATACACATTTCTGTAGAATGCCTGTTTATGCATTTATGTAGTGTGTTAGAAAAAAAAATATTTATAATAATAAAATATTGAACGCAAAACTACATGTACAACAACAATGACAGGTGATCAGTCCGCCAAAACAAGATACATTAGAAGTTACATCCAAAATTTTAAAATTTATTTAGTTTTTGATTTGTAACATATTTTAGAGTTAAACAACAATGCAAACTAAATTTTTGAAACCAGAGATGAGTAATAAAAGCAAAAAGGAAGGAGAAAAGAAAAAATATTGTATATTTCGATTTTTTACAAAAAATAAAAGAAAACCCTAGTATAATGATAGGGAAAATTATGACGAGAGAGAAAAAAAAATTATGTGTTATAACTCTCTTATTGACATGACAATTGACATTCGATTAAAGTTAAGGCTAAGAAACGACAGATAATTGTCTAATTTAAAATGCATTAAGTATTTACAAAAAAAAGAAATTAATTAATAACAAATTGAAATTAAGCAATAATAATAAACATATATAAATAATAAATAGCAAAAGAAAGAAACTTATGTAAGAACAAGAAAAAAAATTAAAAAATAAAAGATAACGTTAAGAGGTGCGTTTGCATCTCCATGCATAAGAACGAATTTTAGAATATCGCGATTCTTACGCGGGAAATTTCGAAAAAATTCCATTCTTCACTGTTCTCCGTTGTCTGTCCGCAACGATCAAATATCGTCTTATAAATTTACGAACCAGAGAGTTAATTGTAAGTGAAGCGATTGTGAATTTCATCTGTTCTCCTCTTATAGGAGACAATTTTCAGAAAATCAAAATTCATTCATTATTCCCCATGCCTATTCATTATTATGTTAAATTCACTCATTAATAACAGACATAGAAAATGAGTCTAAACAAAAAACAGAAAACGCAATAAAAATAATTACATAAATAATAAAAAAGATTAAATAAAAAGCAAAAGAGATACGTTTCGCTTCTACTTTCTTTAAACCGTACTCAGCACGGCCTGAAGATATTGTTTGACTCCCCCCATCGAGGAACAACAAGCAAACAGTACATAACTATACGCAATTCGAAAACCCGATGCTTCGCTCTATCACTATAGCTCTAATTCATAGCTACAGTGAAAAGAATTTCCCTCTTCTCTCCCGGCCAAAACGGAACGCAGGAGAAACTTGAAAAGGAATAAAAACCGCAACTGCACTCCCCTCTCTTCGAAGGGCAATATTCTATTCTTCGCCCCCTCTTATGAGAGCACAATTCTTTAAAAGAGACCAAATTTTGCCCACTAAACAGGACAAATCGTGCATTATATATCGCCCTGAACCCGAAATTTATCATTCTGTAGTATCGCCTTTCCCTTGATTGGGATTTAAAAATTGCGACTAGGGGGGTCGATATAATACACTAAATACATTAAAACACTAAAGGAAAACGTCAAAAAAAAATATCCTTCTTAATCATTTATTTTTTTGTAACATAAGCATGCACAACTTAAATTTTACTCAATGTAAATAAATATCAACATACTCTAATTACATCCTAACTACGAACACATAAATCCCAAAATCTCAATAGAAATTTTATAGCAAACACATAGAAAGAAAGAAAAAATTATATACATGCATAAAACCGTAATGAAATTTCGAAATCGGAAACCCATTAACGGTATATATCAAAACACAATTATAACACATTAAAACATGATTTTCTATCAAGAAAAAAAATTCTCTTAACCATTGATATACTAATTATATCATTGCTCTTAAAAGTACGACATAATATAAAAATAAAAATTTTAATATACACAAAAATAAAATTCTGGACTAAAGTCACACACATGTCAAATTGAAATAAAATTGCTAAAATAGTACTAATTTTCCCAATAAATTACCTGGTTTTAATGGGTTTTGTGCCGTTTAACGTTTTAAAAGATTAAAGTTAAAATATTCACAGGGTTTGATTACTAATTATTTATTACCCATTACTTAATTACCCAGGTTCTTTTACTAATTACCCAGCATGTAAACACTGTAGAAAAGATAGACACAACTTAAATGTTTATATAAATGATGAGGACCAATATTTAAAAATTAACAACAAATATTTATTACACACATAAACAATTAAATTACAGTATTAAAATGATTATTCAAATAACTACATGAATAATAAATAGTGAGCTAAAATGATTAATATTCTTTCAAATAACAAATTGGGTCCTCACCGGATAAACACGTAAAGGTATGTATAATTTACGGGATTTTAATTTAAATTTAAATCTTAAAATAGTACCGTCAATATCACCATAATTGCAAAGACTGACTTACCCCAAAATCGGCTCGGTAAGCATCGCTCATGGTAGTAGGTAAAGGGGCAGGGTGGACTCGAGAGTCCACCACAGGGCAAGCCCGCAGGCTATTCGCCCTCTGCACACCTCTATATCCTCTGCACACACTCTATCTAACTCTCTGAAAACTTTCTCTCTCTATCTCTGTATCATTTCTACCCCTTAATATTCATCTCAACTTTTTTGCATATATCTTTCCACCTTCCAATCACAATATTTTCTTCTCCATATAAACTCCACCTACGTCTTAAAACCTTTTTCTAGTGGCTATAATATTTTCTTTATTAAATTTCACAAATCTCATTGGGTCTACTTTCCTCACGTTTTCCCCTTTTCCTTCCTACATTTTTCTTATATTTTATTTTCTAACACCTGGTCAGTTTTATAACATTTTTTCCTTACCATGGTCCGACAATACTGCTACTGTTGCGTAAATTCCACTATAATCCTTTCAATTCTTATTCCTTATTCTAAAGGGGCTTTTTCGACTGACCCTCGTCCAACGCAACTCTTTTATCATGGGGCCTTTTAACTAACCGCAATTCTACTTTACTACTCAGCCTTTTCTTATGGGGCCTTTATATGGGAGCGGCGGCTATTTCCAAACCTTCCCCTCTCTACCATAAATATATTTTTATTGCGTACGTTTCCCTTTTCTAACAATCTTTTAAACTTATGTAAAAGGCCTTTTCTTATGCTGACCCTTTCTTAATTCTTATTCCCCTTCACAACGCTTCACAATGGATAAAAGAATCTTGAACCTGACTTGCAGTTGTTAATTCTCCTAGAAGCCTTTTGCTGGCTTAAAGAGCCAGCAAAAGCACCTCTTTGTAAAAACACTGATTAATTGTTTCATTTCCAGGAACAAATACGTGGTGAATAAGTCCCTTGTAATCAAAAAATGCAAAATCCATGAAAGGACAGAAATGTGAAAACGTCTGGGATATTAAATCAAATGTTACGCGTATTTTGCGAACGTTTAGTTCCAACGCCTATAAACAGTGTTTCGATGACTTGAAGAAACGTTGAAAAAATTGCATAGACTCTTTTGGCGATTATTTTGAAGGAGATAAATTTATTTGAAGGTGAGTAATATTTTTGTTATCTAAAAAAAAATTGTCCGGTTACTTTATGGGCGCACCTTGTATACACATATATGTGTGTGTAGGGGGGATATCCCAAGCTTTTAACCCTTTACTTCTCAGTACCCTTTAAAGTTAAAACTCTGACCTAAAAATTTGTACAAAAATCACACAAATGAAAACACAACAAAAAAAAATGATTATATATCATTTTAAATAAATATTTACAGCTCCTAGATACAAAAAAAAACACACACAAATGAAAACACAACAAACAAAACTTTATTATATATGATTTTAAATAAATATTTTCAGTTTCTATATACAAAAAAACACACAAATGAAAACATAACAAAAAAATTTGATTATATATGATTTTAAATAAATATTTACAGTTCCTATATACACAAAAACATACAAATGAAAACACAACAAAAAAAACTTGATTATATATGATTTTAAATAAAAATTTTCAGTTCCTATATACAAAAAAACACAAATCAAAACACAACAAAAAAAAACTTGATTATATATGATTTTAAATAAATATTTACAGTTCCTATATACAAAAAAAAACACACAAATGAAATCACAACAAAAAAAACTTGATTATATATGACTTTAAATAAATATTTTCAGTTCCTATATACAAAAAAAAAACACACAAATGAAAACACAACAAAAAAAACTTGATTATATATGATTTTAAATAAATATTTTCAGTTCCTATATGCAAAAGCAGTTCCTACACAACAAAAAACACACAAATGGAAACAAGACAAAAAAACTTGATTATATAGGATTTTAAATAAATATTTGCAGTTCGTATATACAAAAGTAGTTCCTACACATAAAAATATTCACTAACATTTTTTTTTTGCTATGTGATATTTTTGGAAGCACGTCAGTCCCTTCTGAAAAACCAGTTGGACCGGTTTGGACTGGCTAAGCTGGACAGAGAGGTAGCCAGAGAGAGACATGCAAACCGCTCTAGTTTCCCAGTGTTCCATATCGTGGAACACCTTTTGAAAATCTTTCGTTATTGCTATGGTTTCGGTATAAAAAATTTAAAATAATATAGAATAAATAGACTAGAGTACAGCCAATAAAATAACATAGAAATTTTTTCCTAGCAATTTTTTTGTATTTAAAAATGATATTTAAATTATGGCTTAGAAATATGGCTCTTTTTTATAACGCCACTCGAACGAGGTTATGTATGGGCTTGTACATGCTGCCATGTATTATCAAAAAGAGTAGATCAAAGTGAAAAAGGAAGCTAATTGCTTAATTTTTCGCCAAATTTTGACGATTTGAGAAGAGAGTAAAGTTAAGGGGGGAAAAGGGTTAATCTATATATACACTGCTGGCCACTGTAATTGCAACACCCTGAAGGAAACATGCAAATAACATGAAATATACAACATGCATTAGCGGAGGTGAGATATGCAAATGATTAGAATTTCAGCGCAGACGCACATCACGCGCGCCTGTGGCGCCACTTCAAAGCGCTATTTAAGGCTTGGAGATTTCAACGATTTCAAGTTCGGCAATTGTATTTTTATTGTGGTTTTTTCAAAAAAACGATCAATTATGCCTCGTCGAAAACAGCGATCATCTTTTGATCAAGTATCCGAGTTCGACAGAGGAAGGATAGTGGCCTACCGAGATTGTGGATTATCTTTCAGGGAAATCGGTAGTCGTGTTGGACGAAACCAAGCAACTGTAATGCGGATATGAGATCGTTGGATGCAGGAGGGTACGACGGGCCGGCGTGTTCGATCGCATCCACCTCAGCACACCACTCCACGTGATGACAGGCAAATTGTGCGCATGGCAGTGACGGATCGCTCAGTCACATCACGAATCATAGCACAGCACATGCAGTCTGTAACGCATCATCCAGTGTCTGCGCTTACCATTCGACGCCGTTTACAGCAGAGAGGTCTGTCCGCAAGTCGTCCATTGCTTTGTCTACCCTTGACACAGAACCACAGACGTCTCCGCCGCAAATGGTGCGATGACAGAAGGATGTGGACGGCAGAATGGAATGAAATTGTCTTTACTGACGAGTCACGCTTCTGTCTGCAACACCACGATGGTCGCATTCGAGTCTGGAGACACCGTGAAGAGAGGATGCTGAACAGCTGAATTATGCACCGCCACACTGGTCCTGCACCGGGTATTATGGTATGGGGCGGTATTGGATATCACTCTCGCACACCTCTAGTACGCATTGCCGGTACTTTAAACAGCGCGCGCTACATCTCCGAGGTGTTGGAGCCAGTTGTCCTTTCTTACCGTTAGGGCGTGCCCACAGCCATATTTCAACAGGATAATGCGCGACCACACGTGGCACGCATTGTCCAACGGTTCTTCGTCAATCGCCAGATTGAATTGCTTCCCTGGCCGCCTCGCTCTCCGGATCTTTCGCCGATAGAAAACATGTGGTCCATGGTTGCTCTACGATTGACCCAGATTCCATCCCCAGCTGCCACAGCAGATCAACTTTGGCAACGTGTGGAAGCTGCTTGGTCTGCTGTACCCCGAGAACTCATCCAAAGTCTCTTTGAATCAATGCCGAGTCGTTTGGCAGCGGTGATCTCCAACAATGGCGGCTACTCTGGCTACTGATTTTGGCAGGAACCACACTTCACAGAAGTCTATAAATTTAATCATTTGATACTTGGTCAACATGTTATCTACAAAATAAATTTTGTTGTGATATCTCTTGTCTCTCTTGGTGTTGCAATTTGGGTGGCCAGCAGTGTATATAAAACAGTTCCGTAACTGACTCACTGACTGACTCACTGACGTACAACGCACAGACTAAACCGCTGGACCTAAAGAGCTGAAATTTTGCATGGCGATTCTTCTTAGAGTGTAGGGGTGCACTAAGAAAGATTTTTGAAAAATTCTTCTTAGATTTTATTAAGTTAAATTTTTAAGCTGTTTTTGTAACTTTTTTTAAGTTTTCATTTAAAATAATAATTTTAGGGTTATAAAATTTATACCACGAGAATGATCATAAAAATTCCTTTAAAATAAAATCTTTTTTCGAACCTTACCTCGATTTTCTGATTTTTGGTGAATTTTTACAGATTCATTTTTAGAATTTAATTTATTAAACGCTGATCACGTGATTTCTTTTTCTGGTACTTTATATAAATTTATCGTCACATGCGTAACAACTAAATAGACAAAAACAAATTTTTTTTCTTTCTAATGCAGCAGACGATTAGATATTATCCCCAAAAAATATATATCCATTACGATTTTTTTATAAGTATATATATATATATATATATATATATATATATATATATATATATATATATATATATATATATATATATATATATATATATATATATATATATATATATATATATACACTGAAGTGCCACTGAATTAGGGATAGCAAAGCCTATGCAAATTGTGTAGCGCTGTGCATCATGCATGCGCAAGTGAGGGCGCTGTGGTAACTGCATATATAGCGCGTACTGTGGTTGTTCTGAATTAGTTGTTGGAATTGCCAGTATGGGTAAACTGCCTAATTTAGACGCCTTCGATCGCGGACAAATCGTAGGTGCGCGACGCATGGGCCATTCAATTTCAAAAATCGTCAAACAGCTAGGATTTTCAAGGTCGACAGTGTCAAGAGTATACCAAGAATGCATGGATGGTGGAAAAAAAACTAGCGATCGGGCAAACTGCAAAGGACAATTAGCCTTGACAGTGCGTGGTGAGAGACGGCTCAGGCGCATTGTACGTAGCCAGCGAAGCCAAACATTAGCTCAAATTACCACCCAGTTTAATGACGGTGCCAGTCGTACAGTCAGTAAATGGACTGTGCAACGCTCACTTCACCGTATGGGTTTCGGGAGCCGTCGACCTACGAGAGTACCATTGCTCTATACTCGCCATCAGGCTGCACGTCTTGCCTGGGCAAGAGAGCACAGAGACTGGAGTGTAGATGACTGGAAACGAGTATCATGGAGTGATGAGTCTCGATTCCGACTACTTAACGCCGACGGGAGGCTGAGAATATGGCGTCAGGCTCATGAAGCCATCGATCCTGCATGCCTGGCTGGAACTGTACAAGGGCATGGTGGCTCAATCATGGTCTGGGGTGTTTTTTTCGTGGCACAGTTTGGGATCTTTGGTGCGTGTACCAACCTCCCTCAATGCAATTCGGTACGTAGAGTTGCTGGGTGATCACCTCCATCCGTTTATGGTGTTCTGTTATCAGCACGGTAATGGAGTTTTCCAGCAAGACAACTGTACCTCTCACAAGTCCCGGTCGGCTACTGGCTGGTTGGATGAGCATTCCTCTGACTTCTCTGTCATGAATTGGCCACCTAGAAGCCCAGACTTAAATCCTATTGAGCATCTTTGGGATGCTTTGGAACAAGTCGTGAAAGGCCATCACACAGCAGCAAAGAACCTTACTGAATTATGGACAGCTTTAGCCAATATTTGGCAAGCCATTCCCGTGGAACGTTTCCAGAAACTTGATGAATCCATGCCTCGTCGTGTGGCAGCCGTTATCAAGACCAGAGGAGGCCCAACTCGTTACTAGGTAGGTATCCCTAATTCAGTGGCAAGTCAGTGTATATATATATATATATATATATATATATATATATATATATATATATATATATATATATATATATTATATCAATTGTATACATTGATCGTCGCATTTATTTTAAATATATTTATTTTTTGGGGGCATTAATTGCATACATTGACTGTTGTATTTAGTTTGAATGTACTCCATAGCGAAGTGCGGGTTTTCAGCTAGTACTATATAACTATAAACTCGTTCTGGTATGTGCCGGCAGCCCCATCCCGTGTGACCCAGGATTATTTGGCAGACGAGATGTGTACTCTCTATTGGAATGTACGTTTTCTTTATGTTTTAATAAATGTGTTGTCTCCATCAGTTTTTACAAAAGTATTCGTCTCGAGATCCCTATATATATATATATATATATATATATATATATATATATATATATATATATATATATATATATACATATATATATATATATATATGTGTGTGTGTGTGTATATGTATATGTATGTATATATATATATATATATATATATATATATATATATATATATATATATATATATATATATATATATATATATATATATATATAGAGAGAGAGAGAGAGAGAGAGAGAGAGAGAGAGAGATATGCATTTTTTAAGTCCCCAAAACGATGGCGAAGTTTAGTTTCAGCGAACACAGATGATGGTGTTTCGCAGACCATAAATTTCTCGACGTCATGTTTGGACTTTCCATTTCGGATCCCACGTCAGCAGGAAAAGAGCCTACAAGGAAAGAGTGCCATAAATATGACCTTCTTCGGCTGAAGATTGACCTTTGAAGGAAAATTGTACGCGACTTCTAACCTTTAACTGCAAATTTCACTCGTGCTGATAGCAGCGATCTTGGACCTTCGATCTTGGATTCAAAATCGAAAACCGCCCTTATGGAGTTGCACCTTATTACATATCGGAAGATAACGGGCAAAAAGGTCTTAAGTAATTATCTGTTCAGTACTATTCTATGTTCAGTAAATTCAGGTTGTAAATATACGCGTGCATAATATATATAAAATACCCGGCAGGTGTAGGCATTCGTTCTGTAGTCGGGTCGAAATGAATCTCCATAGATTTCTAGAAATGTCTTCATATTCCGGACACACAATGACGGCGTTTTGAAGTATGTTACAGCACACATAAAAATACATGTAAATTTCGGACCTAACGGAGGTTTTAGCTACATTACATCTTGTTGGACGGAGAATGGACGTGGCCAACGGTGATCGGCGGTAGAGCAACACAGGACAAGAGTGGGGGGCTGACAATAAGCATGGACTGGACAGTCAAAGGTAAAGCCCCTGAAAACCCTTGGTTTGGCTTATAAGAAGGATTCATGACCCTCGACACCAGGGGGCCAAAAACTTCTAACTGGTTATCGGCGAACATCTGACCTCGTGCGTAAGAAGTCGTATGATCTTTCGAAAGGCGCGATATAAGTTAGTGATGTTGAATCATGTTTTGAAAACAACTTTTACTATTTTGCACGCGTGTGTTTAAGGGATAAAATATTTGATATACAAGGTGCGCCCAATATAATCGCCAAAGGAGTCTATACAAATTTTCGAACGTTTCTTCAAGTCTCCGAAACACTGTTTATAGGCGTTGGAACTAACCGTTCGCAAAATACGTGTAACATTTGATTTAATATCCGAGACGTTTTCGAATCTCTATCCTTTCATGGCCATCTTAAGCTTCGGAAAAAGGAAAAAAATCAGCTTACGATAAGTCGGGAGAATATGGTGGGTGATTTATCACTCTAATTGAATGCTTAGCAAGATATTGTTGTACAGAAATTGCTGCATGGGGCCTAGCATTATCATGTTAAAGAAACCATTGCCCAGAATCAAAACAGTTCCTTCCTAACTCACCTTATCCCGTTTATAATCGAAAAAGCACCTCTTTGTAAAAACACTGATAAATTGTTTGATTTCCAGGAACAAATTCGTGGTGAATAAGTCCTTTGTAATCAAAAAATGGAAAATCCGTGAAAGGACAGAGATGCGAAAACGTCTCGGACATTAAATCAAATGTTACGCGTATTTGTTACGGTGATTTCCAACGCCTGTAAACAGTGTTTCGATGACTTGAGGAAACGTCGGAAAAATTGTATAGACTCCTTTGGCGATTATTTTGAAGGAGATAAATTTATTTGAAGGTGAGTAATATTTTTCTTATTTATAAAAAATTGTCTGGTTTCTTTATGGGCGCACCTTGTATATAGTACAATTCAAAAGACAAAATTTTCGAGTATGGGGCATTTACCTACCCCTCTTTATTGTCCAAGAGATGACACTTGGCTTTGAGCCTTTTCTCATATCTCTTACCATGACAAACCCAAAATGCTACTGGCTTTCTATTTACAGACGAAAGAACAACTCCACGCTCAGCATCATCTCTGGGAGAATCTCTGCATTTAACATTTAAATACAATAAAAATCTTGGAGCCATGAACCCACTAGTCACATATCACATATAAGACAACCCAAAAATAATGTATCGTTCTCCAAGCAACAATTAAAACTTGTTGCCAAAAGCAACTTAATGAGTTTGAGATACATAGATAATATGATATAGACATACAACACCTGGATTATTTTAAGTCTCGTGTTCAAATCTGCTCGAAAATCTAGCCTCTTTAACGATTTTGTATTGTAGTGTTTTACACCAGCTGGAGCAGCTAATTGTATCTCAAACTTAATTGCCATTAGATCATGATCGTCCTTGATATGCCAGTTCAGGATTTGACTGTCATCAAATCCCTTCGTCATGGAAAGATCTATCCAGCTCTGGCGACATGGGCTGTCGAACTTTGGTAGGCTGTTTGCGTTGTTCAGTATTTTTAAGTCGAATAGTGCATCCAGATCAAGGATAGTTTGACCTCTGTCATCTGTAGGTATCTATTGACTTCGCATTGAAGTCGCCAAGTATTATTATTTTCTCAGTTCTATTTTCATTAAGTAGAATTCTTAATGTACACTGGTGAAATAAATTAAGAGAATTTGCATATTTTATCGAATTTCATGAAAAGAACTGAACTGAATGTAAAACCACTGCTTCTAGACAAAAATGCAAATCTTGTACGTCAAATACGTAAGCGCACACGTGTGTGTAGATGGAGCCAGTAGAGAAACAGGCTTTATAAGCGCGCGTAAGTAAACAAGCATTTCGTTCGCTAGAACACCTCGGCGAATTTCTTGGTGTTATTTTACAGCAATCGGTTAATTTCAAATTGTAACAATAAAAATGAGTAACCACCAACGTTTAGATGATGGAATGAGGTGGCGAATTGTGGGCAGGCTAGAAGCAGGCCAATCTCAAGTCCAAATTTGTAAATAGTTCAATTTAACGCCCAGCGTCGTGTGTAACTTATGGAAACAGTTCCAGGATATCGGATCCATCGAGAGAAAGCCTGGGAAAGGTCATCCAAGAGCCACGACGGCCAGAGAATATCGCCATTTGTCGATTATAGTGAGGCGTAAAACAGGAGTGCTACAGCTTCTCAGCTCTCTCGTGACTTGTATGCAGCCACAGGAACCCGTGTATCAAGGGTGACTGTTTCCAAATGACTTCATGAGAGAGGGTTGTTTGCAAGAAGACCTGCTGTTTGGGTCCAGCTCACTTCTACGAACAGGAGGATCCGTTTATCATGGTGCAGAGAGCATAGAGATTGGAGTATGGATCAATGGGCGACCGTTCTCTTCACTGATGAGTCCCGGTTCAGCCTAAACACCGATTCTGGCCGTACGTTCATATGGAGAGAACCAGGGACCCGCTACCTACCCTCCAATGTCCGCGAAATCGACCATTATGGCGGAGGAGGTTTAATGGTCTGGGCAGGCATCATGTTGGATGGCTACACACCTCTCCATGTCTTTGAAAGAGGCACTGTGACTGGTGTTAGGTATAGGGATGAGCTCTTGGAGCCCTATGTTCGCCTTTTCAGGGGTGCATTTGGCCCTGAGTTCATTTTAATGGACGATAACGCGAGACCACATAGATCTCTTCTGGTCGACGAATTTCTAGAGAGTGAGGATATTCGCCGGATGGATTGGCTAGCCAGATCTCCAGACCTTAACCCTATAGCGCATGTGTGGAACGCTCTGGGGAGGGCAATTGCAACTCGCAACCCCCCCTCTGAGAACCATCCAGGGAATGAAAACAGCGTTGCTGAACGAGTGGGACCAATTGCCACAGGAAATGATAAACTGCCTTATTTCAAGTATGAAATCACGCTGCGAGACCTGTATATCTGTAAAAGGGTACCATATCCCCTATTAACCCATCTATTAACCCATTTTTTTTTGTTTATTCTGCAACCGCTGTTACATACCTTCCGACTCCAACGAGTGTTACGCACTATCATGCGTGTGTATTACAATTATTGAATGGTTATTTGTTTTGTATTGTATCAATGTATGTACATATCATATTTCATTAAAATCGTTACAGTAGTTCTAGAGATAATCGACCAAGTCTGCAAATTCTCTTAATTTCTTACACCAGTGTAGTTAGATGCGGATCGGTCCGATCCAAGTCTCCACTTGTAGACGGAGGTAGATATAGTGAAATTACTATAATGCTATGTCCATTGAATATGCCTTTTATTGCAAGGAGATGTTCGCTGATGTGAAGTTTAAAGAAATTATATTTAACTTTTAAGAGTTAGACCGCTTTGGGACCAGACGCTGCCTTTATGACTGTATAGTTGGAGGGGATAACTCTGATGTATTTTGGTGCAGCTTGCACCACATGAAGCTCGTTGATAGATATGCAGTCCAGGCTGAGAGACACTATATCATTGGCTAGATCGAAGGCTGCCAGTAATGAATTATTCAGATTTATATGTACAAATTTAAAGGAACTCAACCCAGGATTAGCCGTAGCAGATTCTGGATCGAAGATGCTCTACCTCCATGCAGTTAACTCGGCATGTAATAGCGGTAGGCAAAGGATTCGTTGCGAATTTGGTTTTATTTCTTTCATTATGTAACGTACAGTTTCCACATTTCATTACCAATTGGCAGTCACCCTCCTCAGTTTTCTCACCGCAGTTTCTGCAGATTTTATTATTTCGTCAAAATTTTGCCAAATGGCCATAACGCCAACAGTTGACGGTCTTATACAAAGTGCGCCCATAAAGTAACCGGACATTTTTTTTTAAATAGGAAAATTATTACTCACCTTCAAATAAATTTATCTTCTTCAAAATAATCGCCAAAGGAGTCTATACAATTTTTCCAACGTTTCTCCAAGTCATCGAAACGCTGTTTATAGGCGTTGGAACTAACCGTTCGCAAAATACGCGCAACATTTCATTTAATATCCGAATCTCTGTCCTTTCGTGGCCATCTTAAGCTTCGGAAAAAGAAAAAATCAGCTGGCGATAAGTCGGGGGAATAGGGTGAGTGATTTATCACTGTAATTGAATGCTTAGCCAGATATTGTTGTACAGACATTGCTGTACGAGGCCTAGCATTATCGTGTAAAAGAAACCATTGCCCAGAATCAAACAGTTCCTTCCTAACTCTCCTTATTCTGTTTCTTAATCGAAAAAGCACCTCCTCGTAAAAATACTGATTAATTGTTTGGTTTTCAGGAACAAATTCGTGGTGAATAAATCCTTTGTAATCAAAAAATGCAAAATCGATGAAAGGACAGCGATTTGAAATCGTCTCGGATATTAAATGAAATGTTACGCGTATTTTGCGAACGGTTAGTTCCAACGCCTATAAACAGTGTTTCGATGACTTGGAGAAACGTTGGAAAAATTGTATAGACTCCTTTGGCGAGTATTTTGAGGGAGATAAATTTATTTGAAGGTGAGTGTAAAATATAAACAATAGAAATAAACAAAAATAAAAAAAACAAGCATAGACTGCTAAATCACTTTAACATAAAACATATCCTGCAAAGAAAACATTTTCAATAGAGGATAGCGCAGAAGCTTCATATCCCCATAATGAAAAAAACAAATAAATAATCCAACAGAGATAGATAAAAATAATACAAATATAGACAAGAAACAAACAGAAATCCAGCACTCTGGGCATAATCAAGCACTCTGCCCAGAGTGCTTGATTTCTGTTTGTTTCTTGTCTATATTTGTATTATTTTTATCTATCTCTGTTGGATTATTTATTTAAAGGTGAGTCATATTTTTCTTATTTATAAAAAATTGTCCGGTTATTTTATGGGCGCACCTTGTATATTCACGTACTCCATATTTTTGCCAGTCTAGTTTAATTTTCTTTTGGCGATGATACTTTTGAAAGCCTCACCTGTGCTGCTTACAATCCAGTTGTCTCCCCTTTTTGTTTTAAATTTTGTAAGGACTTGTAGGTCTGAGTCGACCAAATCTTCATTTTGTTCTAATAGTTTTTCTTTGATTTCATCCTTCTCCTATGCGTCCTGAACGCTGTAAATTATAAGTTGGGGGTTTCTATTTTTTGGTTTTTCGATCTTATACGTCTCATTGAGTTTGTCAATGTCTGCAAACTCCTGGATTATTTTATCTAGGTATTCCTTTTTGTTTGTGCCGATTAATAAGCCACCTTTTCCAATCTTTTTTAATTTCCTTATGCCCACTTTTATTTTGCATGGGCTAATCAAGTTACGTATTTCTGCTCTTGTTTGCTGAGAGCTTTGCTCTTCTTTAGGGTAAGTTTCGAGAAATTGAGCCGACCTCAGCGGTTAGCCTGTACGGCATAAATTGACTACTGATTCCTGGTCGCCACGACGGCAACCCGCTCGACTCTGGATACACAGGACCAATCACTGGCCATAATCCCCGCCCCACGTCAGCGGGGCACTTCGCATCATCTATATCCTATCAATGCCAGTAGACATCGTCTGCTTAGCGGTCTTACGATCAAAGTCATCCAAGACTATAGAAAGCAAACGATCCAAGTGTTTGGCCACGTGGCCAAACCCCAACATTTATAACAGATCGTTTGCTTTCTATAGTCTTTCCATGGAAAATATTTCCATCCCACTTTGAGCTTCTTCTTGTATTCGATCTTCCTGTATGTCTCTCCCTTAAGTCTCAATATCCAATTATACGAGCCTCTCTTCAATGAGTTTTGACAAATCCCATTTATTCTTATCCCTCTCATTTTTCCTTTCCGCAGCCACCACTTCTGCGAAATACATTCGCTCTCCAACTTTATTTAATTAGTTCAACAATGATATGTACAGACAACTTGCACCACTTGTGCAGGTAACAACAACATAAATATTAAATCACTAACATACAATAAGCTGTAGAAGTACTGCTCTAACTTGAGCAGTAAAACAAACTAATAACAATATATAATACAATCAATTTCCAATGAGGTCTTAATCGCAATCATCATCAGTGTAGGACAGAGGAGCCCCAGTCTCCCTACAACTATAGTCCGTAGTCCTCCTTGTTTTCTCAATTTCTGCTTTATATCTACTGCAGACTTGGTCCGTCGGTAGATGCTCAACGTCAGTCTCTTTCTCTGTCTTCTTCTGAAACTTCATACAGTTGATGCAAGCAGGTTCACCTGTGCAAGGTTTATCCTCGTGTCGCTTTTCTGCAGAGACTTTGCATAACTTGGTGTTCCTACAGTGTTTGGCCACGTGGTCAAAACCCAACATTTATAACAGATCGTTTGCTTTCTCTAGTCTTTCCATGGACAATATTTCCATCCCATTTTGAGCTTCTTCTTGTATTCTCCCTATATGTCTCTCCCTTAAGTCTCAATATCCAATTATACGAGCCTCTCTTCATCTTGAAATTCGTCAGAATTTCTATTTCATCATTCTCAAGCTCAGTATTCTGCTTTTTTAACAACTCTTCCATTTCATCTCTTTCGTATTCTTCCTCAATATCCTAAACTAGTATTATGCATGGATCTCTCATTTTTGGTGCACGTTGTAAAATATAAACAAATCAAATAAACAAAAAATAAAAATCAAGCATAGACTGCTAAAACACTTTAACTTAAAACCTACCCTAGCAAAGAAAACATAAAACTTTTCAATAAAGGTTAGCGAAGAAGCTTCATATCCTCATAATGAAAATATACAAATATAACTAAAAATAAATAATTCAACAGAGTTAGACAAATACTAGAAGAATATATACAAAAAACAAACACAAATCAAGCACTCAGGGCATCCACGCACCAGAGGCAAGATTCTGTATAAGTGCCGGAACTGAACCATAAAAAGACATACAGGTAACCGACAGGTCTCGTCATCAGGGAACCTAACCAAATCAGTTACCTCAAGGGGAACTTTCTGAATAGGATGCAGGTAAGACCGAAAGACATCCCAAGGCCCCGAGTTCCCCATGGAAACATTTAGTCGAAAGAAAATGAAAAGACAAACACAACTGACAGTAAGGCCTCAACGCACCGTACATGCAAGCACACAAATAATCCTAATGCAAAGCTAAAGAAGCATACACACCCCAATTCCGTAAGTGACGGTTATGGTGAAACAGAAGCCAATTCTATCCTAGTAGTTACGTCATTGTAACAATACTACAGCGCCACCCTCCATTACAGCTTAAACAAATGAAAACATAAACACTATCCTAAACATCTTTAAAAATCCCTGAGTCTAAATGCCATTTTTTTAAACTTTTAAATTGTCTAAATTTGTAGGGAAATTGTTCTTACTTATGTTTTCCTCGAAACTGTTACATGCCTCCAAAAAATCCCCAGCGTTGTTACATATGTTTTTAAATCTGTAAAGTTGTGAGTAAAAAATATTATAATAAATTTTATAGTTTAAGTTGCTATGGAAATTGATAAACGTGATAACCTCAAAGTTAAAATCTAACCTTTTATCATATATCCCTATTTTTATTTCTCTATTTTGAATTTTAATTTTTAAATTCAGATAAGTCGCACAAAGATTATTATCGTTAGTCCGGTTTAAAGTTAGTTCCTTTGGGTAGATTTGATTAAGAAATTCAAAATCGTTGCAGTTAAAAATTATGAGTTCATCAATATACCTGAATCCGGTAACATCATTTGAGTTAAGAAATTTAGTTTCGTAAGAATGTAAGAATATGTTTGCAAATGCACTAGAAAAGCTATTTCCCATAGGTATACCCTTTATCTGATTAAAGAAACTCAAGCCATTAAAGAGGTAGTTTTCAAAAATATTAAATTTACATAAATCAATCCAGTCACATTTTAAGATTAAAGTACTATCCAGATAAGCATCATAAATTTCTGAACAGATATTCATTAAATTATCATGCGGAATACTGGTAAAAAGGTTTTCAAAATCAAACGTGTGTATGCTATCTATATTCTTACTCTTTAAAAATTGTAGAACATCCTGGATATTATTTATAATAAAGCTATTTTCGGTAACCCTGATTTTATTTAGAATGATTTTTAAATAGCTAAAGAACTTTTTACTGAACAAAGTGTTATAACAGTATGTACAACATGTAACAAACCTAAATTTTGTAGGTACTTTATGGAATTTAATGGTAGGAAAAAGGTACGGGTATTTTAGGCTATTAATCTTAAACTTAAATTTTTTGCTAAAGGCTAAAATCCTATTCTCTATTTCTCTTTTGGTAATGTTAATTTTTTGATAGGTATTGTTTGAGTTGTATTCCCTAGAAATTAACTGCTTAAAATAATCTTTACACATAAAACCAAAGTTATTGTCAGCCTTATCAACAACCGTAATAATAAACTTATTTTTAACCCTTTAATTTTACTGTATAGATCTTTGTTTAGAAAGAAACCCCTTTTGTCAAAAGGACAAGAGGGGTTCTTTCTATTTATTGGTATTCTATTTATTGGTATATTTCTTGGTATGATTTCAGTTTCATTTATCGCCTCTGTCTGTATTTTCTTCAGTGTCTTTTTCTTCTCAATAGTCTTCTTCTTAACTGCTTCGGCGAAACTCTTATCATCCTTTCTTTCAAGGATACTTTTCTGTCCTTTTAAGTATTGTATCACTGTCTGCTGATCTGAGATTGAGCTAATTAGCTCCCAAATATCATCATTCAATTGCCTCTTAACTTCCACAGTTAGTTTAGAAGTACTGATTGCATTGATCAGTCTCTGATATTTCAGCTTGACTGGTTCCTCGGTGAGCACCCGTAGCTCCTCTATCCTCACTTTTCATCGTTGGCTGCTTTAATTCTCAATTTTACCCACGCTCCTCCGTCAATAGCGGCCAACCTTTCGGTCAACCCCCAGGGCCCACCACGTGGAGGTGCCGGAGGTGTAATTTAGAATATTCTAAGCCAGTGGTTCCCAACCTTTTTCAGTTGGCGACCCACCTTTCCTTATCGAAATACCTCCACGGTCCACCGGTCCATGGTGGAGTAAAAAACCTTATTTGTATCGTATCCCTTCCTTATGTATATATAATTTACCATCAAATATTGCAAATATATATATATATATATATATATATATATATATGTTTTTTTGAAGATACAGATTCATTATTGATAAACAATTTGTGTTGTTCTGATTTGAAAATGGTTGACAAAATATAAGCACTTTGTAGCAAATCAGTAATTTGTTTAACAATAGATATATGTTTGCAATATATGCAACAAGTGGTTTCATACTCACTAACAAGTGTTCCTAGGTGAAGATAAAAACTACAATTATAAAAGTACACAAAGACCATTTTAATAGTTTTAGGATCGAGTCGCGACCCACTAGTGGGTCGCGACTCACCGGTTGGGAACCGCTGTTCTAAGTTATACTATGAAAGATAGCAATAGATGAGCCAATAACCTTTAACTTAACACAAGTTAGCCTTAACCTTCCAGCACGCGCGTCGTATTTTTTACGCCAGACGTTATTTTACGCCAGATGTTATTTGTGTGGATCGTTCTGTTCACTTCTGGTCTACAGGACAGTGCATTTAGAATTAGTCACGTCTTTAACCACTGACACTTTCCTGTTAGCACTAAGATTTATTGGGACGACCGTCTACGATCTACACCGACAATGGTACCAACTTTATAGGAGCGGACAATGCTATGAAACACTTGAATTGGCCCAAACTTCAACTTTTTACTGCAGGTGTCAAACCCCTGACTTGGAAATTTATTCCTCCAAGCGCCGCGTGGTGAGGCGGTTGGTGGGAACGACTTTTTCGATCTGTGAAATCACTTTTGTTAAGGATATTAGGAAATTCTTTGGTGAAATACGAAGAGTTGTTGACCATCTTCTGGGACGTGGAGGCACAAATCAACAGTAGGCCTCTTACGTATATTTCAGATAGCTCATGTGATCTCGTATCACTGACTCCGGTCATGTTTTTGCAAGACATTCCAGACATAGGAGTACCCTATTTAGACACAATTGGCAGAGAAAAACTTGAGTTGCGATTTAAATATTGTCAAAAATATCGAGCTGAGTTACAAAATCGTTTTTTATTTTTTGTTAAATTTGCAAATAAAACTTGGCGATAAACGTCCTTACATCATCGCGTTATCTATAAAAATAACACAAACGCTGGTGGTCTCTTGGTGAGAAACGCTCTCACGTGATGCAAACGCCAGTGGTCGCGCGATGAGAGAAATGCTCACACAAATGGACACCTAAGCAAATAGTAGGCTTTTTGAAGGTCAAACACGCCCTGATTCTTATCGGAACTGATAGCAAATTGTTGAGGAGATTCAAAAAGTCAGCTAGACAGGGGGGGGGTGTCCCCAGGGTCACTTTCAAATAAGGGGGCAATTTAGCGTGAGAGAAACGCTCATAGCGAGACCAATGACGGGTTAAAGAAATTGTATCCATTAGAAATTTTTGGAGAGGATCCGATTGTGCTAACCATCCCAGAAAATTTTCTCGATTTGGCCGGAAAATAAAACCTGTGGAAAGACTAAATTCATTTTCAAGGACTGAATGTTGATCTCTGGATTCTTTTGAATTTCTTTTGCCTTTTTATTTCTTCTTTGATAAAGTATATGACTATCACTGCTGTATACTTGTGTGCATATATTAATGTTTTGATTTTTTGTATATTTTTAATAGATAGTAGAAGAGTCGTTGATTTTTCATTTTTTTCATATTGTAACCATACACTGTAAGGGTAAGTTAAGGTGTATTTTTATATTAAGGTGTATTTTAAGGTGTAAGTAAAGGTGTATTATTATTTTTGTCTTTTGTATTTTTATGTTTTTACTCTAACTGGTTTATTACCACTAAATCAGTGGTGGGAGGATGTTTTATCTCTAAATTATTATCATATTATCTATGTATCGCGAGCTCTCAAACTCATTAAGTTGCTTTTAGGAACAAGTTTTAATTATTGCTTGAAAAATGATAAATTATTTTTGAGTTAAGGTGCTTTTTTATATGTGATATGTGACTTGTGAGTTCATGGCTCCAAGGTTTTTGTTGTATTAAAATGGTCAGTGCAGCGACTCTCCCAGAGATGATGCTGAGCGTAGAGTTGTTCTTTTGTCTGTAAATAGAACGCCAGTAGCACTTTGGTTTATCTGATGGTAAAAGATATGAGAAAAGGCTGAAAGCCAACTGTCATCTCTTGGACAATAAAGAGGGGTAAGTAAACATCCAATATTCGAAAATTTTGTCTTTTGTATTGTACTATATATATATATGAAACAGTACTGAGAGACTTTAAAATCAGAGGGCACTATTCTGACGGGTAGTCAAGAGATTATTAGTGCCAGAAATCCCACAACTGGACTGCGTGTCTTCGGTCATTTACGGCCCACACAAGCGTCACGGGATTGACATCACTTCTCGCTCTTTCAAGAAAGAGTGTTCCTGAACCTTCTTCAAGGTTTTAGTCACTCCGAAATGGCCTCCGGTTGGACTACTGTGAAGTTCTTTGAGAACGTTAGGTAGCCTTGTACTTGGGAGTAGAAGCTGCCACCTAGATGTTTTACCTTCATCAGATTCCCATTTTCTGTACAAAACGCCATTCCGAATGTGAAGTGAGTCCTTATACCTTCTTCCACGCGCTCTTTAAATGTGTTCAGAATACTGTATAATGCCCTCTCTTTCGCTGTCTGTTTTCGCATGGATAGGGGAAAGGCCTCGTGCCATCCTGTGTCTTTCGTCTTATTTTTTGTTTGTCCTGGTCATTTAAATAAAAATTAAAAATATAAAAAAATGTACTTGACTTTGCCAAGGCAAAAAACAATTAAAAATTTTTATAAAATAAAATAAAAACCTAATTACTATCCTTAAACTTTCTTCTAGCTATTTGACTTTTGTCTCCGAGTTTATTCTTTTGGATTTGCTCATTTCGTAGTTATTAAACGCAAGGATTCTGAACCTTATCTCTCTATATAATCACTTTTCTTTCTTCCCTCTCATCTTGCCAATTGAAATCCAGCTTACAGACAGCCATTGACTCCACCCCCACCAGCAAATCAACTCGAGGATCCAGGAGACATTCAATGAGAACTGTTCTTTTCACCTTCCAAAGTTCTGACCAAAAGACTCTCTGCTTCACTTTTTGTGTTGCATTTTCCTGAACTTATGACGCTATTCTACGAACTTTCATTACTATTTTCTGTGGTACTTGAGCTCTCCGATGAAGATTCTTCTGAAAAATCTGTGTTTGAAGGCGTTGGCCTAGGCAACACAGTTAACCATTTGTTCCTATGGTCCTATGGTCCTATGGAAGTGAGTCCCACAGAGACCAATAACGCTTTATTGCTGGACTCAATTGTGATATATCCCGCCAGGTAGGTCTTGTGCTGGATAACTCCATAAATTCTAAAATGGTCTTTAGTTCAGTATCTTCCAGTTGATCTTTTCGAACCTCGTCATCCCTCCATGGATCTGGCTCTAATGATGTAGAAACTGTAGTTTATCTGGCTACGGGAATTATAAGATCGAATTTCATTTCTAACTCTGGAACAATAATGGAAACTTCCGGACCAGGGTTTTCGTGATAAGGCGTCTGCATTCCCATGTAAAGATCCTTTACGATGTCGAATCTCAATGTCGTATTCCTAGAGTCTTTGTATCCATCTGGTTATCTGTCCTTCTGGGTTCTTAAAATTTAATAGACGCATGGTCAAAGACATATGGTCAGTTCGGAGCAGAAACTTTCGGCCGTACAGATAGTGATGAAAGTGTTCCACGGCATTTACAATTGCGAGCAATTCTTTTCTGGTGACGCAATAATTTCGTTCCGCTTTCGAAAAGCATTTGCTCCAATATGCGATGACATGTTCTTGACCGTCTATTTCTTGGGATAGTACGGCGCCAACACTTTCGTTGCTCTCATCTGTATCCAGGATGAATTGTTTCTCTGTTTGAGACGACAGGATAGGCGCAGATGTTAATGCCTCCTATAGTTACTTAAATGCTTCCTCACATTCTTCTGACCACACGAACTTTTGTTTACTCTCTGTGAGTCTAGGAAGGGGTCGTGCGATGTTATAAAATCCCTTCACGAATATTCCCTTCACAAATATTCTATAGTACGTGCAGAGCCCTAGAAAACTTTTCGGTTGATGGACATCTTCAGGACGACTCCAATTCTTTACTACTGACGAGTTTTCTGAATCTGTTCTGACATCTTCAGCAGAGATGATATGACCGAGATAAGATATTTCCCGACGAAACAGATGGCATTTGGAGGGGCTTAACTTTAAGTTCGCGTCTTTAAGTTTCTCCAGCACCTTTCGGATGTTTCTTAGATGTTCTTCGAAACTGCGCCCCTTGATGATGATCTCATCCAAGTAAACTAGACAAGCTTCATAAAATGCTTCATAATGTAGAGAACCACTTGTGCCCAGAGAGTATGTCCAGTGTGTCGTCAGTTCGAGGAAGAGGGTAGCTATCTTTCTTTGTGACGTCGTTCAACCGGTGATAGTCTACACAAAATCTTGTAGAGCCCTCCTTCTTTCGGACCAATGCGATAGGGGAGGCTCAAGGACTTAAAGACGGCTCAATGACGTCATTATGTTGCATTTCCTTTAGAAGTTTCTCCACCTCTTCCTGCTTAGCAAATGGTCAATAAGTTTTCTGGAGTTCTGCTTGATAGGGTACTGATTCATTGTGTCACTCAAGTGATGTATCAAATTAGTTCTTCCGACATCGTGAGATGTTCGAGAAAATAAATCTTTAAATTCTTCAATTAGTTCTTCCGCAGCACTTTTCTGTTCATCTCTTAACTGTGCACTCTGGAGTAATCCCATTGTTAATATTTCAGAAGACTCGACCAAAGTTGTTTTTTTTGGTTCCGGTTGATGCAGGTAAATGGAGTACAAGATGCTAACACTTCACCTTTTCGAATAATTTTCGCTTTTTCGGTAACATTAGCAATCCTCACAGGCACACTGCTTCTCGAAAGGTCGACAAGTGTGGAAGCTACCAATATTCATTTCGGGTTATTTTCAAGATTGGGGTATTCGATGACGCCAAATTAGAAACTATTGTCTTCAGCTATTGTTCCAGGAAATAATATTTCTGTTCTTGAAGTGGTGTCATTTTTGGCTATTATTTGATGAACAGATTTAATTCCTTCATTTTTCATATCAAACAATGCAATGTCTTCTGATGAAGAATGCAGCTCATTGTTTTTAAAGTCCAAAGTAAAATTATATTTTCTTAAAAAGTCCAGGCATATAATAAAAGCATCCGTAATATCTGCCACATATGCCATATGTTTGTAAACGGCATTCCCGAATTCGAGTTAATATTCGTCTTTCCGTGAATCGGAATTTTGTCACCGGTTACAGTTTGCTGGGTAACGCATGGTGGGGTCCAGAGAAGATCGACCCCCAAACGCTTAGCCAAATCTTTTTGAATGATCGTTACATTGGCTCCTGTGTCGATGATCATGCGGCAGGGAAGTCTATTGACCTGTACTAAGACAAAAAAGTGAGTCCGTGATCCCCGCCGTTCATGGAAGAAATTTGTAGTACTTTGAACTGGAGCTTTTTAATGTCTAGCAACCTCCACCCCTCGAGATGGCTATATTCTAGTTTCTCTGCTTCTGTTTCTTGTTCGTGGCGAGTCTTGGAGCACTTAGCAGTTTCTTCGGGTGTGGCCATCATCGCCGCAACTCCAGCATTTTATGATTTGTTTTCTGTCAGGCTTAACTGATCTTATAGCACTTACCTGTTTTGACAACTCGTCCATTCTTTCCATTAAATGCTACATTGCACGTTCGGTAAATTCTGTAACGTTTTCATCCCTAATAGAACGGCGAGCTTTTTGTAAAGCTTCTTGGGCTTCTTCAAACTTCATGGCATAGACTAAGGCGGACTTCAGATCCTTAACGTCCGCCATTCGAAGTGCCTTCTGTATTTCAAAGTCGCGAACTCCATCGATAAAATATTGTAAAGCAAGATTTTCCCGTACTTCCGCAGGGCAATCTGACCAAGCAAGATGGGAGAGCCGTTCGACGTCTGTTGCAAGTTCTTGTAGTGACTCATTTGGCTTCTGTTGGCAAGATTTGAGCTGGAGCCGGCTCTAGTCCTTCAAACACTTCTCGCCAAAGCGTGATTCCAAAGCACTTGAAAGTGCGCCAAAGTCTAATCGCTGCCCTTTTGGGATCGTTTGCAAAATATCCGCCGCTTCAGCTCACAGAGATGCAGCCAATTAACATGCTTTTGTTACAGGGTCCCATCCGCTGGTGTCCGCCGCAATCGAGAATTGAGTTTTGTAAACTTGCCAAGAAGATTTTCCATCATAGGTTGACAGTTTTATGGGTGGCCGGGAGGTGACAGATATACAGTTAGAATCTTCAATAACATAAATATTTGACAATTTCTGTTCTAAAATCTGTACTTTGTTTGAAACGTCGGTAAATTTTCAATCTAAATTTTCAACTTTGTTGTCAACATTATCAAATTTTTCTTCTAAATTTTCTTTTATAACGCCAAATTTTTCCTCCACATTTTCAAATTTGTTGTCAATTTTATCAAATTCTTCTTCTAAATTTTCTTTTATAACGCCAATATTTTCTTCAAAAATATTAAATTTGTTCTCCACATTTTGGAAATTTTCTTCAAATTTGTCTTCCATTTCTGTCACTCTTTCATTCACGGTAGATATAATTTCACACTTTAATTCTTCTTGACCAGTGGATATTGCCTTCGTTATGTCTTCTTGACCTACAGACATTTCTTACTTTATCTCTTCTTGACCTGCAGATAGGTTTCTTTGCATAGCCGCCATCACAGCAATAATCTGCTGAAATTTATCTTCAAATCTTGAGCTGTAATAGTCTGATCAGCTATAGATATTGAAATAGGCACTGACACCAAAATGTTCTGTTACCTGGGTTCGTAAGGATTGAATAAAATGTCTTCAGAAACTGCACACAAAATAAACTTTATTGTTCTGTAAATTCTGCAGGCGCATACACAAATTCAAACAGAAAACACGTAACAGTTTTCTTCTATACAGCAGAAAACTAAAAAAATAGGATAACAGAGTCTTCAATGCAATGCATGCCTAACGCACTTTCAATACATTCAATTCTCAGCAGAAAAGAACACTGAGTTCCAAAGCAAATGTCAGGTATATTTATAGACTTCCAAAACGCCTGCCTTCACTCAGTCAGCTAGATATGTCTAGAAGCTTCCAGAAAGGTCTAGACGGCAATTTGGCAACCATTTGGCGATATTTCGTCACATTTGGAGAAATGTCTTCAAATTTAGCGTCCAAAATATGTCACCAAATCCATCGCCAATTTGGCGATAACTCTCATATTTGCCTAGATTGCCATAGACTCTTAAAATTCGTAACAATATATATATATAACAAAAAGATTGACGCACCAAGAAGGAGTTCTCACAGTGGCGTAGCGTGAATTTCTGCCACCCGGTGCGAACTCTAAATTTGCCGCCCCCCTATTTTCGCAATTCAGCAGAAAAATCTGAAAAAAAAACTTTGATACTGTGTCACTATTTCAAAAGGATTCAAAATAAAACGTCTTTCTTAAATTAAAATTTTATTCTGCGTGTTTTTTGCAACCTGTACTCTTTAATACATTAGCCAATGTTAATTTGTACCTCTTGTTCGAATACCAAAATAGCTAGATTTGTTAATCCCAATGTGGACATTGTAGATCTTAGATAATTTTTAATCAGTTTCAATTTAGAGAAGCTTTTCTCACAACTAGCATTACTCATGGCAGTTGTGAGGAATTGTAACTATATTAGGTAACCCTCCTTCAAGTTTGGACTCAAAAATAAACTTTAATAAACCCAGTGGGCTGGAATCAATAAGACAGTCTGTTTTTACAGTCTATTGTAGCTACGAAAGCCCATAGACACATGCACTCAAGCTTAAACTCTTCTATCTCAAAATCTTCAGGAGCTTGGTCGAGGTTGCATTCCTCATCATCGACGCCTAATATTATTGCAGGCCTTAGAAAAGCATATTTTTCGGCCAAATTCTGGAACCTTTCTCGAATTTCACCACTTACGCTATCTAATGAAGAAAACATTTTTCATTTTAAATCGTCTTCGTGCGATAAGCTGGCATCTCTAGTACCGTCGCCAAAAATGTGCCTCCTCCTAATTCGTCTTGGAGGTTCAATAGAAATACCAAGTTCTTCACAGAAGCTTTTAGCGTAACTTAAAGCCTCGTCTACGGATTCCTCTCGTTTCTCTTCCAATACCGTCCGAAATGCGTTTATTTTCTGAGTACACAGATGTCCCTCCGTTTGTAAATGATTTGGGCATCGTTCACTTCACGCAGCCCCGGTTGCCAGAGACCCAAGAAACATAGAAACGAAAATTATAGCATCGCGACTAACAAAGTTCCTGCTTCCATTCGTATGTTCAAGCTTTCGTCTACAGAGGCTGTTCGCACATATTTTAGACGATTTTGGTAAGCGGTAATAAAAAATCGTTTGCTGCAAAAGAAATAATTGCAATTCTACTATATTTTTAAAAGTAAAAATTATCGTCTGCGGCTTGAAAGTTTTGTTTTTATTCAAAATGGCGTTTTTAACAAAGCAGTGGTTCGAAGGCTACATTTATGCTCTTTCCGAAGAGAAATATGCATACTCCGTTATCCAAAAACGATGTGAGAGTCATGGTTTTGTGATATCTAAAGCGTCGATAGGTAATATCGACAACAAGAAAGGGAAAAAACGTCAAATTGGAGCCTCAAGTGGGACAAAAATTCAAAACAAGTATCCAAGGAAAAAACGGACATCTTCGACTATTGCAAAGGTACATTGTTAAATGTTAAAAGAAAATCCCCCTAGTCAAAGGACGGTTGCAAAATCATTAAAATGCTCGGTGTCCACTGTAAACAAAATGATAAACGTTGATTTAAATCTTAAGAAAGTGAAAAAACGCAATGTGCAGCGTCTTCTTCCAAATCATATCGCTGAACGCAGGACACGCTTTAGAATTCTATATGAGAAACACTTATCCAAAGAAAAATGGAAAAAAATTGTCACAATAGATGAATCATGTGTGTATTTATATGATTGCAACAAAAAAGAGCCATTTATTATCATAAAAGGGGAGGAAAAAAGTACATGGTTCAAAGAATCGAAAGAAAGTTTTTCTAAGTGATTCATGATTGTTGCTGGTTTTTCTTATAATGGCAAATTAAAAATAAAGAGAGTGGAATAAAATGTCAAGATTAACTCCAAATACTATCAGGAACATATTTTATCGCCAATTTTTCTGAATGAAATACCATCGCTTTAACCACAGTGCCATCAATCTGTGAGACTCCATCAGGACAAAGCTAGCAGTCACACATCAAAATCCACTGTAAATTTCCTAAAAGAAATGGAACAAAAAACTGGAATCAAGGCCATACCCTTCACTGATATCCTTACTAAATCTCCCGATGTATCACATATGGATTTTTGTGCTTCCGGACTTTTAAAATCTGCATTATCCAAACTTCGTCCCAAAACCCTTACAGGACTCTTGAAAGCTGTACAGGAGGAATGGGATAGAATACCTCTTCTGACACTTCAAAAGGCATTATTATCCTGGAAATTTCGGTGTCGAAAGATAGTTCAGAATAAGGGATGTCAAATAGAACATTTAAAACACAAGAATTTTATGTAATTTAGTTTTGTGAATACAATATACATCGTCTAAAAAATGTGTGAACAGCCTCTGTAGCTGCGTTTAATGAGTTAAACTTCCGATTCTCCGCTGTTACTGACTTTCAATTAAATTCGCATTCATGCTCGAAATGACATGTATTCTACGGACAGGTTACTGCTCTTCTTTAGAACTAACCTTGGATCGATCGAGTGTGTGTGTAAATATATATATATATATATATATATATATATATATATATATATATATATATATATATATATATATATATATATATATATATATATACTCTGTCACAAAAAATATATGCACCCAGAAGGAAATTTAGGCGCTTTTATTTTTTCGAGCTACTATCACGAAACATAACATGTATGTAGTGTATGAGGGGATAAGTAAATGATTACAAATTCAGAAGAACAGACCGTTTTATTAAAAAGATATGGCATGAAAAAGTTTATAAATTAGTAAGTAGTAAATCCACCTCTGGCAGCTATACAAGCCGAAACAGGGCATGGCATCGAAACAGTGAGGTCACCTATGACCTCCTGCGGAAGATCATACCATTATGTTTGCAACTGGGCAGTTAAATCACCAGTATTCCGGGACGGCTGCAGTAGCCTTCCAAGCACGTCCCAGACGTGCTTTATTGGCGAGAGGTCTGGGACTTGGTAGGCCATGGAAGTACGTCATATCCTTCAAGACATTGTTGGGAGAGTTGCGCAGTATGTGGACGAGCGTTGTCTTGCTGATAAATCGCACCTGGGCTACTTGACAGCATAGGCAGTACAACTGGCGTTAAAATCTCGTCCACGTAACTGCGTGCCGTCAAAGTGCGTTGAAGGACGACTAGACGTGATCGTGTGTCCCAACAAATTGCTCCCCACATTGTCACACCTTGTGTAATCGCCGTATGCCTCGACTACAAATGCCGGATCGGACCATTGGCTTGGCCGCCTCCACACGCGTATGCGCTGGTCATCAGCATTGAGACTGAATCGGGATTCATCGCTAAAGATCACACGCCTCCAGTCGGTCCCACTCCAGCTTGCCAGAGGTCGGCAAAATTCCAATCAACACTGCCTATGATATAGGGTCAGTGGTAGGCGTCTTTAATGGACGTCGGCTCCTTATACCTACGTCGGCCAGTCGTCTCCGTATTGTTTCCCTTGATACCACCGGATGTCTGGAAGGTGGTAAATGCCGTCGAACCGATTTTAGAGACGTTGTTGGTGCGGACGTGGCCGCTCTTATAATTGCGTGATCCTCGCGTGCATTTGTGTCCCTGGGACGCCCTAACCCTCCGCGATGGTAGACTATCCCTTCCGTGATCCATTGTTGCAAACACCGAGCAACTACCATATCGCTCCGACCGAGGTAGCGGCCGATACGCCTGTTCGACCAACCTGCTTCTCTGAGGCCTATTATACGCCCCCTTTCAAATTCTGACAATTGCTCGTACTGTCACCGGTTACGTCTCAGAGGCATCTCTAGTCCCAATACTGTCCATCCAAGTTGACAGATTTGTTTGAATAACACTATGGCACTAGCAATCATGCTTTAAAACTCTCCCAGCTGTGCATCTCATATGCGCATAGCGCTCTTACCCTTGTCTCATTGGCGTCAAAATTTTAACCGTTTGCATATCTCCTACCAGACTACATTCCTGCCAAGTTTCGTGATATTAGCTCTATTTCTTCTGGGTGCATACATTTTTTTGTGACAGAGTGTATATATATATATATATATATATATATATATATATATATATATATATATGGGATGACCCGAATGGTTATCTCATGAAATAAGCATCGTGGCCGAAAACAATAAGATTCGAATTCAAGAACATATAACTTTATTCCAGCAATAGCATGAAGTTACAGCACGACGTCCAGCTCTCCTCTGGTGAGCGTAGAAGTAGCTGTCAACGGGTTGCCAGAAATTAGAGAGGTAGGTTAGTATTGGCAAAGGTTACCATAGAGTGAAAGAACTCTGATTACAGGCGATTAGAGGTGGTTAAAATTTATTACAGAATATCCCCCATCTAAAATGGGCTTGGGGTCGCGACCATCAACTCCAAGACATTCCAGATAGCGAGAACTGGAAAGTTAGTAGTAGGAATAGTTGGTTGAAGTTGGCCCGAAAATCACAAATTTTTTACACTTTAAAATACAACTGAAAAGACATAAACATGGAAATTTGGCATAACATTATAAACAAATATCTGGAGTAAAAAAAAAATAAAATAGAGTGGTACACATAAATGGAAAACACCAAGGGGACGTCCATTAATTACGTGAGGCAATTTTGGCGATTTTTCGACCCCCTCCCCCCCCTGGTAAGATGTCGGGAGATTTGGCTCGCCCCCCCCCCCCTAATCTCACGGGAGAATTTTCAAAATGCGTATTTTTAGTGTAAATACGTTAATCTGTTCTTGATTGCGTTGGATTTATTTAAAAAAAACCTAATTTGCTTAATTATTTTTATTTAAGACTAGTTAAGACTAGTATTTAAGACTACCAAGAACGTAGTCTAGAATCACAGTGAGAAAATCCAACAATAAAATACTTAAATAGGAACTACTAAAATTTGTAAAAGAATATTCATTCTAATTCAGTCCACGGGGACTCATGTGTGGTCTCAAGAGTGACTACTGGAACTATTGTGTAGGATTTAGCCATATTTTAGAGTAGAAACATGTTTTACTTAATATAACCCAGTATTCTCGCAATTTTACACTGTTTCTTGCGGAAAAAAAAATTACGTGATATTTGACGAGACCCCCCCCCTCCCCCACGTGAGACTGGGTGAGATTCGGCTCTACACCCTCACCCCCCTTAAAAGCTTCACGTAATTAATGGACGCCCCCCAATTTATAGTGGTTAAATATAGGAGAGTTCCTTTGGAGATCTCGCGGGTGGTAGTCACTTTAAAAATGTTATTGGTTGTTTATTTTTATTCTTTACATTGGATTATTTACTTTTCGCTTTAAACAAAACTCTTCGTTATTTTTTTATCATTTATTTCTTGCTTTAACTTTCTCCTATTTATGTAAACAAATATTATTAAACAGTTCTTTCAGCAATTAGTAGAATAAATGTACCAAATGCTGTCAAAATGTACTTTCAACATCAATACCAAATATCTGGTACCTGATGTTGCAAAAATTCGAACAAAATACAAATTCCAACATTTGACACTAACATTCAATTATTGTGAAGCATAAAAAAATAAAGAGAATACAAACATAATTGTTTTAGGTATGTGACTTGTTGTTAGTACAACCTCTTGAGCGTTTACCACTCTTAAATTTTTAACAATTAATGAAATCAAAATTTCCAAAATTTTTAAACTACTCATAATTTAATACATTACTATTTTGCATCCGCCCCCCCCTCCCACTAAATTACAACAAAGCTGGATTAACATATTTTAATTTCATAGAATAACAACATTTAAGCTTTTCCCAATCTTTTTTTTCCTAAAATATTTTTTAATATCGTCGCCATTATCATTAAATTTTAACCCTGTAAATTCACTCAGGGTGGTTAAAGTAGGGGTAAAGAAATTTTCTTTTAATACCGTCATTAATTCTGCAAAACTATTAACTTTATAACAATTCTGTATAATATACACGTTAAGTGCGTTACCTCTTACAAAATGTGAAAAATTTTGTAATTTCCTCTGTTCATCCCTATTCCCTTCTGTACATGTTTTATCAAAATAATCTAGCCAAGAGTTTACGTCCATATTAAGCTGCATTCCGACTACGCTGACGTGACGTGACGTGTCGTGGCGAATTCACGTCCGTTGTTGTTTGGTTCCCACAAGGTGGACCCTATAAATATTATGGGTGCACCCTATAAATAGTGGTCGATCGATTTATTGTCACTGATGAGGCTTTCACATTAAAAGCATACTTGATGCATCTTTATAGCAAGAATTCCATAAAGAGCGATCAAGAAAAAATGTATAACTACAGGCATTCAAGAGCACAACGCACAGTAGAAAATGCATTTTGCATATTAGCAGGAAGATGGAGAAACCCATAGAAACTCAGCCGGAAACTTCTGATTCTATAGTTTTAGCAGCATGCTGTCTTCATAACATGCTCAGAAGTTGTACACCTTTTGAACAGCAAGTGCAAGTAAGAGAGAAAGAAATAAGAAGTTTTCGAAATGTGGAAGCGATTCGTGGAAATAATGTTCGTGAAACTGGATTAGTGAGGGAGAAGTTCAAAAAATACTTCGTTTCTCCTGAAGGGGCTGCAAGCTGTTCATGCCAATGGAAGAGCATTCATAAAGGCAGAATGGCCCATTAATATTTTTTGTAAACATTTTTATTGCTGTTTTTATAAACCAATTTATCATTTTTGTTGCTATAATTTTGAGTTATTAAAGAATGTAAATAAATAACTTGTAGTGAATTTTTTTTCTGCCTAGTGTTCAAATAATTCAAATACTCTACAAATAAGGAGGTAATTTTTGGTCGAAAACCGTCGTCTGCCTATAATATTTAATTGACAGTAACTATCAATCAAAAAATATATATATAAATTTATAAATATACATAAACTAAGCTCATATAAATTACTTTTGCTATTTAAAAGATGGAAGTTTAAAAACAAGAGAGGACGAACACCTGTTTATATTGTAATGTTGCACACTCCATTTGTTTTCATTTGACAAGATCAGTAGCCAACTGTTGCCGCTAATTCATAAAAAAACAAATTTTTTGCTATGAAAAATTTAAATAAAATACTGAATTTATAAATGTAAATAATATAAGCACATATAAATTATTTTTGCTATCTAAAAGATAAAAAATCGAAAACAAACCGAGGGGACGAACACTGTTTATATTGTTAAATCACCCCTTCCTCTTTGTTTACATTTTGCAAGATCAGTAACCAACTTTACCGTCAGTTATTAAAGAAACCAAATTTTATACTATGACTATTTTAAAAAAACACTGATTTTATAAACGTGTTTTTAAAGTGTTTGAAATATTGGTTAAATCAATCGAACGGCCTAACTTTGCAATAAATTAGTAAATAAATGTAAATAGTACCTGATATTTCCATTCTCTTCCCATGCTTCATTGCATGCATATTTGTTTCTATAATTATTGTTGAAATAGTCGAATAAAATAAGGTGTTTCTTCACATGCTTGATGAGCTATTCTTCCCTGTTCATAGCTGACGGCCTGACGCCTGCTGACGAGATCTGGGAATATATATTTGGAGCTGACTCATCACGCAGCGTGTTTTCTCACGTCACGACACGACACAACACGTCAGCATAGTATGCACACTCCTTTTTAAAATAATGGCTTAATTTTTTTTCGTAACACGCTGACGTGTCAACACGACACGTCATCGTAGTGTGAGTGCACCTTTACTGTCTGAATCAAAAGGCTCAATATTTAGTTCAGTTTCACTACTCGTGATTCTTTAAGAATCGCCAAGTTCGGTATTTGGTTTGGCAGTCGCCATTTTGTTTTACAAATATAAGATATCAAAACGAAAATATTTAAATTATTTCAACAAACAAATATAATGATTAATCTAATTATATCACTTCAGAAAACAAAAGAAATTCAGTGATTGAGATATTATAAGAATTAAAATATTCTGGCGAAAACCCGATCATAAAAATGTTACACTTAGAAGTAGTAGAACACATTCTTGAACCTTGCTTTGATTTTCTGCACAGCGTCCATACAGAAATCGTGGAAGAAAAAAAAAATTCTCCAGAAATGGAAAAATCTTCAGGAATCTTGAAACTTGGAACACTTCCTTGAGAAATGAAGAAAATTCACTGGGTAATTACAGCTTCTTTCATTGATGACTTGTTCCGACGTGAAATTCAAAATGAAACTTGGTCCAAACGAAACAAATCGAAACTTGATCCTATTGCAGTCGTCAGCTTAAAGTGACTGCCTACGTTCGGAGTCAGATTTTTTTGGTCTTTTATGGTAAAATAGCACTTAAAAATTAAAAAAGAACAAAACTTACTTATAAATACCATACTTTTTTATAAAATGGTCAATTAGAGGTAATTTTTAATGAAATTTAGCTAAAACGCCTATCTCTCTGCACAAAATCCTAATGCTACTATTTTAATTTCCTTCTCACACATGATACATATGACAGTTATCTTCAAAATGACGTACAATCTTAGAGAAATTTCAAAATGTAAAAATAATACAGGCAATTTTATGCTACAATATGAAAAATTTCCCCAATTCGTCATTCCTTTCCTTATAAAAACAACCCAAAATAAAAAAACTATTTATTATACATCAATTATTGTACGTCATTTCATTAACAATACCATCTAAATCTTTTCCTGAAAATCTTATCAAATTATATGCATTATCATGTGAGATATCATGATAAAGGTAAAGAGTTGTGGTAAAAAAATTCTGAGAAAAACGCATTTAAAGTTGTTTGTCACTTCAATTTTGTAGCAGACGATGTTTTTTAAAATAGGTATAACTCTGCTTCTAACTGATGTAGAATAAAAATCAAAACTGTTTTGAAAAGAGAAAAGATTGAATTACACGATTCTTGCAAAAAATAAAATTGACCAAAAAAGTCAAAAAATGACATTTTCAACGTAGGCAGTCACCTTAACAGTGTAGGTTCTGTCGGCTCATGAGATGACCCAAATGGTCATCTCCTAAAATAAGCATCGTGGCCGAAAACAATAAGATTAAAATTCAAGAACACATAACTTTATTCCAGCAATATTATTCTAAATTCCCTGCGGCGTTCGAAACTAATTTCGCTTTTGATTCTAAGTTCTAATAACCTCTAGAGAAAATATTAAATCGCTGAATGTTGACTCGAAAACTAAAGTTGCGTGGCGTCACTAGAGAGTAAATCAGTTCTGCGCATCAATACTAACTTTTAACCAATCAGCTATTAAGACACACCCTTTAATCACGTGATGGAATGACTTTATAAAACTATCTGGTGTCTAAAATTAGACACACTCTGTAAGAATCGGTCTGTCATATAATCCCGGGCGGACGACTTGGAAAACTTAATAAAATGCTTTAGATTCAATTACGTATCTGTGGTTCCTGTGTCTGCGTTGGGAGTCTTTGCGGGAAAATGCTCGGTTTGTCATCATGTGTATCGGCGACGTCATCCACTCTGGCCTGTTATTTGTTCCTCCATGTCGCCGATATTACAAGAAAGTCGGCTGGAATACCTTCCCATCAGACACAGGCAGTAATTTTTTTTCCGATTCAACCCGAGCGCAAACAACAGAATCAGAGTGTCCCGGTCTCCGCCATGTCTTAACAACATTCGTCTACGCTGGATAATTTCGGAGTTCCCGTCAGCCATGTGGTGTGGCGCGTTAGCTCCCAATGTCTTTCCAACGAAATAAGCGGGAGTACATCGTAAAATTTTGTGCGCCTTCGACGCTCCTATTTTTTTTCTCTCTTCTCTCGTCTTGCCGTGTGATGACCAGCAATTGCGGATTTAAATTCATCGTTCTTCTATCCGGATTTCAAAATGTGCTTTTTTTTTTTTCTCTTGCCATGTGACGACCAGTGACTGCGGATTTAAATTCTTCGAGAGTATCTTCAACAAGAGTGTGCGCGAAATCGAAAGTTAATTTCCAACCATGTTCTCCTTAGTGAAAAGCGTTCTATCGTGCGGTGTTTTGTCAAACAGCGTGATCATCTTTTCTTTTTTTTAAAATAAAAATTTATTTTGTGTGTCTCTCCAATGGTGCTTCAGAGAAGAGGAAAAATGTTCCTTCATCAGCAACTTATTCCAGCTTTTGGATTTGCAGAAAAATATGTAATAATCAGCGGTAAATCTTCACTAAAGTAAATTTATTTTGTGCCATATAATAAAATTCGATCTTAAATCAACATAAAATTAAAGGTAAGACAGATTGTCAATGAAATTTTAAAAGTTCTTAGAATGTTAAATGAAAATTTGTATGTAATGTTTAAATATTGGGATTTTAATGATATTGATACTCTGATACAATTAGAACAAATTTTAACGAAATTTAATAATGATTTTGCTTAATATAAATTTGATATAGTTAGTTATCTGGCTTCTGTAAACATGAATCGTATATATTTTTAAAATGTTTTCAGCTATTTTTAATCATGATGTACTTCTGTTTTCTCGTCCGTTATAAATTTGGTTTTGATTTCGGGGTTTGGTTTCAAGTGAAGGATTATAATTTAAGTTTTGTGTATTTAAATTTCATTGTTAGCCACATGAATATTTACTATATATAGAGATTATAAGTGTTTTAAGAATTTAAGTATTTAATTTGGTATATTGAAATATTACATTTGATGTTGAAACCTCGTAAATTGTTCTACGAATTTAAGTAAAGGAGATTTCTGGAGGTTCAATTGACAGTTAAAAGGCGTTTTACGATTTTCATAAACGGAACGTCTTTATAACATGACTTAGGGTGCCAAAAAACAACAATTGGAGAATTAAAAAACCATTGTATGTTATATTTGGTTCATCCGCCCCAGAAAATTCTCGAAAAAGAAATAATGAAGAATAATCAATAAATAGGATAGATAATATTATAATGAGAAATATGTTTTAAGATATTAAATACAAATGATGAATATTTGGGAACTTTACAGCGAGGATTCATACCAAAATGTGATATAAGAAAAGAAAAATTGTTTTTGGTTTATCGATTTCATGATTAACTTAATAAAACTGAGATGGCTATTGGTAAAAGAATTTTGATTATTTGTGTCAACTGATAGAATAATAGTTTGAAATTTGAACATTAACATTAAATTATGGCAATTTATAGAGAATATTAAGGTATTATTATTATTATTATTGGTATTAGGAGTATTTTATTATTGTATGTTTAATACTTTCATATGTTGTGTATTTTGGATTCTATTGAATATAAAATTGATAAACAAAACTTTCACACTAAACGAGATTCTGAAATTGTCCATGCTTGATTGAGATATTATAATGCACCAGAGAACTTAAAACTACACCACGAATAATGACAAACATTAGATCCATTTTTCTTTCTTTTGTATGTGATGCTTAACATCATTATATATTTTTTTAATTGATATAATTAATTATGTGTTGTCCTACTAAAGATATATAAAAAAAAACTGTCTAACTTAAACTTTCTTCTTAAGAATACTATTATATGTGAATTTTTTTTTGGGATCTCAATTTAAACACCGACTATGACAACTCTACTTCTTTAACCTTTCAGTAAATTTCCTATTTCTTGAATACACTTTCCTATCACCCAACTCTACAAGCGCGTTGGATGCCGTCCCAACTGTTTAAGATCTTATTAATTTTTTTTACTATTTGTTTTTAATTCAACAACTCAGTCACTTAAAGTGCTGAAGATTATATGCTTGAGTAATGACTAAAACAGGGCTGGGATGGCCACTCCTTTTGTCCTCCCATTTCTATATATTATACTCCCACAGGTATGACAACTGCACCTTTTCCTTTTTCTCCATCTTTGTACTATACAAGATGCTGTTTTTCAACGCAGTCATATTCTGTCGGAGATTTACGGTTAGTCCACTGTACGGCTAAAAGACTCTTCCTCCTTATTAATCAGAGAACAATATGGAGAAAGAAAACCCACTTGTTACACAAACATAAACACAACCCTCACTGCTTAGAGGTAGAATTAAAGAATTTGAGACTAAGAGTTGGGGAACACACATACAACAAGGTACCTTCAAAACAAGGAAATGGATCCACATAAACTTATAATAAATGTACAAAAATGAATAGTAGATAAATAATTTGAAAATAAAGTGAAAAGTATTGAGAATAAATAAATAAAGTTAGAATAAATATGAATAAGTATAATTAAAGAATATTGATAGCATTTTGGAATGAATAAAAATTGTAGGAATAACAAATGAATATTGAAATGAGAGTAATAAGAAATATAAGGATATTGAAAAGAGAATTTATTTTGATAATAAGTAATATTGAAATAAAGGAGATAAGAGATATTAAGAAAAAATAATGAGATAAATAAAGATACGAAAACTAGATAATGAGTGATATGTTTTGTAATTTTTATATACAATTGATATATTTGAAGTGTGGTGTTATTAAAACATGTGATTTTTATTGAAAGTGTGATTTTTATTATAAACTGTGATTTTTATTATGTAACTAAAGAACTAACTTTCTTTATATGTAAACAAGTCGAGATGATGTGATGTTTATGTATTCTACGTTTGTGAAGCAGAAATAACACAGCACTAAAAAGACTGTGATTGTTTTTTTGTACCCAACTACAAAGGACTTTTTTTTATTTAAGCCAAGATATTGTAAATTTTTTTTTGGGTATTCTGCACTTGCGAGATGATGGGTCACAGAACCTACCGAACTGTGATTTTTTTTGTACTTTTCTCAAGCAACATACTGTAGCTAACATAATAAGGAACGTGAACTATAAGCTACCATGTGTACCTTACAAACTTTTTTGGACTCACCCCAATGTTGTGAGAGTTGAGGAGGAAAGTACAATAACTTCAAATTATTATTGTCATGTTCTATTCCATTTACTTAACATGTTTGTTTGTTGATTTTGATATTTTCATTGTTATATTCTATTATTTGTGTGAGTCGACTCAAGTTAGATTTTTTTTGTATTTAGTTAAATTTAATTGATTTTTTTTTTCTGAGATTTTGTTGTGTGGGGAGACGTCTCTATTCAACAGGTTTCAAATACATACTTATGTAGAATCTTCAATTTAATATTATGTGTCCTTCTTTTTAGTGATTTTATATATATTTTTCAGTAAATTTGATAATGTTGCTATGTCAGCTCATCACGTGATCTTTAAATTTTTTTTTTTTTGCAATTTAACTTTAATTGAACTTGATACGTTAACTTATTCCAAAATTTTTAATGCCCATTCTTCTCACTCATCTGAGTGAGTCTGCCCTCCAATGCAGGCATTGTAGGTCAGCCTCTTCTCGGACGGGGGGGATATTCTATAATATTAAAAACTAGTAATTTCTTAATTCAACAATCTTAACATTTAAAAACTATTAATTCCTCACTTTACTATTCCAAATTACAAACCCTTTTTTAATTCCTTGAAACAGGTAATTCCCTTTGGGCATTCGCGTTAAATTCCATTTTAAAATCTAACATTATTCTAAATTCCCTGCGGCGTTCGAAACTAATTTCGCTTTTGATTCTAAGTTCTAATAACCTCTAGAGAAAATATTAAATGGCTAAATGTTGACTCGAAAACTAAAGTTGCGTGGCGTCACTAGAGAGTAAATCAGTTCTGCGCATCAATACTAACTTTTAACCAATCAGCTATTAAGACACACCCTTTAATCACGTGATGAGATGAACCTTTAAAACTATCTGGTGTCTAAAATTAGACACACTCTGTAAGAATCGGTCTGTCATATAATCCCGGGCGGACGACTTGGAAAACTTAATAAAATGCTTTAGATTCAATTACGTATCTGTCGTTCCTGTGTCTGCGTTGGGAGTCTTTGCGGGAAAATGCTCGGTTTGTCATCATGTGTATCGGCGACGTCATCCACTCTGGCCTGTTATTTGTTCCTCCATCTCGCCGATATTACATATATATATATATATATATATATATATATATATATATATATATATATATATATATACAGTAACCACCGCTTTTAGTGATCAGTGGTTATAAGAATCAACCGTTTATAAGAATCAATATCGCAAAAACAAAAACAAATGTATTATTTCCATGTTAAAATTTTCGCTTTAAAGAATCAATCCACCGGTTTTAAGAATCAGCTTACACTCTTCGCTTTCCATTCATTTTTCCAAAAAATCCACTTAAACCCTCAAAAGACACAAATTTCTTTCTTTACTTTTTTTTGTTAAAAAAGGACTGATAAGATGGGATGGAATACAGTTGTAAAATGCATCCTTTTCTTTGTTAGACATAACATAATAGTTTCCCCTTAAACGCTTTAGCACAACACTGCCCTATTAACCTGACCCGGGAGCATCTTTTCCGCGTCCGATTCCACTTTTCTCCACTGACAAACAAAGATAGGGACTCTTTTTTTCCTACCTCCCACATCCTTGTTGCGGCTTCCTGGACCCTGAAATATATAAATCTTCGGCGAAGTGTCCACTATCACTTTGGCAAACGTGACATTAGTAGATTCAGCACGTTATCAAACCGTGAAACGTAAGCTAGAAAGTGAATCTTCGTCTGAGACTATTGGTATTGAAAGAGGTGTAAACAGCCTCCTGAAAACTTCATTATGTCAAACTACCATAGAAAACTTTTTCTTGCTCCCTTCCTGTAGTTGAAATGTTAAAACTGTTAAGCAGGTATGTTGTAACAAATATTGGAGTTTTTTCTTCTCTTACTATAATCATCTGTGTCTACTTATAGGTCTAGAAATTAAGTTGTATTTTTAAAATTATAAAAAATAATTTTAATAAAAGATAATTAACGTAAATTAAAGAGTATTTTATGGTAAATTACCTACTATATGTATATATAGGTGTGTGTGTGCCTGTCCAAAAACCTAAATTTCGGCTATAAGAATCAACCGCTTATAAGAATCAAAAACAGTGATAACAAACGTGATTCTTATAAGCGGAAATCACTGTATATATATATATATATATATATATATATATATATATATATATATATATATATATATATATATATATATATGTCCCATTTCACCACATGACTTTCCATAATAACACACAAGATGCATAAAAGACGAGGCAGAGTTCGTTTAAAGTTGAAGTTCTTTATTGTGCAAGAGTTGATAGCGGATATCAGAGCGTCCTACTAGCATGACGCGAAACATACATGTCTTTTCACATACAGAGCCAACAACAGAATGCCTGCCTGGCTCGTTTAGCCAGGGGCTGTACTAAAAAAGGTCAGCGACTGTTTACATCAACATAGATATTTGTCGTGGGTGGTAGGCGGGTGCAATTCTTAGAACATATGGGTGCGTTTTATCTTTATGGTATTGTTTGACACTTTTGATCACTTTATCTCTGGCACCTGTAGCCATTATCTCTGAGATATTGTGAACTGCGGTTTAGATAACTAGAGACGGGGGTTTTGTTAATCCTTCTGTGGCGGCACGGCTCTATATTTCTATCAACTGAAAATAATTTATTGTGGTGTTTATCCCACTGGAACTTGCAGATGTTCACTTGCTGTTGGGTGGGCTATTCTGTGAAAAGGGCTATTCTGGGTGGGCTATTCTGTGTATCTGTCCCCACTCTTAACAGATGTGGGGACCCGAATTATAGAAATAGACGAGATTCAACTTACAATGTCACATATATATATATATATATATATATATATATATATATATATATATATATATATATATATATATTATACGCACGTATATTTACAACCTGAATTTACTGAACATAGAATAGTGCAGAACAGATAATTTTCTGTTCTTAAAGGTCTTAAGCAATTATAATTGCTTAAGACCTTTTCGCCTGTTATCTTCTGATAAGTAATAAGGTGCAACTCCGTAAGTACGTTTTTTGCATTCGGATCCAAGATCGAAGGTCCAAGATCGCTGCGATCAGCATGAGGGAAATTTTCAGTTAATGTGTAGAAGTCGCGTACAAAAGTTTGAAAGAGATCGTATCATCGGATTTAAAGAAGTTAGTTGGGCAAATCGAAGAATCGCTCGACATGTGGGTCGATACGATGCAGCGATTAGACGATGCTGGCAGGAGTGGATCAACAACGGCAGATTTAATCGCCAGGATGGAAGGGATAAACCTAGGGCCACAACAGAATACAGGGTAAACCTAGGGCCAAGACAGAGCGATTGTCAGATCAAATGTAAAACAGCACCGGATTCATCGTTATCAACCATGCGACGTGTGTCCAACATGACCATTGACAGACGACTGAGAGCGGAATCTATGCCGCTTACACCCCACGCCTGTACAACGTCAAGTCCGATTACATAGGTGCTTAACCCCTTAAAGCACGAGTTGTTTGTGGAAAAACTGGTAAAAAATGATCGAGTTTTTTTTTTTTTTTTTTTAACAGCCAGGGTTTCCTACAAATGGAAATCTCGGTGGTGCAACATTTGGTTTATTTCTACTTATTTGATACCAATTTCTTCCTACAGCCAAAATCTCGTCATCATCTTCAGATTCACGTCCATCACTCAAGAGATCAACGCTTTCATCGCTGGAACTTCCTGATAAATTGGCATATTCAAAATCGTCAGAGTCGCTCATTATCAGATAACTTTTTCTAAACAAGTTACAAAAACACTTAGTAACAATTAATTTATGGTTAACTGCTTACTTTTATGATATTTAACGTAGTAAAAATGGATATATTACCTTTTCCACACCAAACAACTGCTTTATAAGAAAGAATTCCTAACAAACTTATAGCTAATCATCAAAATTCACCACGTGGTTTACACAAGAAAAATGCTGCATAGTGGTGCCATCTATGGTAAATAAGTTTAATTACAATCTAGCCTATCTATTTTTACTAGAACGGATCTCAGACGGGCATTAGAAATAAAATAACGCGAGATACAAGAGCGCCCGTGTGAGACACGGGTAAATGCGTTAAGGGGTTAACTCGATCAATACGAAACTGCGTGACTAGCGTTGTTTAGTGAAGAGTCCCGTTTCCAACTGTGTCCTGACAAGGGCAGTGTGGGGATTCTTCCCTTACAATCGGCCCACAACAGAGCGTTGGGGTCTGGGCTGCCATTTTCCTGTGATAGCCGGACTCAATCAGTGACACACTTACAGCACAGCGGTATGTAGACAACATTCTGCGACCCGTTTTGTTACTTTTCCTCTTGTGCCACCCCGACTTACTGTTCAAACAGATAATGCCCGGTCGCGTGTCTTCAAGCTTGCCGAACACTTTCTTGATCCCTAGGTCACCTCATCTCTCCCCCACAGAGTACATTTAGGACGTGGTGGTAAGGGGATTGCAACTATCCCATAATGTTCCCGATTTTGGAGACAATTTGGCAAGCAATCCCGCAAGACACCATGCGGGAGCTTGATCAGTTTATGCCACGCTGGGTGACAGCTTGCATCTAGGCCAGAGGCAGAGCAACGTCGTATTGAGTTCCTCACTTTGTAATGATCAAACTGTGTAATAAATCATTCAATTGTTCTGAAATTTTAATCGGTGTTTTTTCTGTGCATGTTTCACATCTACCAGCTTTTGTAGCAATGGGACAATCTCTTGATATGTCGATATTTTTGTTAGAAAGTATATATACAGTGGTACCTCGACTTACGAGTGTCTCGACTTACGAGTTTTTCGAGATACGAGCATCCTCTCGGTAGATTTTTTTGCTTCGAGTTACGAGCTAAAATTCGGGTTACGAGCAAGCTTTAAATATTCCACCGCTAGTTTGAGCAGCGAATGCCATGTTACGTGCTCGTCAAATGAGAACACAAGAAGCATATAATATTTACAATCTTTATGTACAATAATTATACAATAGTATACATATTATTCTGAGACTACTATACAGTCTTAAATCGAGATTTTAACACTGAACAATTACCACCCGGGGCAGCTTGCTCTGCCCAAACTTGAGTCGCCCTCAGAAACCGAACAGCGCCCAACCTCTCTCGCAGAGAGATAGCTTCAATTCCCTCCCCCACACTGGAACTCCCCATGGGGTCTAGGGGATGAGATGACCTTGGTCCTAGGATCGCAAGCTCTCACCCTTCTACGGATTCTGAGAAAACGTTCTTCGGATTCTCAGAAAGAAGAATCTGGACATTACAGCCACAGTGAACGATGCAACAATCGCCCAGCTTCCGTGTCTCACTCGTTCACTTTAAGAGATTAGCTGGTAATAAAAGCGAGAGTGAGGAAAGCGGGGCGAAAAGGTCAAAAATCAACGAATAAGATTTAATTTTTCAGTTTAGCCTTTCTCCTCCTCCTCTTCCATCAGCATCTTCAAGTCTGATCTGCAAGGTAAATGTTGTACATTACACTTAATAAAAGAAATTGATTGCAGTACATTCTATTGTATTGCGTTTTTATACAATGTTTGTCGTTTATAAGCACATTTTTCTTATTTAAAAACATGTAACAAAAAATTGCGGTGTTTTGGGGGAACCCGGAACGAATTAATGGCATTTCCATTAATTTCAATGGGGAAAATTGATTCGAGATACGAGTATTTCGAGTTACGAGCTCCGTCATGGAACGAATTAAACTCGGAAGTCGAGGTACCACTGTATATTATATATATACCAGTATAGTCAATAAGTTCGGGGACTACCCTCCCCCCTCATGCCCGGTGAGTGCGGGAACCGAAATAATGATGTGGTTTGCAAGTCTGGTTATCTACGTACGCGTCAGACGTCACATGACGCTTTGCACAACTGCTAAGGCGTGCATCTGACTATTTGGCTGCAGACTGTCAGTCTATAATGTCGATGTAGCAAAATGCCCTTTTTGGAGCAACGTTCCATCATTAAATTCTGCTACAAATTAGGAAAACCCACTACAGAAACGTTACGGTTACAGCAAAAAGCGTATCGAGACAAAGCTATGTGCAGATCGAAAGTTTTCAAATGGTATAGCTTGTTTAAAAATGGGAGAGACGCTGTTGCAGATGATCCGCGAAGTGGGTGGCCAGTGACCCCACAAACGGAGGCGAACATCCAACGGGTAGGAGCAGTAGTTGTTGGTTGGTTGAAGTTTATTGGCGATATATCCAGAAAGGACAAGCTGCGCCAAACACAAGGTAACATCGTCAAAAAGTGGTATGTACAGGTTCTTCGTCGTCTCCGGGAGACAATCCGTGGTAAACGTCCACACGTTTGGAAATCCAACATGTGGATGTTGTTGCATGACAATGTCCCGGCGCACCGATCCCTGATGGTGCAACAAGCCCTTGCTAAACATGGTACCACAGTTCTGCCACATCCCCCGTATTCCCCAGACCTCGCTCCTTGCGATTTCTACCTGTTCCCGAAACTGAAAGATCGCATGAAGGGCAAGCGGTTTGCAAATGCCGAAGAAGTGATGGCAACAGCGAAAACCGCTTTACGACAGCTCTCACGCAACGGATTCCAGGACTGTTTCCAGAAACTGTATCAACGCTGGCAGAAAAGTGTATAGTTGCGGAAGGACATTTTATATTTTGAAGGTGATTGTGTTCAGAAGACTTTGGAAGTGTATTCGTTGTGGTAGTAAATTAAGTCCCCGAATTTATTGACTGTACGAGTATATATATATATATATATATATATATACACTGGTGTGCAAAATTAAAGACCATATGGTTTTATCCCAGTTTCTTCTCAATGGTATAAATGGAATTCAGAATACAGAGACCTCAATATCTGACACATTGGTGAATGAAATATCACACGTGCAAAGAGAATACAAAAGTTAATACGTAGAATTTATTTATAAACAGCTAAAAAGCATTACACATCATCTTATAAAAACGTATTTCTCAAAGATTTAATGAAGCAAAGGATGTCCTATTACTGCAATGGTTGCTTTGCTGCGTCTAACCATCATTAAAACGAACTGGCTTATGAGTTGTTGGGGCAACATTATCCACTTCTCTTACAGTGCTCATTTCAGTTCATGGGCCTTTTCAAATGAAGGGATGCGTGCCGCAAGACGTCTCCTTAGAGCGTCCCTCACATGTTCTATTAGATTCAGGTCTGGGGATTTCGCAGGCCAATCCATACGAGTGATATCCTCACTTTACAACAATTCATCCTTAGCACATGCATGATGAGGTCTCGTATTACCGTCCATTGAAAGGAACTGAGAACCAATGGTACCTCGGAAAAGACGAACGTGAGAAATGATCACCTCACTGTAGTAGCAGTTTCCCGTTCGAAAATGGGGAGTACGACCATTTAGAATGGTGCCTCCTCATACCATGACCCCTGCATCTCCATAGTGATCTCTTTCGGTAATGTTTTCTCGATTCTAACATCTCCCACCTCTCTCCAGATTAGCTGAAGACGAGAATCGCTAGTTAGACTGAAGCGACTCTCAACAGTTAACCTTTAGCTTACGGGGCCCATTTTTCCGATTCTCTCTGTAGAACGGGAAATTTCAAACTTCCTTTGTAAAAATGGCCATTAGGGGGTTTATATATATGTATATATATATATATATATATATATATATATATATATATATATATATATATATATATATATATATATATATATATATATATATATATATATATATATATAAATATATATATATATATATATATATATATATATATATATATATATATATATATATATATTGTGATGGTGGCGGACCCTCTACTTAACCCCCGGTATTATATATGAAAATATGGTGAAGTTTCTTTTCAGTTTTGAATGTTTACCAGAGGCGATTCCAGGTAATCAATCTAGAGGCGTGCCAGCTCTCTAGTAAACAAATGACAACCTGGACTGGAAGTGCAAGTGGTTTTCTGGACGAGTTGTTCCGGAGGTATGCAGTGGAAAGAGAACCAGTTTGGACTGGTGGATCGTCTATGCAGGCCAGAGCAGGCCAGGGTGAGACAGGGACAGATAGTGGTCCGGTGTGGACGGTGGTCGACTTTGTCTGGGACCAGCGTTTGCGTGTGCGGAGAAGCCACGTGGAAGAATTGTGATTTGTTTGGCTGGAGTGCCTTACAGGTGTAAATCGATTGATTTGGCTGGAAGCCATGAATGCACTAGAGGTGCAAAACTCAAGGAGTTAATTCATATAGTTTGTAGATACGCGAACTGAATAAATGTCATTTTTATGTTCATTAATGCAGCGTATTCTCAGAAACATCTGAGGGAACAGAGTGGCTAGGAATTAGCCATAGTTCAGTGCGCTATAGGAATAGACTGGGCAGTTAAGTCGAATTGCCCCAGTTTATGATAGCTGGTGGCAGCACTGTGGGATCTTACGTATGTGTATGCGAAATACGTGAGGATCCACGGAGGAGGCGAAGTAGTGGCGGAACTGGCGAGGATAGCCATGGGAATCCGCCGATGCAAACAGTCAACTAGAACCTGCGGAAAATACGAGCAGCCGAGACGGGTAGCCAGGCGGAAGTTGTTCAGGAGAAGTGGAACCCGTGCAAGAAAATTCGATCAGCGTGTACAGCTGGATGCGACATCAGGGGAGGTAAGTTCATTTGAAATCTTCCAAAGAGGTCGGCGCGATAATTGTCGAGGGGCAGTAAATTGTGGGGTTGGAATTAGTCTAATAATTCAGGGGATTTAGAAAGATAATTTCAACGCTTCCTTGTGAAGTCTGTAAGTTAAACCAGTGAAGGTTTAGTGAAAATAGTTCGAGAACTTGTGTGAAATCCTGATAGAGATCGGGTAAATGTAATCGTCTTGAGAGACATTAGTAGTTAGTTTTTTGGTAAAAGTGATTCGAGTAATCTAAAATTGTGCGATTGAATCCACAGGGAACCTCACGGGTACTTGTTGTGCAGAAAAAAGAAGAAAAGTGTTTATTTTCGGGGTTTAATAAATAGAAAGTGTTTAATGAATTGAATTTGTGCGAGTGTTCGTAGGAAAATGCACAGTGCCTTGTTGCACAGGAAAGTACTCAGTGTGGGACAAAACGCTCAAGTCAAATAGCATATTTGTATTAGTGATATGATTCTAGAAGTGTATAAGCAATTTGAGTTTTGAATGTTATATGTTTGATAATATATTGTGATACATGTCTTAAAATTTTTAAACAGTTTAGTGTAGTGTGAGATATGCTCCAGTTATTTTAAACGTTAACATTAAACACTGTGATATATGTTCTAGTTATTAGTATGTAATTGGATAGGATTGCTTGTGATTAATTGTACCAGTTTATGTGTATAAGTGAAAGTTCAAAGATGACAATATTTAGTGTCATTATATCTAGTACTTGTCCTATATTTCTGTGTTAAGTAGGGCAAGTGAAATTGCATGTGTATTTCTGTGAGTGTATTGAGTGTACGGCATTAGGTTAGAAATAAGATATTGTGATTTCTGTGAATACAGTGGTAAATCTGTTAGTTTGGAAAAATGGAAGTTCTTATAATTAGACAGACTAAAATTGTTCTTGTGGCTTTGGCCGATAATTTGGACGTTGAGGCGTCGATAAATGATAAAAAAATAGTAACTGTTCCTCACACAAATCGAGAAAAGTGCCGACAAATCATGGGAGCGAAAAATTACAGCGAAGTAGGGACCAAGGCGTGTTTAGAAGGAATTCTAAAACAGAAAGAAAGTGAAGCGAGAGAAACTAAGGAAGAGAAAGAAAGGGAAGCGAGGAAAATTTGGGAAGAGAAATATAAGCAGATGAATAGGGCCTATGAATTAGCATTGATAAGAATGAGAGAAAGTTTAGACGTTAGTCAGAAAGCCATAATAGACAATATTTTCGAGGTTTTTGAGTCGAATAAAGAATTTTTTGTGAGACAGGATAAAGGAATCTTCGAGAGGCTAGAATACGACCTAAACTGTGAGGCGAAATATGCTTTAGATCAATCAACTAGAATTATTAAAGCGAGGGAATTGGAGTACCTGAGGGTAAAATTACAGGCTGTAAATTCCTATAGAGAAAGTAGAGGTTTAATAAGGAAGGCCGGAGTCACTCAAATTGAGAAAAGTGCCGAAAGTCAAATCAAGGGGAAAATTTGCGTGAAGCAAAAGGTTGAATCTCTGGGTAGAGAAAAAAAGGTGGAGAATGTGTTGGGAAATTTCAGCGAAGTGGAAGCTGGGAATTTCGGAAGCGCGAGTACTCGAGGCAAAATGAAAAATAAGGAATTCTGTAGCCAGTTCGTTGCCGGAGATACTTTGAGCAGTTCGAGGGAAGTGCGGGGAGAAAGGGAAACCCTTTTAATTGAGCAAGCAGGCTTAAATTTGGTTGTAGAAAATCGAAGTGAAATAGATAACTCGCTCTGCAAATCCGTGAATGTAGAGACAGTGGGGAAAATGAATGTAGATTTGTGTGAGGAAACAAGCCCAGATAGGAGGGAAATAGATAACTCGCTCTGCAAATTCACGCATGTAGAGACATGTGGGAAAATGAATGTAGATTTGTGTGAAGTAGCCCAGATAGGAGGGAAATAGATAACTCGCTCTGCAAATTCACGCATGTAGAGACATGTGGGAAAATGAATGTAGATTTGTGTGAAGTAGCCTAGATAAAAGAGAAATATTGTCTGAAAGCGACTCTAACATTTGTGATCTCGAAGTGAGAAAAGTTAGTTTCGTTGAATCAGCCGAGGTTTTAGAGGACTCGAATCCCGAGTTTTGTGTAACTGACCGCACACAGAGGGGGATGGACCTTTGTCCGAGAGTCCATTCATCAGGTTCTTTTCAAGTGGAAGGGACTATAAGTGCGTGTCAGGATTTGATGAATGTAGTCTAAAAAGTGGAGCCGAGAGACGGTTTAGAAATTGCTCCCCAGGGATTAGACAATGGCATTCGGGAAAACACGGACCGCGAAATGGTCGAAAGTCCGTCTAAAATGGATGGTCAGATTTTGACGGAATTTAGGGGAAACCTAAACGATGCAGCGGATGTGGAGAGAACCCTTGTAGAAAATAGAAGGACAGCGATTCCGAGTAGGAACATTTTGAGAGGGAGGTTACCTAAGATTGGGATACTCCATTGTAATGAGTTCAAAGGGAAATTACATCCGGTAGTGATAAGGACTAAACAGCGCCGCGAAAACGCGAGTGGAATAAAGCGCAAGAAAGCAAAGTTTAAAAGATTTTGGAGCTTGAACAAAACTAGGGAGGAAGGTCCGGTAACTAGAAAGAAGCCGAATTGCGTAAGGCATAGACAAAAGGCGGGACGCCAGGGTTTTGTCAAGAAGAAATTTAAGGGAGGACAACATTCTGTTAAATTCAAAATGAAAATGGGTACTAAATACTCAGAAAGGCAGCCTAGCAATTTCGGGAGACCGAGAAAAAACCGAAAGTTGCAAATATTCGCGAGGGCGAAGATTAATAGACAGGATGAATTTAGGGGGTCGTATGACAGGGTTTCCACGAAAATTCAGCTTAAGCGAGATGCTACGAGGAGGGTTAACTTCAAATTTAAAGGAATCAAGTTCGGGAAAATTTAAGTTCTCAGATGATATTTTGAGGGTCAGGTGAGAATTTAATGCTGCATGAAACAGTGACCCAGAATTGTATGTGTAATAATTATGTGTATTGTTTTTTTTTGTATGATTTTATACCAGAAAGTTGATTTAAGGAAATTGTAGTGTATAATCTTTTATGTGATGTTTTGGGGAAATTTAAAGTGCATATATGTTGGTAAAACATGGCCATATAGTTTGAGAATGGATTTGAGCAAATTATGTGTAATTCCATGGTAGTTATGATCAATTAGTATAATGATTTTGTTTTGGTGAAAGGCCTAAGACGATTTTTGTGTAAGCCGGTGGAAGGCCCCAGAAAGACTGTCATTAATGTACTGCAATACAATTTTGTTCTTGTTAGAAAAGGAACCAAACTAGTTAGTTTGTTATGACTCTATGTCAGGAAATGACGTTAAAACACCTAATGGAATTCTGGATTCCTAGTGTAAAAATAAATGTGGGCTCAGCTGTGAGTTTCGGTGAGTTTCTGGCCAATAGAACGTCGAATAGTTAATGATCTTGTAATGCCGAATGTTTAATGAAATAATAAGAATTACATAACTAATATTTAGTAAGAAATATAAGTTTAATTTTGTCCACTATATTTGGTAATCGTTATCCACGATGATATGTTTTTCCTTTAAGAGAAGTTTACAGAGAAATTATGAAAATTTTAATTGGTTAACGTGTGATCAATGTATGGTGTGTTAACTGTGTTTCTTTTTTTCTGAAAGGGGCCGATTGAGTCGCACGTTTGGATAGGAGAAATTATGTTCCGCGGGTTACAGGACCAACAGAACGTCGAATAGTTAATGATCTTGTAATGCCGAATGTTTAATGAAATAATAAGAATTACATAACTAATATTTAGTAAGAAATATAAGTTTAATTTTGTCCACTATATTTGGTAATCGTTATCCACGATGATATGTTTTTGCTTTAAGAGAAGTTTACAGAGCAATTATGAAACTTTAATTGGTTAACGTGTGATCAATGTATGGTGTGTTAACTGTGTTTCTTTGAGTAATGTTTCTTTGTTTAATGTGTCTTTGAGTAATATTTTGTTTCATGTTATTGCAACTAGGTTAAGATATAGTCGATAATTGAATTATGGTCGAAAATGTGGTAATGTTTGTATTTAAGATTTGAGTAATGTATTGTTGTAGTACCTATGCTAAAATATGTTAAATGAAAGTTCTTAATGTGTTGGCTAATAGAAGCTAAACAAGTTAGGGTACGATGTCGGCTATGACAGGCTGAAAAGTACCGGGGCTAGACGCCCTTAAGTGTATAATGGAACCGAGAAGGTTATATGCAGATAGAATGGCCTTGAGGCTATGTTTTTGTTGCTTTCAGTATGAAATTGTTAACGTAAGTTTCTTAGTGCATAATGAGTATTTTGTTTGTCCTAATCATGTATGAATTTATTATGTGTTTAGGTAATGTAATATCAGAGTAATGATTATCTGCATCTCTTACTGGAAATTGAATTGATGTTTTTCACTCCCGAAAAGTATTCGGAGTGCAGGTTTAGGAATGATGTGTCACAGACTGAGTGCAGTTTAGGACATTTCGAGGGAAAAAAGTAGGCGGAAATTGACTCTAGTAAGTTAGAAAGGCTGAAGAAAGCCAAATGGTATTGACCTCTTTGGAAATGTTTCGTGCGGGCATACCTAATTGGACCTACCGAACTTTCCATTAGACTTTTTTATGTATAAAAAAGCCTTTAAAGAGGAGAGGAGCTGTGATGGCGGCGGACCCTCTACTTAACCCCCGGTATTATATATGAAAATATGGTGAAGTTTCTTTTCAGTTTGAATGTTTACCAGAGGCGATTCCAGGTAATCAATCAAGAGGCTTGCCAGCTCTCTAGTAAACAGATGACAACCAGGACCGGAAGTGCAAGTGGTTTTCTGGACGAGTTGTTCCGGAGGTATGCAGTGGAAGGAGAACCGGTTTGGACTGGTAGATCGTCTATGCAGACCAGAGCAGGCCAGGGTGAGACAGGGACTGACAGAGAAGGACAGTGGTCCGGTGTGGACGGTGGTCGACTTTGTCTGGGACCAGCGTTTGCGTGTGCGGAGAAGCCACGTGGAAGAATTGTGATTTGTTTGGCTGGAGTGCCTTACAGGTATAACTCGATTGATTTGGCTGGAAGCCATGAATGCACTGGAGTTGCAAAACTCAAGGAGTTAATGTATATAGTTTGTAAATACGCGAACTGAATAAATGTCATTTTTATGTTCATTAATGCAGCGTATTCTCAGTGACATCTGAGGGAACAGAGTGGCTAGGAAATAGTCATAGTTCGGCGCGCTATCGGAATAGACTGGGCAGTTAAGTGGAATTGCCCCAGTTTATGATAATATATATATATATATGTATATATATACATATATATATATATATATATATATATATATATATATATATATATATATATATATATATATATATATATATATATATATATATTCATTCTTGGGCCCGTATTCTTGGGATACATGCTATCCCACCCCGTAAGGAAAAGGTTTAGAGCACCGTGCCCCATGGCTGGGCAGTCTAATCTTTATAATCTTTACACTATTTTAGATTGTGTCACCGATCTACAGGCGTTAGCGGGATGCAATGATCTGGCCGTCGGGCGAATAGACCACCTTTATGTAAACGCCTGGCCACAGTGAACCGTGACACTTGCGTCCTGTGGCCATCTGCATTTGCTTTGCGATATTGCATGTAGTCTGTCGTCTGTCACGTTTGGCTTAAAGGACGATATTATTTGGTCAATCTTTGGTGTTATTTTCTTTGTGCCACCACCAACTATCTTTCAAACAGCTGTCACTGTTGCTTTGAAGGTCTTCCACACACGGGAAACAATGTTATGGGCGATGCCAAACTCTTCGGCTGCACTATTCACCCTGTGCCCGTCTTCAAGCTTACCAATTATTCTACTACGCGTAAAGTCATCTAATTATTTCCTACTAGACATTTGTATCATCTGTAACGGAATTACAATTCCTTTATCTTCTTACAACGACGAGCACACTAACTTTTTATTCCCTAACTTTTCTCATAAAAACTCTTTTTATAAAGTTCAGCCCTGTCACGTGCTTTACACACACACACGCGCGCACACACACACACACACACACACACACACACACACACACACACACACACACACACACACACACACACACACACACACACACACACACACACACACACACACACACACACACACACACATATATATATATATATATATACAGTGGAATCTCGATCGATCGTTTTCGGATCCATCGCTTTTCCGTATGTGTCGTTCATCTTATCCAGTCCCAACGATCATATTGCTTTGTTATGTTTCCGCATCTATCGTTTTCCCGCATTTATCGTTCATTTCAATCGGTCCCTTGAAAAACGATAGATCGAGATTCCACTGTCTGTATATATATATATATATATATATATATATATATATATATATATATATATATATATATATTGTCATTTCCGCTTATAAGAATCACGTTTGTTATTACTGTTTTTGATTCTTATAAGCGGTTGATTCTTATAGCCAAAATTTACGTTTTTGGACAGGCACACACATACCTATATATACATATATTAGATAATTTACCATAAAATACTCTTTTATGTACGTTAATTATCTTTTGTTAAAATTATTCTTTATAATTTTAAAAAATATAACTTAATTTCTAGACCTATAAGTAGATACACGTGATTATAGTCAGAGAAGAAAAAAAAATCCTATATTTGTTACAACATACCTGGTTAGCAGTTTTAATATTTCAAATACTGGAAGGGTGCAAGAAAAAGGTTTCTGGGGTAGTTTGAAGTAATGAAGTTTTCAGGAGGCTGTTTATACCTCTTTCAATACCAATAATCTCAGGCGAAGATTCACCTTCTAGCTTACGTTTCAGGGTTTGATAACGTGCTGAATCTACTAATGTCACGTTTGCCTAAATGATAGTGGACACTTCGCCGAAGATTTGCGTGTTTCAGGGTTCAGGAAGCAGCAACCGGGTTGTGGTAGGTGGGAAAAAAGAGTCCCTATCTTTGTTTGTCAGTGGAGAAAAGTGAAATCGGACTCGGACGGGTTGAATGCCCCTGGGTCAAGCTATAGGGAAGTGTTTAGCTAAAGTGTTTAAGGGGAAACCGTTATGTCTAACAAAGATAGGATGCATTTTACGACTGTAATCCATCCCATCTTATCACTCTTTCTTTAAAAAAAATAAAGAAAGAACTTCGTGCCTTTTGAGGGTTTAAGTGGCTTTTTTGGAAAAATGAAAGGAAAGCGAAGAATGTAAACTGATTCTTAAAACCAGTGGACTGATTCTTTAAAGCGAAAATTTTAACATGGAAATAATACTTTTTTTTTTTTTACGATATTGATTCTTATAAACGGTTGATTCTTATAACCACTGCTCACTATAAGCGGTGGTTACTGTATATATATATATATATATATATATATATATATATATATATATATATATATATATATATATATATATATATATATATATATATATGTATATATATCTTTAAGCCCCCGATTTTCCGCTCTTACTGAGTTTCTATCAAAGTCACATTCATGTTGTAAGTGACATGTCATCTACGGGCATTATTCCTTTGGCAGGTTATTGCTCTCGTTTAAAACTAACCTTGGATCCGTTCGAAAGTGTCAAAAGCATAATTCACCAGATCCCAAAAACAGTAAATAGGAGAAAGAGAAAGGTGTTTTATATCCTCGTCCGCAATTCTGGAAGGTGATCCGTGATCCGTGGCCCAGATTTGCTTTCTCTGCGGAACCTCATTGGAAGTCGACACACGAGAGCCAATAAAAGCAAAAGCCACGATCATGAGATATGAAATCAAAAAACTGATTGCCATTAACAACGTTTGTTTAAAGGCTACAATGTTTACACAGTAACCTCAGGAAACTAAGCGTTACTCAAATACTTACACACGTACAGAGAGTTGAGTATCAGAGGATAATGTATACACACACACACACACATATATATATAAATATATATATATATATATATATATATATATATATATATATATACAGTAGAACCTCCATATATCGAAGTAGCAAAATTCCAGAAAAAAATTCGATATATAGAAATTTCGATATATAGAATTGATATTAGTTTTATCATAATTCTCCTAAAACATTAAAATTAAAGCTAATTTTCGTATACGAAACTCCATTTCCAATTTATATGCGAATCACATTAAATGAAAGTTAATAACTAAAAAATGAATTAATGTGAAAGATTTATTGAGTACTATATACCTTTAAAAGAAAACAATAATCCAGACAGTGGTTACAGTGATGACAGTTACATTCTTTTAAAAAAAAACTACGAATATCTTGCTGAACAGCCAGTTTTGCGGAAAGTTCATCAAAGAAATGCTCTCATTTATTCAGTCCATTAAAACTTCATCAGGGACATTTTCCACGAATTGAAGTCCACGAAGTATTGTTTCAAACGCCAAAAATTGGGAGATTTTAATTTAAAGTGGAATAAAATCTTCCAATATGTCGTGAAAAAAATTTCGATATGTAGAGATTTTTTCGATATATAGAAACAGTTTTTCTATGTAATGGACATGGAGATTTAGTAAGAGTTCGATATATAGAAAATTTCGATATATGGAGATTCGACTGTATATATATATATATATATATATATATATATCGTTTGATTTTGAAATCCTTTTTATTAGAATTCCCCATGATAACTTAATGAATATCTGCTCAGAAATTTATGATGCCTATCTGGATAGTACTTTAATCTTAAGATGTGTCTGAATAAATATTATTTGCCTTCAATTAAATTTGCTTCGAGGTTTACAAAACAAATAATTTTAGATCTATGTAAATTTAATATTATTGAAAACTACCTCTTTAAGGGCATGGTTTTTTTTAAACAGATAAAAGGTATTCCAATGGGTAATAGCTTTTATAGTGCCTTTGCAAACATTTTCTTACATTCTTACGAAACTAAATTTCTAAACTCAAATAATGTTACGGGATTTAGGTATATTAATGACCTTATAATTTTTAGCTGTAATGACTTCGAATTTCTAAAACAAATCTACCCAAATGAATTAACTTTAAAAGGACTAATGAAAATAATCATTATACGGCTTTTCTGGATATAAATATTAAAATTCAAAATAGAGAATTAAAAATTGGGATATATGATAAAAGATTAGATTTTAACTGTGAGGTTATCACGTTTACCAATTTCCATAGCAATTTGAACTATAAAATTAATTATACTATCTTTCACTCACAACTAAACAGAATAAAAGCGTTTGTAATAACGCTGGAGATTTTTTGGAGGCTTGTGGCATTTTCGAGGAAAACCTACGTAAGAACAATTTCCCGAATAATTTCGGCAATTTAAAAGTTTTAAAAAAATGACATTTAGACTCGGGTCCAATTTAAGGATAGGGTTTTCTGTTTTCATACTTTCTTTAAACTTCAATGGGGTGTGGTTTTGCGACAGTGACGTAACTCTAAGTGTAAAAAATTGGCTGCTGTTTGACTATAACCGTTACTCACTGAATTAGGGTATGTGAGCATCTTTGCATTTCTGTCTTTCTCTACTTTTGTCTTTTCATTTGTGCTTTAGGATTTTGTACTTGCATATATCGTGCGTGCAGTCCTAAGTGCAAGTTGTCCGTGTTTTTTCATTTGGTTTGATTATCTGGTTCAATGGAGATCTCGGGGCCGTGGGATGTCTTTTGGGTAGACCTCCATCCTATTCAGAAAGTTCCCCTTGAGGTAACTGATTTGGTTAGGCTCCCTGATGACGAGACTAGTCGGTTACCTCGATTTCTGGTTTAGTTCCACCACTACTACAGAACCTTGCCTTATGGTGCGTAGAGCTCTGAGTGCTTGATTTCTGTTTATTTCTTGTCTACATTCTTCCTATAATTATCTACCTCGGTTGGAATATTTAATTTTAGTTATATATATATATATATATATATATATACAGGGTGTCCCTGATTAAAGTCCCACTTTCAAAGGCCTGCAAAAAAAGAACCACTAGTCAGAATGACTTCAAATTTGAACTGAATATACTGGAAGAAGGGGGAAACGATTTGGCATAAGAAAAAGAAAGTTCCAAAATGTATCAATAGATGGCGCTGTAAGCGGTTAGAACTTTAATTAATACACCCTGGGGTGTCCATAATTAAAGTCCCACTTTCAAAATGCTGCAAAAAAAGAACCACTGGTCAGAATGACTTCAAATTTGAACTTAATATACTGCAAGAAAGGGGAAATAATTTCGCATAATAAAAAAAAAGTTCCAACCGCTTACACCGCCATCTATTGATACATTTTGGAACTTTTTTATTATGCCAAATCGTTTCCCCCTTCTTCCAGTATATTCAGTTCAAATTTGAAGTCATTCTGACCAGTGGTTCTTTTTTTGCAGCCTTTTGAAAGTGGAACTTTAATTATGAACACCCTGTATATATATATATATATATATATATATATATATATATATATATATATATATATATATATATATATATATATGTATGTATATATATAATGCATATATATATATATATATATATACATATATATATATATATATATATATATATATATATATATATATATATATATATATACATATACATATATATATACATATACATATATATATAAATATATATATATATATATATATATATATATATATATATATATATATATATATATATATATATATATACATATACATATATATATACATATACATATATATATAAATATATATATATATATATATATATATATATATATATTGTTACGAATTTTACGAGTCTATGGTAATCCCTCCAATTATGAGAGTTATCGCCAAATATGGCGATATTTTGCCAAATTTGGCGATTGGCGCCAAATGTTCGCCAATCTTCTGGACCTTTCTAGAAGGTTCTGGGAATTTCTAGCTGGTCAGCTGATAGGGGGCACTTTGGAAATCTATAAATATACCTGACATTTGCATTGGAACGCAGTGTTCTTTTCTGCTGAGAATTGAATGTATTGAAAGTACGTTAGGCATGTGTTGTATTGAAGACTCTGTTATCCTGTTTTTAGCGTTTTCTGCTGTATAGAAGACAACTGTTACGTGTTTTCTGTTCAATTTGTGTATGCGCCTGAAGAATTTACTGAATAATAAATTTTTTTTCGTGTGAACTTTCTGAAGAGATTGTTATTCCGTCCTATCGAACCCAGGAAAACGGAACATTTTGGTGTCAGTGGTTGAATGCCTATTGCAAGTTCGATGGCTGAATAGTACAACTCAAGTTTTGGAAGATAAATTCCAACAGATTAATGCTGCGATGAGACAGCTATGCTAAACAGCATCGCGTCAGAGATAAAAGAAATATCTGCAGGTCAAAAGAGATAAAGAGTGAAGTATCTGCAGGTCAAGAAGATATAAAGAGAGAAATGTTTGCAGGTCAAGAAGAGATGAAAGCTATTCAAGAAGACATAAAGGAAATATCGGCTGGTCAGGAAGAATTAAAGTGTGGAACTATAACTAACGTGAATGAAAGAGTGACAGAAATGGAAGACAAATTTGAAGAAAAATTCCAGAATGTGGAGCACAAATTTAATATTTTTGAAGCAAATATTGGCGTTGTAAAAGAAAATTTAGAAGATAAATTTGATAAAATTGACAACAAATTTGAAAATTTGGAGGAAAAATTTGGCTGTATAAAAGAAAATTTAGAAGAAAAATTTGATAAAACTGACAACAAACTTGAAAATTTAGAGGGGAAAATTTACCGACGATTCAAGAAAAGTACAGATTTTAGAACAAAAATTGTTAAATATTTACGTTACTGACGATTCCAACTGTATATCTGTCACCACCCGGGCACCTATTAAGCTGTCAACCTATGATGGAAAAATCTTCTTGGCAAGTTTACAAAACTCAATTCTCGATTGTGGCGATCGCCAGCGGATGGGACCCTGTAACAAAAGCGTGTCAATTGGCTGCATCTCTGCGAGCTGAAGCGGAGGATATTTTTCAAACGATCCCAAAAGAGCAGCGATTAGACTTTGGCGCACTTTCAAGTGCTTTGGAATTACGTTTTGGCGAGAAGTGTTTGAAGGACTAGAGCTGGCTCCAGCTCAAATCTAGCCAACAGAGGCCAAATGAATCACTTCAAGAACTTGCAACAGACGTCGAAAGGCTTGCCATCAAATCTGACCATCTTGCTTGGTCAGATTGCCCTGCGGAAGTACGGGAAAATCTTGCTTTACAATATTTTATCGATGGAGTTCGCGACTTTGAAATATAGAAGGCACTTCGAATGTCGGACGTTAAAGATCAGAAGTCCGCCTTAGGCTACGGCCACACGAGCGATTTTTCCCTCCCAACCGCAACGGGAAAACAAGCACCAAAATATAGATAAGCTTCTGTAACATAGGGGTGGCCAAACGCAGCTGTTTTTCTGTCGCGGTCTCAAGGTCGCTCGCTGGAGGACCTATTTTTCTCGCGGTTTGTGTAGATTTTCAAGCTGAGGGAAAAGACCCAGCGGAAAAAAAAGTCACATGCACGTGTGGCCGGCTGGTGTAGATTTTCAAGCTCGGGGAAAAGACGTACCGGGAAAAAACGCTCGTGTGGCCGTAGCCTTAGTCTATGCCATAAAGTTTGAAGCAGCCCAATAAGCTTCACAAAATCCTCGCCATTTTATTAGGGTTGCAAACGTTAAAGAATCTCCCGAACGTACAATTGAGCATTTGATGGAAAGAATAGACGAGTTATCAAAACAGTTCAATGCTATAAGATCAGTTAAGCCTGACAGACGACAAGTCATAAAATGTTGGAGTTGCGGCGGCGAAGGCCACACCAGAAGAAACTGCCAATTGCGCCACGACTCGGGAGCCATGAAACAGAAGCAGAGAAACTAAAGTCTGGCCATCACGAGAGGCGGAGTTTGCCAGACATTAAAAAGCCCCAATTCAAAGTACTACAAATTTTTTCCTTAAGCGGCGGCAATCACGGACTTTTCGTCTTAGGACATGTTAATAGATTTCCCTGCCGCATGATCATCAACACATGAGCCAATGTGACGATCATTCAAGAAGATTTGGTTAAGCGTTTGGGGGTTGCTCATCTCTGGACCCCACCATGCGTTACCCTGCAAACTGTGACCGATGACAAAATTCCGATTCACGGAAAGACAAATATTAACATCTCATTAGGGAATGCCGTTTACAAACATGCGGCATATGCGGCAGATATTACGGACGCTTTTATTATAGGCCTGGACTTTTTAAGAAAACATAACTTTACTTTGGTCTTCAATAACAATGAGCTGCGCTCTTCATCAGAAGACATTGCGTTATTTGATATGAAAAATAAAGGAATTAAATCTATTCGTCAAATAATAGCCAAAGATGACACCATTTTATCTTCAAGAACAGAAATATTATTTCCTGGAACAATAGCTTAAGACAATAGTTTCCGATTTGGCGTCATCGAATACCCCAATGTTGAAAATAACCCGAAGGGAATATCGGTAGCTTCTACACTTGTCGACCTTTCGAGAAGCAGTGTGCCTGTGAGGATTGTTAATGTTACCGAAAAGGCGAAAATTGTTCGAAAAGGTGAAATGTTAGCAACTTGTACTCCAGTTACCTGCATCAACCGGAACCAAAACATAGCTTTCACCGAGTCTTCTGAAATATTAAAAACGGAATTACTCCAGAGTGCACAGTTAAGAGATGAACAGAAAAGTGCTTCGGGAGAACTAATTGAAGAATTTAAAGATTTATTTTCTCGAACATCTCACGATGTCGGAAGAACTAATTTGACGCAGCACAGGATTGATACAGGGAATCATTCCCCTATCAAACAGAACCCGAGAAGACTTCCATTTGCTAAGCAGGAAGAGGTGGAGAAACTTCTAAAAGAAATGCAACAGAATGACGTCATCGAGCCGTCTTTAAGTCCTTCGGCCTCCCCCATCGTATTGGTCCGAAAGAAGGATGGCTCTACAAGGTTTTGTGTAGACTATCGCCGGTTGAACGACGTCACAAAGAAAGACAGCTACCCTCTTCCTCGAATTGACGACACACTGGACACATTCCCTGGGCGCAAGTGGTTCTCTACATTAGATCTAAAGAATGGTTACTGTCAGGTAGAGACACATCCTGACGAACAAGAAAAGTCTGCTTTTACTACGGGACAAGGTTTTTGGCAGTTTAAGGTCATGCCGTTTGGCCTGTGTAACACACCTGCCACTTTCGAGCGCCTCATGGAGACAGTGTTAAGAGGTTCGTAAAGATCAACTGGAATATCCTGAACTACACTCATGTCCATAAATTAAGGATAATTCAGAATCACACGGAAATCGAACTCTAAATTAAAAATTTCCCCTGTAGAATTATCACACACATCTTCAAGAATAATATGCAAAGTACAGGATCCACCAGATGATGCCGATAGTACGTCACAATGACGAGAGTGTAAGAAAGGGGTATATAAGGAATGGTGGCAAAGAAGTAAAATTGTTCACAAGCGTTCTGTAAGCCGCTCAGTACCATAACCAAATGGCTATGACACAGAGAACGCATGTGGAGGATTTTTTTGCGTGGTAGAATTATCGTCTGCCTGGAATGTTGGCGTACTCAGATGGAAGTATCCGAGGAACTTGGAATTGCCCAAAGTGTCATTTCTAGGCTTTGGCAACGATTCCAAGATGATGGAAATGTCAGTAGACGTTACAGTACAGGTCACCCCCGAGTTACAACGCCGAATGAAGAGCGGTATTTGGCAGTAACTGCCAAAAGAAGCAGATGGAGTACAGCATCCGACCTGTCTCGTCAGCTATCTGCAGCCACGGGTACCACAGTTTCAAGGCAAACCGTGTACAGACGTTTGGGAAATATTGGTCTATATGCTCGCAGGCTTGTCAGATGTGTCCCGCTCACGTCAACTCACTGTCGGCAGCGATTAGCCTGGAGTAGAGAACGTGCAATGTGGACATCGTCACAGTGGGCTTGTGTGATGTTTTCCGACGAGTCCAGGTTTAGCTTGCAGTCTGATTCACGTCGGAGTTTCATATGGAGAACGCCAGGTACCCGTTACCACCAAGACAACATCATTGAACGACACCGTTACGGTGGTGCAGGATTGCTCGTTTCGGGTGGAATTATACTGGGCTCCAGAACAGATCTGCATGTTCAAATCGGTACCATGAACGGCCACGTTTATCGGGACATCATTCTGGAACAACATGTACGTTTGTTTAGGGGTGCCATGGGCGCAGAATTTGTGTTTATGGATGTCAACGCCCATCCTCACCGAGCAAACATCGTAAACGAATGCCTTCAATCTGAGGATATCACCCGTATGGAATGGCTAGCATTCTCACCTGACTTGAATCCAATAGAGCATGTGTGGGACATGCTTGGCCGACGAGTTGCAGCCTGTCAACCACCTCCTACGTGTGTACCGGAACTTGGAAGAGCATTGCTTGCTGAGTGGAGTAATCTTCCCTAAGATCAGCTCGATAATTTGATACTCAGCATGCCTAGGCATTGTACGGACTCTATTTCATCGCATGGGAGACATACAATGTATTAACCATCATACCAACCATGTAATATTAAGTTTATGTAAAGGAGATATTTTTTACAATTGCTCCAGGGAGCAAGAATCGTAGTTTTCATGTATGGTACCATACATACACCCTCTTTTTTGTTCTTTATCTTTTGTTTAATATTTGGGCTTTATGAATAAGTCACGTTTGTTTTGTTTTTGAACCTTTATTTGCCGGAGCTGGCATTATCCTAAATTTATGGAGATGAGTGTAAATCCCATTTTAGAATTTATGGAGTCATCCAGCACAAGACCTACCTGGCAGGATATATCAAACTTGAGTCCAGCAACAAAGCGTTATTGGTCTCTGTGGGACTCACTACATTTGAAATGGCGTTTTGTGCAGAAAATGGGAATCTGATAACGGTAAAATATCTAGGGGGCAGCTTCTACTGCCAAGAGCAAGGATACCTAACGTTCTCAAGGAACTTCATAACCGTCCAACCGGAGGCAATTTCGGAGTGGTTCGGGAACGCTTTTTCTAGAACAAAGCGAGAAATGACGTTGAGAAGTGGTGTCAATCCTGTGACGCCTGTGTGGCCCGAAACAGACCGAAGACACGCAATCGAGGAAAGCTTCATAGTTATAATATAGGAGCACCCTTTGAAGGAATCGCTCTCGATATTCTAGGAGGTCCTCTTCCACGGACTACTGATGGCAACAGATACATCCTTGTTGTCATGTACTACTTCACGAAGTGGCCTGAGACTTATCCAGTCGCCGATCAAGAATCGTCGACAGTAGCAGAGGCACTAGTTCAAAATTGGATATCAAGATACGGAACACCACTACAGAATCATTCCGATCAAGGAACGAATTTTACCTCTGCTGTCTTTAAGGGACTGTGTCAGCTACTTGGAATCAACAAAACCCAAACAACTCCTCTACACCCACAATCAAACGGTATGGTTGAGAGGTTTAATCGAACCATCCTGAATAACTTCTCACTCCTGGTTTCAAGAAACCAAGAAGGTTAGGACCGAAAAATATGTCTGTTCTTACTTGCTTATCGCAGTGTTGTCCACAAAACTACTGGCTATATACCAACCCAGATGCTTTTCGGTCTTGCCCTCCGTCTGCCATGAGATCTCCTGTTCGGACGCCCTCCAGACACGCCTTAATGGCCTGAAGAGTACATCAGTGAAGTCGAGGCCCGTTTTGAAGACGTCCATAACTTCTCCCGTGAGCGGATCAACATCGCGAAGGAGAAGATGAAGACCCGGTACGACGCGAAAGCAACAAGACATGAATTCCATGAACGTGAGAAGGTATGGTTCTGGAACCCGATTCAACGTAAAGGACTTTTCTCCCAAGTTACAGTCCTATTGGGATGGTCCGTGTACAGTACTAAAATGACTGAATGACGTCGTGGTTCATATTAGAAAATCGTTTAATTCTAAGCCTAGAATAGTGCATTATGATAGGCTAGCTCCTTACTATGGCCATAGTTAATAGATTAAAGAAATGTACAGACCATGGTCTTTCTCTTTTTGTATATAACATTTTATTTAGTGAAAATAATACTTGAGTAAGTTTTATAATCTCATTGTTTCTTTTTTTTTATTAATGTTGTTTAAAGTAATTAGATGTTCCTAGTATGTACAGGGTGAGCCAAAAGTTCGTAAAAACTTTAAAAATTCATAAAAAAAGGAAGAAATTATGATAAAAAAGTGCGGTTTACACGAAAGGGCTCCCAAGGATGTCAGATTTTTTTTAGCAACAAAATAAAAATTAGTGAAAAAAGTCACCGGTAGAAGTCGCTGACGACACGAAACACAATGAATAGGACAACGGCACGTTCCACTCGTTTATTCTTGCTAAAACACTTCTTCAGCATGACCTCCAGAACATTATACGACACAACTAAGGTGACTCTTGAGAGCTTTATAAGCGACAGGAGAAGATGAAGACCCGGTACGACACGAAAGCAACAAGACATGAATTCCATGAAGGTCAGAGGGTATGGTTCTGGAACCCGATTTGAAGTAAAGGACTTTCTCCCAGGTTACAGTCGTCTTGGGATAGTCCGTATACAGTCCTGAAAAGACTGAATGACGTCGTGGTTCGTATCAGAAAATCGTCTAATTCTAAGCCTAGAATAGTGCATTGTGATAGGCTAGCTCCTGACTATGGCCATAGTTAATAGATTAAAGAAATGTCCAGACTATGGTCTTTCTCTTTTTGTATATAACGTTTTATTTAGTGTAAATAATCCTTAAGTAAGTTTTGTTATCTCCTTCAATAAGTTTTATTTTTTTGTTAATGTTGTTTAAAGTAATTTGATGTTCCTTGTAGTTTTATGAAGTATGTATTTGCTTGTATGCGTGTTAATTTTGTATTAATTTTTGTTGTGATTTTATAGTTTAGTTTTCTATTATGTATTGTAAGTAAGGCTTCCTACCCAAGAGCTGTACTGACCGGGACATGCAGATCTTGAGGAGGGAGCAATGTTGCGAATTTTACGAGTCTATGGTAATCCCGCAAATATGAGAGTTACTGCCAAATTGGCGATGGATTTAATGACTTATTTTGGTCGCCAAATCGTCGTCAACGTTCTGGACCTTTCCAGATGGTTCTGGGAATTTCTAGCTGGCCGGCCGATAGGGGGTGCTTTGGAAGTCTACAAATATACCTGACATTGGCATTGGAACTCAGTGTTCTTTTCTGCTGAGAATTGAATGTATTGAAAGTGCTTTAGTCATGTATTGAAGACTCTGTTATCCTCTTTTTAGAGTTTTCTGCTGTATAGAAAACAATTGTTACGCGTTGTCTGTTGAATTTGTGTATGGGCCTGAAGAATTTACAGAATAATAAATTTTATTCTGTGTGAACTCTCTGAGGAGATTTTTATTCAATCTTGTAGAACCCAGGAAAACGGAACAATATATATATATATATATATATATATATATATATATATATATATATATATATATATATATATATATATATATATATATATATATATATATATATATATATATATATATATATATATATATATATATATATATATATATATATATATATATATATATATATATATGTATCTCTCTCTCTCTCTCTCTATATATATATATATATATATATATATATATATATATATATATATACACAGTCCAACCTCCATATATCGAACTTCCTCATATCGGAATTTTCTATCTATCGAACTCTTAGCAAATCTTCATGTTCATTACATAAAAAATTGTTTCTGTACATCGAAAAAATCTCTATATATCGAAATTTTTTTCAAGACAAATTGGGAGATTTTATTCCACTTTAGAATAAAATCTTATAATTTTTGGCATTTGAAACAATACGTCATGGACTTCAATTCGCGGAAAATGTCCCTGATTAAGTTTTTAATGAACTGAATAAATACGAACATTTCTTTGAACTTTCCGCAAAACTTGCTGTTCGGCAAGATATTCGAAGTTTTTATTTATTTTTTTTCTTTTTAAAGAATGTAACTGTGATCATTGTAACCACTGTCTAGATTATTGTTTTTTTTTAAAGGTATATAGTACTCAATAAATTTTTAATTCCTTCAATTAATTCCTTTTTTAGTTATTAACTTTCATTTAATGGGATTCGCATCTAAATTAGAAATGGAGTTTCGTATACGAAAATTAGCTTTAATTTTTTTAGGAGAATTATGATAAAACTAAGCTTAATTCTATACATCGAAATTTCTATATATCGAATTTTTTTCCGGCAAATTGCTACTTCGATATATGGAGGTTCGACTGTATATATATATATATATATATATATATATATATATATATATATATACATACATATATACACTGAAGTGCCACTGAATTAGGGATACCTACCTAGTAGCGAGTTGGGCCTCCTCTGGCCTTGATAACGGCTGCCACACGACGAGGCATAGATTCAACAAGTTTCTGGAAACGTTCCACGGGAATGGCTTGCCAAATATTGGCTAAAGCTGTCCATAATTCAGTAAGGTTCTTTGGTTCTGTGTGATGGCCTCTCACGCCTTGTTCCAAAACATCCCAAAGATGCTCAATAGGATTTAAGTCTGGGCTTCTAGGTGGCCAATTCATGACAGAGAAGTCAGAGGAATGCTCATCCAACCAGCCAGTAGTCAACCGGGACTTGTGAGAGGTACAGTTGTCTTGCTGGAAAACTCCATTACCGTGCTGATAACAGAATAGCATAAACGGATGGAGGTGATCACCCAGTAACTCTGCGTACCGAATTGCGTTGAGGGAGGTTGGTACACGCACCAAAGATCCCAAACTGTGCCACGAAAAAACACCCCAGACCATGATTGAGCCACCATGCCCTTGTACAGTTCCAGCCAGGCATGCAGGATCCATGGCTTCATGAGCCTGACGCCATATTCTCAGCCTCCCGTCGGCGTTAAGTAGTCGGAATCGAGACTCATCACTCCATGCTACTCGTTTCCAGTCCTCTACACTCCAGTCTCTGTGCTCTCTTGCCCAGGCAAGACGTGCAGCCCGATGGCGAGTATAGAGCAATGGTACTCTCGTAGGTCGACGGCTCCCGAAACCCTTACGGTGAAGCGAGCGTTGCACAGTCCGTTTACTGACTGTACGACTGGCACCGTCATTAAACTGGGTGGTAATTTGAGCTAATGTTTGGCTTCGCTGGCTACGTACAATACGTCTGAGCCGTCTCTCACCACGCACTGTCAATGCTAATTGTCCTTTGCAGTTTGCCCGATTGCTAGTTTTTTTTCCACCATCCATGTATTCTTGGTATACTCTTGACACTGTCGACCTTGAAAATCCTAGCTGTCTGATGATTTCGGAAATTGAATGGCCCATGCGTCGCGCACTTACGATTTGTCCACGATCGAAGGCGTCTAAATCAGGCAGTTTACCCATACTGGCAATTCCAACAACTAATTCAGAACAACCACAGTACGGGCTATATATGCAGTTAACACAGCGTCCTCACTTGCGCATACATGATGCTCAGCGCTACACAATTTGCATAGGCTTTGCTATCCCTAATTCAGTGTATATATATATATATATATATATATATATATATATATATATATATTCTAAAAAAAACTAACTGCCGCTACCGCAGCCGCCGCCGCCGCTGTCAAAAGCTTGTCACGCTATCTACTCCGAAACCGCTGGGGGTATGGGGTCGAGACCGATACCAATCAATGCAGAATAATGTGGAAAAGAAAGTAAGACATGTCTCATATTAGTCGGACTTTAAGTTTTTTTTTTTATTTTATGTTTTGTGGGAAAATATTGACTTTTTCATGTTCAGATTATGATAACTCGCCAAAAAGGGATCGTAGAATTTTTCTTTTTTACAATCTAAGACTACAGACATTTCTCCTTCAAACAAGACCTCATTTGTTTAAAAATAATTTAAAACAGACTGATATTTTTATTAAAATTGAAAACCCACTTTTTGGAAAAATTTATGCGTTTCGAGATATATAAATTCGATGCTCTCAGAGTTATTATGTTACAAAGAAAATATTTATATCAACTGGAAGATGAAAGCTTTCTCATTCATATAAATTTCATTTCAAGTCTCTATCTTAAAATTTCGATTTTTAATTGAATTTTAAAGAAATACTTAAAAAAATCTTCTCATTCGCTTCCTTTGCAGAAGGACATGAAAGTAGATCCGATTTTTCACCCATCTTCATCCGGGCTTATACCCCCCATCTACCCGGGCTTCATCCATTTCGCCGGGAGGGGGGGGGAATCTTCAACTGTAAACAAATGAATGACTCAATCGCTGTAAACAACTATTGAGTCATTCATTCACTTGATTCACCAGAGGAGCGAGCGTAGCGAGCCTAGGGGCGAAGCCCCTAGTATATATATATATATATACTAGCATCATTGCCCGGCGTTGCACGGGTAGATATATAGGTATAACATTTTTCATGCATTCCGTCAAAAAAATACTGGGCTGCACCCCCCGCTCTTCATGTTCATCTGGCCAGACAGAATGCGCTTAGCGCATTTCTACTGAAATGATATATCCAGTATTTGTTTTTGATGGAAAGCATGAAAAATGTTATATCTATATATCTACCCGGGCAATCATTCTTTAAAAATAATTTCATTAATTTTCTTAAGCCTTAATATAACTAATGAACTAATAGTTCGGAATGAAAGATATGTGTCGTTATGTTTCTCTGTTTAAAGAGCTTTTCCTCCCACCGCTTAAAAAACCCCAAAACTCTAAAAGAGTTATCTTATATGATTTCACGGAATAAGTAATTCAAACACATATCGTATGTTAACTCTGTTTCGCGAACTTAGGGGATAAAACCTGTAGAACTCTTAAACTTCTTCCCATTTCATGATCCTCAAACAATTAATATATTTAGATCATCAGAAGGCTTCCAAAAACTGGCCATGAGACAAACTTAATTTTTCTTAGTTTTCTTCATTTTTTTTCCAAATTTTATTAAGTTATATTAGTTTGAACGCCATTGTCTAAAGCAGCGGTTCTCAATCTTTTTAGACTCACGACTCCACTAAAAGTAAATCCACTAAAGTAAAATAAAATAAACACTTCGCCCTTCCCCCGTCACCCCCAGACCAACTCTCAAACCACCCCCAGATCAGAACAAACCTCTTTTCCCCTGCGTATCGAATTTGACTGGGTGTGGTGAAGAGGCTGTATCCACATTTCAGAGGCGCGCTTAGGGGCACAAAAATCATTAAAAAATTAATATAAAAAACTAATTGAGCCCCGAATTTCGTTTTTCCTGATTTAAGTTTCTCGGGTCATTAACTGTGCCGAATTTGGTCCCGGTGGGTGAAACAGTCTATGATTCTATAGCGGACAAACAAGCAGACAAGCTCTTATATATATATATATATATATATATATATATATATATATATATAGGGTGGTCATACAAAAACTTTCCCGATATATGGACCATTCCGTTGAACCATTCCGTTGGCCATTCCTAGTGGCCATTCCGTTGAACCTATCGAGATGAGATTTCAGATATAGTTATTCAGATGTGTGAGCTCGAGATTCTGTGAGTGGTAACAACATTGCTCTTACGGTTACGGTTATTGGTACAGAAACTCGAAATTTCCAAATGGCAACGCCCACTTTTTCCTGTCGCAAAATGCTCAGCGCATGCGAAAACCCTAAAAAGCGTTGGAACGGCAAGTGTATCACAAAAAACGGACACGTTATGCACGCACAAAAAAAAACAGCTCTGCGAATGGCTAACAAAAACACGATCAGAGAGCTTTTTATCGGTTTTCTAAGCTGAATATCTGGCAAACGGCATTATGTGATTGATTTCTAGCCTCTGTGATATGCAAATTTCCTCTGTGCGCCCCGATCGTGTCTTTGTTGGCTGTTCGCAGAGCTGTTTTTGTGCTTGCATAACGCGTCCGTTTTTTTTGTGGTACACGTAGCGTTCCAACGCTTTTTAGGATTTTCGCATGCGCTGAGCATTTTGTGAGGGGAAAAAGTGGGTGTCGCTATTTGAAAATTTCGAGTTTCTATACCTATAACCGTAACCGTGGGCGTCACTGTGTTGCCGTTCTCAGAATCCCGAGCTCATACCTCTGAATAACTCTATCTGAAATCTAATCTCGATAGGTTGAACGGAACGGCCGATAGAGGTCCATATATCCAGGCCCTGATTTTCCATTAAGCCTGGTAGGCCCCAGCCTAGGGGCCCCCGAAGGTTGGGGGCCTAAAAAAATTTTTATTTTAAAAGGAAAAAAAAGAAAAAACTCGTAATTCAAAATTTTTTTTATTTTACCTTTCTTAATAACAATTTTTTTATATCTCCTTTCAAATTTGATTGATTGATTGGTTCATCATATCTATAGTTATATGTATAGGTCATCATATGTATATTATAGTGTATATAAGGGATTAATAAGTTTTTCTGGTTGCATTGTATTGGTGTCTTAATAATGAAGTTAATATGTTGTATTGCCTTTTGTTATTTGATAATGTTCTAGGCTTCTACGCTTCAAATAGCCAATTCTTGGTAAAATGGTACTTTTACAATGATTCATGATTATTTTCTTCTGTCAATTTTGGAAATTTTAAACCCACATCATCGTCAGGGGGCCCCTATCCCGAGTTGTGCTTATAGTCAAGAATTTTCTAAATCAGGCCCTGCATATATCGGCAAAGTTTTTATATGACCACCCAGTATATATATATATATATATATATATATATATATATATATATATATATATATATGTGTGTGTGTGTGTGTGTGTGTGTGAGTGTAATAACACGGGCGCGGGCGGAAAAATGATTGCCGAGTGGTAGCTTTGGATTAAATTTCTCGCCTCATCAACCTGGGAGTAAAATAAATGTCTTGTTGCCCGGCCGTGCATCATAAACCTTTTAAAAATCCATTCCCGCAATCTCTCACCTCGGACACGCAAAACACCACAACTATTCTACATTACATGTTTATTAAGATCAGACTCATTTAAAGACAAATTAACGGGGTGATTGCCGCAGGGGCAATAGTACAGAAGTCCGTCCTTTTTTGGGCTGCAGAAACTTTTATCACTTCATCTCATCACGTGACAGTAGAGTGTGAATTAATAGTTGATTGGTTAAAGCTCGGTGTTTTTGCGCGGATTAAGATTAAAATGGTACTGACGCTACACATCAGTAAATTTCGTTAAAAAGTCAGCCATCTTGAATAAAACTGCTTAAGGCTAAATTAGCCTGTATTAAAGAATTGTAATAGACTTTACTGGGAAGATTTACTAAGATTTGGAAATATAGTTTGATATTTAATTCGGATGCCCAAGGGAAATACCTAGTTTAAGAGTTTAACAAGGGGTATGTAATTTTTAATGTTATAGAATATTAAATTGAAAAAATTCCTAGTTTTTTAATGTTATATATATATATTATTGCATATTAAGAAAATAACATAAATAACAGCAAATAAGGGAAAACTGATAAATGAAACTGATATTAAGAAGAAAAAAAAGAAAGGAGTTCGTAATATTTACAAGAACAAACACTAAGTGTAACTTGCTTGCATAAAATAATATTTCATTTGTAGTGATAGAACAATTGGATAGCAACTAAGCTAAAAATCCTACTGTGGTGTAAACGTTTTATCGCATTATATTAAATAACTTTTATACACGTAAATATAAATTGAGAAACCTCAAAAGATATTGTGAAATATCCTCTCATTTTAAGTTTAAACTCATTTAGTATTAGGTCTACGATTATATAATTTTAGACTATGAGAAAAAAGAATACGATGGGCTTTTTATTTTTTTTTGGGGGGGGGTATTGCTCCTATCGCCCCCCCCCTCCTTGGAGCCTCCGTTACGCTATTACCATTTTAGAAACAGGTAATGTGCGATGTGCGTAGCATGGCATTCCCATTTTGACAACAAACGACAAGAGACATGCTGTGCACGTCATTCCTGGATAAGAAGTAAAAAATTCTAAGAGCGATCATCTGTAATCATTATTATTTAAAGCTATCTAACAGAGAAAGCTTGCGAATGCAATCTCCATATGCTTTCAGTTTCTCTGTCTCAGTTGAATATTTTCAAAGTTTAACTACCTTTTAGATATAACTTTTGAATTCAACTTTCAGGACTTGTTAAGACCCGAGAAAATTTTATTCTGTATCAGGAGATTAATCATGCCAATTTTGATTTTGAAGCAAGCGTAAATATTAGCTCCCTTTTAAAAACAGGAGCAATGATATCCTTGGCCATAACGGTCTGATATCTTGCGTTATTTTGGGAATTTTGTTTTTAGGAAAGACAAGTTGAATGATTTACTTCGAAATTTTACCTGTTGCACCTTAATCACAATATGTAAAATCCCGACACCAATTTTAGAATAGTTCTGAACACTGACCGAATATTTCAATTTCCGATATTTTCCGATTTTTAATTATGCTCCTCCGAATTTAAGAGGTATGACGCAGTATCGCCTATCAATTAATGATAAACAAAAACAGTTTCGTTTTTTAAAGCTGTAGTGATTTTTCTTTTGTAGTGCGGGCGCGTTTCAGTTTCTATGTCAGAGGCTTTTGTACGGTATATGAGAGAAGTGAATGAAACATACCACCTTGATAATAGCTGTTGCATCTGGTATGGGAAAACAATTTTACTCCAATCAAAAATTTTATTGAATATTTTCTTTTTTAAACCTCAGGCAGACTCCAAGGTCTCACACCATGATTATTGGCTTTTAATTGACCAATCAAATGAAGGTAGTTCAATGACGTCATCTGACCTTATGCTGTCATGTGTTGCAAATTTCTGAGAGTATGTCGTCTCTCCTCTATTGCTTTTCCGCGTAGAAGTAGATTGCTAATGGCGTCGTGAAGTGGGACTTTATTGTCATATACTATTAAAAGTCTCTGAAAATCGTCTTTATCAGTATTAAACGTTCAGATGATGTCGATTACGAATGTGTCGAAAGTCTTAACATCCGCTTTTTCGTTTAAGTAAATATCTGTTTATATTTGAAGTGTGGTGGGATCTTTTAAAGTCTTACTGACGTCATTTCAATCTACAGAAACTTTGGAAAATAATTCGAAATTTTCTGTTCGTATATTAAGTTAGCTACTGTGCATGATTTTTTAAATTTCTTCTAAGAATCACTTTCAATCCAAAATATGGCTGATTATTGTGGATTAGTCGTTGTTTTTCTTCTAATTTTTGGACCTATTCAGGTATGTAAAAGTATTTTTTGAACTTATTTAAGTGATGCTAAATATTTAGGATTTCTACGTCGTAATTTTTTGTATCTAATTCTGTTTTTGTACATACAATTAATGTTTTTTTGAAAATTATATCTATCGGTAAAGGAGAATGTTTGTTTTTATTTTTTGTATGTTTTCAGGCTGCACGTAGGGGCAGTAGTGCAGAAAGTGTATGCTAAATTCTCAGCATAAAATTTTGTATGTAGTTATTTACGTGGATCTATGATTATTGGTGTATTTGTGTGAAAAATACATTGTCACAAGGGTACTTTTAGAAGACATTGGAAATGAGATTTTGCGTATTTTGGCGAATTAGCAGCATAAATAATTTGTTTGTGTATGAATCTGCTGTTTACGGAATAATTTACTTTCTCTTCAGCATTAATATTTCGCGTTCTATTGCCACAAAACATCAGATGTTTTAAGCATGATGCTCTGAATCTCAATTTTATGCCAAGTTATTTATACACTCGAGAAGCATAGCATTCATTACGATTTTTAATGACTAATTCATTAATTTCCTGTCATTTTTCATATATTTATAATTTAGCCCCACCCACACCTAAATTACACCCAAATTAGGATTTGTGAAACTCTCTAGTATGCTACTTAAATGTTCTTTAAAAATTTGTTCAGACCTGACATCCCAAAATGTTTCTTCCAACAGAATTTTTTCCTGCATTTTTGTTTTCATTAACTATATATAAAGAGACTGTATAATAAGAGAAATGTAAATTTTACTTTAAAAATTGAGAAATTATCAGTATTTAGTATAAGTTAAAATGTTTAGTATTAGTAATAAGTCAAAATGAGTATTTAAATTTTGTTAAATGTGCTTAGACATACCTTTAGTCAGATTTTTCACATTAGGAACAAAATAGATTGATTAGAAGTTTCGTATCCTTTAAGTTTTTAATATCAGTTTTTTAATCTATTGATATTAAATTCATAATGTGGAGCATCATTAAATGCCATACTATATATTACTAAAACTGGGTAATCCTCCATTTGATATTTCTATACCCTGTTATATACATAATTTATATATGTAGTTATGTAAATAATATATACTTTAGCTAATACTGAATGACTAAACTGTTGTCCAGGAAATTGCAAATTAGTGACACTTCTGTAGAGATTGTTTTGTCATATTTGATTATTTATGGTGGCATCTTTGAATGACAACCAGTCACTACTAGGTATCTGAGGCTATTCATTGCCCCAAGGAACATTTGTGTTATTTTCATAATTTACAGAATTAATTGTCATAATAGAGGAAAAAATATTCTTGTAGTTCTGAAGTTTCAGACTAATGTGTGATGGATCTCCATAGCAGTCCCTCAAGCAAAGTTTATTTTTTTTGTATTGTGTTGAAATTGTCAGAATTAGTCACCATCTCTGATGAGAGGGGACTGTTATGAATCCTCTATTCTCCACCACCTTTAAATGTTACTGTTCTGGTGCATAATGAACATGATTTCGTTTTGTTGCTATTTCAAATTTGGTACACAGTATGTGTGTTAGTGGGAATGAATAAGTTCAAGATGAAAGCTTCTTAGCCAACTCTTACCATTATGGATTTAAAGATAGTTTACTTCAACTTATTTCAGATTTGTTTGCTTCTCTGATAACACTTTGACCGGAAATCAACATTGCAGTCTCTTCTAGGGGGTGGAAGTGACGCATCCAAGTCACTGCAAAGTAGTTAACCACTATGTGGTAATGTCTTTTGGGACTTCAGTGAGGAGCTACTGTACAATCTATGATACGGTGTATTTGTGCATAACAATGGGACCTTTATGAGACCACGAAGAACATTCAGAATAGGACCATTGGTCTCAATGCAGCTTGTATACAAACACTAAGAGTGGTTGCAATGTTATCGTTGAGGCCACTTCGTGGCTGGTATATAAGAACAGCAGTTCTTGCTAAACTCTCAGGTTATGACACGTTAAGGTTATAGTCTGTTTTATGAAGCATCGTACCCATTTAAATTTTAGTTACAGCATGCAGACATAAAAGCAAATTCAGGAAATAGAGGGCTTTTAATATTCCATTTAAATTTTTACTGGGGTATTAGAAAGAATTTCATGTATGCAGATTTTATTATAACCTAATTGTGATTAATCTGACACAAAGGCGATTATGGCATATATGAATATTACAGTCCTTAAAGAAAATTTGGCAGGGCAAATACAAAATACAAACCTTAAACCTTAAAATGTAAACCTTAAAACAAAATATAAACCTTAATTAAGATTTGTTTCATAATGAAATTTTAAAAATTGTATCGGAATTGCTAAAAGAATTTGCTGCTACTTATTGGGGAAAAAAACTGGAAATTTTTATAATTAGAGATGAATAGCATAAAAAAAAACTGATGGGGAAATTAAAGTCTCAATTAATTCTTGCACTTAACCTCTTATACCCTTCCTTTTTTTTTCTTTTTTCAACCTTATATGATTAATCAATTGTATTGTCCAAAAAGTTCAAGTTCCATTAATTGAAATTAATACATAATGTAATCAATATAAAACGGGTAACTGTATAAATTCATAATGCATATTAATATAAACTTCGTACTTTAATAAAAAATAATGTAATAAACCATTTTAAGTATTACTATTAGTCTGACATGAATAATTTCCATTTCATTAAATGTTTGTTTGTAGAAAATTATTAAAGAATTTTTAAATATTAATATAACCTTTTATTCTCCCCCTAGGTATTTGGAAGCCATTGTGTTATGTATGGTTTCTGTGGAGAGAATGACTTTGGAAAGGCAACCTGTTCTTATAATGGTACAGCAAAAGCGTTAGACAATGAGCATGCACTGGAGATTTTAAGAGAAATTTGTCCAGATGTTTTACAAGGTACATAAGGTTTTTTTATTTTCTGAATGGATAATTTTTATAGAAATTATATATACCTAGAATCAATGCAAAGTGAATAAATGTCCCAAGTTATAACATTTATACTTTAGCCTTATAACATTTTAAATTTAAGATATATATGTGTTATGTAATGACATTATAGGTATGTATACTTGTTGGGCAACGGGCAAGTTTGCCGTTTGTTAAAGCCCGGCAATTAAATTAAAAGCAGTATATCCTGTAAAGCATAGGAAGCGTGAAAAAAAAGGTAAATTGAGGTAACTATGTCTCTTTAACTTTACAATAAAAAAACAACTATACTGAAGCTAGAAATGTATTAAGTTAAAAATATATTGCAACAAAATAAAGATAACTGAAAGGGTTTAAGATTTAACAATAATTACTTTATTCGTAATACACAACGTAAGTAACAAAAAAAAATCAAATGCAAGTTATAACATACAAATAATAAATGAAGTACGTTACCAGTACTATTGCTGTCCGTACAGATGTTTATCATTTTTACAGAAGAAATAAACTGGTCAGTCTGAAAACAAGATAGGTGTAGAAAAAACACGCAAGCGATGATGAATAAGCCGGTAAATAAAAATATCCGTTCTTAAAAGCGGAATAGCGAAGATGTCGCTTCAAAAAGGATGCTAAATAATGGCGGCGGCAGGCTCCTGTTAATGTCTAACAAAAACTGTATTTGCATGGCAATAAACGCCAAAATAAAAAAACAGTGGCAGACTAGTAATACGCTCGTATCGAGCTAAAACCGAGCAACAAGTGTCGAAGCAAACAGCACCAATCTCATCCCGCCGACTACACACGCGAGCTATTTATAGCCAGTCGCATACGTCACGACGCTGACGTTACGTGACGGCAGATAACAGGCTCGCGCTCCACGACGCGAGCTTTGAATAATTAAAGAAAGAGATTACGTAATATAAATTATCGCAAGTGATGTGATCAAGGAAAGAAAGGGGTAGCAAACACACGTTTTGCTAACAATACTGTCCGACCATGGAAGCAAAGTCCCTGGAAGCTGTTACGCATGCGCGAGAAAAGCTAGTCTATATATATATAACACGTAGGTATGCGGCACAAAAATCGACGATATTTCTACACTCCGAATGGCAACGGCTGCCACTACCAGATGTAAACATTTGCGGCTGTCCGCAATTTACAACCGCGTATCAACATGGATTTCCGCATTGAAATCAGGAATGCTTGAAAACAAGCTGCACGATCAAATGAAAATTGGGAACAGTCTCAAGAAAGAAAGTGAAGAAAAAATAATTCATTAACAGATCGCGAGGTTACGCGTAACTGTCGCCGGTATAGCAAGCGACCAGTAAGCAGAAATATATGTTAATGTCTAACCCGTACAATTGTTCGAGCTCGGTCTTAAAGGGTTACAGGTTAAGCCCAAAAATTGTAAAAAAAACTACCTGAAGTATGTGCGGGGAGTTAAGGTAAGAAACACATCAGAAATACATTATAACAATTGAATGTTCCTTAACATTTCAACAACAAAAAAGTATATAAAACATTTACATATCTCCCCATTCATTTTAATAGTGGCATTATAGACAGGAGTTTTCTTGGTATACCCGCAGCGGTCATCGGCAAGTCGCTGTTTCCTCCTTAATGCAGGATCTCGAGAGACCTAATTGACAGTCTTGATTAGCTCACCAGAAGGGGAACTTAACTATCTGATAAGACGTGCTTCGGCCAGTCCATCGGTCGAGCGAGAGAGGCAGATGCACATATAGAAGTTCCAAATCCAAATCGGTTTAGTCTTTACAAACGGAGTATCTAGGTCAGGGGTTCCCAACCTTTTTATAGTACCTTACCTGTACGTTGTAAACAATTTGATGACTTACCGGTAGACCAAAAATTTTGAAATGGGGAATAAAATGCAATGGAGAACATTTGTAATAAAGACAAGTAACTTGGGATATATTTTTATTGCTAAACATATATAAAATATATATTTTTTAAAGTGATTATTATAAGTGAGAAGGTTGGGCCTGTTTATTATTAACTAAGGAAGTAATATCGGGCTCAATGTTTGTCAGTTTAAGGCGAAGATCCGATTCAATGTCTAGCAAAGCTCTATATTTGGTTTTCATCGCAGTCATTGCAGAAAATCCTTTTTCACATAAATATGTGGTCGCAAATGGCATTAAAAATTTTACTGCTTGGCAAGAAACTTCTCAGACACAGTTATAATTCGCAGGCGAGTGCCAAATTTTTATGGGGCGGTCATAGATACCACATACAGGTGTAGAAGGCATCTTTTGAGATTAGGTAAATCCCAATAAAGTATTACAACACAAACAATGGATGAGAAATTCCAAACAAAAATATTAAAACGTATGGATTATTAGTTAGTCATTTCTTTTCTTTTTTTGTAATACAGATTTTTAATAGATTTTTGTTTTAAATTGTAAAATCATTCGCGTACCGGTAGCTGCTTGTCTGCGTATACGTACCCAAGGTTGGGAACCACTGATATAGGTCATGTTGACTTTTATCTCCTGTACGCAGCTTAAATGTTATCCAATGTACATGTGCTCAGTAGTTAGGAATTTAAAGTTAAGATAGGGAAAATTTTAAGGTAAAATAAAAGCAAAAAAAGGAATTGATTACGGTGAGTGAAAAATTGAGAATATAAGAAAAAATTTGTTTAAGGTAATTAAGTTTGCAAGTGAAAAATTAGAAAAAAAAAACTAAAGATCCAGGATATAAAAAAAAAAGTAATTAAGATAAAAGGCTCAGAACAAAGAATTAACAGAAAAAGATTTTTTGGAGAACATTTGTAATAAAGACAAGTAACTTGGGATATATTTTTATTGCTAAACATATACATACAATATAATAATCACTTTAAAAAATATATAATAAGTGAGTAATTATATAATAAGTGACAATAAAAAATACAAATTCTTTTAAAAATATTTTTCTAAAGTGTTTAAGTTTTTTTGTTTTTGTTATTTCAATATATTAAATTTAATAGGAAGTGGAAATAATTTTAAAAAAAGACCCTCCCCGGGGCCATACAAATTCGTAATGAGATGATTAAAGGGAAATTTAGAAAAAAGAGTGACACCTCCTGGGATCAAACCCACCACATGACTGATTCCAGGCCAGCACATTGGCACAATGTAACGGCTGCACACAAAATTAGTAAGATGCATATAGAAGTTTGGAAAGCCTTCCTTCTTTATATACTGGGCTGTAGCTTTTATTATCCAGTCATGAGCCCAGTATGTCTTTAACCCCTTAAAGCACGAGTTTTTTTTCGGTAAAACTAGTAAAAAATGATAGATTTTTTTTCACAGAAAATGAATATATAGGTATAGTGTAAGTTATTTTTTGCAATTTCAGTTGTGGGGGGTCACATCATAGCAGTCTTAAAAGAACAGCCAGGGTTTGCTACAAATAGAAATCTCGGTGGTGCAATATTTGGTTGATTTGTACTACTTTTGATACCAATTTCTTGCTACAGCCAAAATCTCGCCATCATTATTTTCAGATTCACTTCCATCACTCAAGAGATCATCACTTTCATCGCTGAAACTTTCTGATAAATTGGCATATTCATAATCATCAGAGTCGCTCATTATGAGAACTTTTTCTAAAAAAGTTGCAAAAACACTTAGTAAAAATGAATTTATGGTTAACTGTTTACTTTTATGATATTTAACGTAATAAAAATAGATATACAGTACAGCCTCCCAAATCCGGAATCGTTCAGGACACGGCAAGTCCAGATTTGGGAATTTTCCGGATTTGAGAGGTTTTTAAATAACACTACAAAGTTTTAGGAGAAAAAAATAAACACTAAAAAAAGTAAAATGGTTTAATTATTAAATAAACCTAAATACAGAACATATAATTACATTATAATTTAAACATTTCAGTCAATATCTGTTGCTTTAGTTTCAGCTTATTAGAAATTTTTACTCGAATCCTATATAGTGACATAATTTCATATTCCGAGATAAAATTCCGGTGTTCTAAGACTAATATTGTTTAATCTAATGATTTTATCAGGTCTTCCGTTGACATTCTTTTGTTTTCGGGGCATTCTGAATCAATTTCACGATCGCTGTCATCATAACCTTTGTTATTTACCACACTATCAATAATTTCAGAATCGCTCATGCCGCATTTACACATTCGCGGTCGCGCCACCTGTAACACCGCATTTACACAGTCGCGATAGCGGCGAGTCGAATTGAGGGGGACGAAAGTGTAGACGGTGTTCTCGCCTATCGTGGCGCTCGCTTCGGGAGCGGTTTTCTGGCACGAGTCAAAGGGGCGAATGGCGACGGGAAATCTTGTTCACAGCAAGAGGCGGGAAAGTGAGAACGGTCACTCGCGTCCATGCAAGAACGTGACTAATGTCTCGCGAATGTCTTACGGGTGGCTCGATCGTGAATGTGTAAATGCGGCACAAGACATTCGCGAGACATTAATCACGAACCTGCATCGACGCGAGTGACCGTTCTCAATTTCCCGCCTCTTGCTGTGAACAAGACTTCCCGTCGCCATTTTCCCCTTTGACTCCCGGCGACATTCGCCCCCCACGATTCGCCGCTATCGCGATTGTGTAAATGCGGTGTAAGAGAACAAACGATCGGCACATTTTCGTCGATGTCTAAAACTTCCTGTATGATCAATTTATCCATGTTAATGTTGCCTTTATTCGCACATTTCACTAATTCTGCTTTTTCAGCTTCTTTCCCAGACACTCGAAAGCCCTCAAAATAGCTGCTGTCACTTCCTTGAGAGGAAGCGCAATTTTTTTACCGATCATTTTGGTAGCGACATCTATCGGTGAAATAGAAAAGTAAAATTGGCCATTTATTAAAGCATTCCGGATTTGAGAAGTCCGGATTTGGGAGGTTGTACTGTATTACCTTTTCTATACCAAACAACTGCTTTATAACAAAGAATTCCTAACAAACTTATAGCTAAACATCAAAATGCACCACGTGGTTTACACAAGAAAAATGCTGCGTAGTGGTGCCATCTATGGTAAATAAGTTTAATTATAATCTAGCCTATCTATTTTTACTAGAACAGATCTCAGGCAGGCATTAGAAATAAAATAACGCAAGATACAAGAGTGCCCTTGTGAGACATGGGCATCTGCAAATTTGCTGGTAACTTTCACCCGTGTCAGACATGGGCAAATGCGTTAAGAGGTTAACGGTATATTTGCATAAGTAGTGTAGAAAATTAAATGTATATCCTAGAGTACGACATGTGTAAGGTGCCAAATAACCTGAAGAGTCCATGATTGTCATTTTATAATTTTATTTAACACCACACATAACAAAACATATAACATTTAAATTAGATTGAAATTAATAAAAACCTTTGAGCACTGCCAAGATGTGCTCCATACATATCAAAACCTAGCAAGATAAGAGAAGAAATCATGAACAACGAAGTTTTACAGCGTTCTCCAGGGGGTCCCGTGGTATCGGTGAGGACGTTGAACTCTACCCACACATTCCACTCGATTCATTTGAATAGCAACAAGTAGCATTTGCATAATTCAAAGGTAACATGACGCGATACAAATTAAACTTCAATATAACTTATTATGACACAATTTGTACTCGATTTAATTTTTTTTAAGGTAAATATTTATTTTAAGAGTTAGATTATTAAGAGATCTTAAAAAACTAAATGGGTGAATGAATCGTGCGAATGACTCGCATATACATTAACTGGGAGTTTGTTTACATTATAGTGCTATGATTAAATACTTTGACCTCAGGATGAAATGGTAGGAAATGAAAGTAAGTAAAAAAATTAATTATATTCTTAACAATTATTAAGTTTGGCACAAATAACTTCTGGATGTGAGCGAGGGTCAACAGGTTCTCTTTGAAATGCGTGTTCTATCATGTTTGAAAATAGTTTCCAGTCAGCCTTAGTTCCATGAAACTCGGGAAGCTTGTCCAGAGGATCCGTTTTTTACGGGAAAAGATATTTCTGCCAGAATTTGTGTGTGGCCGGAGCCAGGATCCTCAATCATGCTACGTTTGGTTGAATGGCAAAGATCTACAGATACCAGTAATAGATCCAGATTTGATTAGTTTCCATTATAATGTAGAAAAGTAATAGCTCTTCTCTCTAATTTTGGGACAAGCCACCTGCGTTCCACTTCAGAATCCTAAGAAACTCGCATTGAGAGCCAGACTGAATGCCAGTTTTGTAGATCATTTTGCCGTACAAGCCGTTGCTCAGAGTGCACCACGAGGAGGTAGATCTACGTTGCACTCCTAGAGTTTCTCAAGAGTGGTGATTCTCAGATTTAAGAGCAGCTCTTCAGGCTATTGACTCCCCATGTTTCTCTCGATACAAAGATATTGATGACTTTTGGGAATGGTTGTCGAACCATAATAAAACAGTTGTCTTACAGTGGATCCCGGCCCACTGCGGAATCGAGGGGAACGAGGTTGCTGACTTCATAGTGAAAAAGGGTGCTTCTGTTTTACAGTTAAACAACCAGGACTTGGCCTACCATTCCATCAAGACAATTGTCAAAAAAAACCTCAGGTGTTCCTTCTCACAGGTTGTTGCTGCTAGAAGCGATCACAAGCCATGGTATGTCCATGTCCATGATATCCCTGAGTGGCCTAGAGGTAAATCTGTGGCAATGCTACGGCTTTTTTCTGGCCATGATTGCCTTTGCAAGCATCTCCACAGAATTAACTTGGCTCCCGACCCTCTTTGTCTCCTGTGTAACAACCAGGAAGAAATGGACATGCTTCACCTTGCTTCTTGCCCTGCTCTACCTTCCGTTTCTTTATGGGAACGCTATTGGATTGCCAGACATAAGTTGATGGATTAACGGATGTCATTTTTCTATCTTGTTCTTGTAATTTTGTCTTTTTGATATCTGTTGCCCTCTAATACTTGCCATTGGAAATTTTAAAAAAAAATTGTAGAAAAGTACCCGGATCTTACTATTATAAATTAATTCAAGGGTGGTTGAATTCAATAAATATTTCACCACAGCCCCCTGCATGGTTTGTATCACTGTAACCCCATTTAGGAGAAAGTAAAGAAGGTATGTTAAATTGTAGTTTTGGAGGACAATAATTGCTAAAAAATTCTAAAACATGCTCATTTTTCCATACTTTAAGTTTGATTTATTCTGACCCATCGTCACCACCATCGTTCATTTCTTTAATGATTTGAAAGTCAGAAGTAAGGTGTTTTTTAACACCCGTAAGGCCGTCCGCACACAGAGCGACTCAAAGGAAACTTAACTGGTTAGCGACTGAAATTGCTTATCGGTTGCTAACTCGTTAGTGATGCGGCTCCGCACACGGGCCGACTCAAAAGTGATTCAAATCAATAGTTTGCGACCTGTCATGGAAGGAAAAACGTCATTATTCCGGGTATTATTTTTAGTTAAATTATCAGAAATTAATTTATTTTAAGAAATCGTCACAATAGATTGTCTTTGATCAATCGTTTAAAAATGGACTGTATATATAGGCGCACATATTCCATACAACAAAAAACGTTAGAATTTCATTTCATCGCTAGGCAGAAGTCACGTGACTTGTGTACGTCATTTGGCAGCTTGCCAAATGACCTGCTGTAACATAGATTGTGTAATAACATGGATACCATGGATACAGGTTGGATACCAAATTTTAGAAAATCTACCTGAAACGTATGATCATCTAACAATGCAGCTATATCAATTAGAAGATAAGGATTTTACAACTGAAGTAATAAGAAAATCTCTACTGGCTGAATTCGATAGAGTGCAATACAAGAACTCATCTCAAGAAAATGCAAGTTCAAAAGCCCTGGTCTCGTATGGAAAGGAACACATCCAGCATCAACAGAAAAAGAAATGGAATAGGAGAAAATCTAGAAGTTGCTATCGGTATGGACGAACTCATCATCTTATTAAAGATTGCAGGTTGCCACCCCAAGAGTTCCGAAAACCAGATACAAAAAAGAACTATCATAATGCCATGTACGCAGCGGCCCTTATTAGTGAATCAACAGATGTTGAGTTTGTTCTCGACTCTGCGGCGACAGATCACTTTTGTAATGATAGAACTCTTTTTGATAATTTTCAAGTGTGTAAGAGCCAGGCCGCCATTGCTGAAGGAACTACAGACATCCATGGGAAAGGAACAGTAAACATGTCTATCCAGCAAGGTAACATTAGAGAAACAATTTCTTTGTATAATGTGTATTTTGCTCCAAGGATGGTGAAGAACTTAGTGTCGGTAAGATGCCTTGCTCTTGATAATTATAATGTAAAATTTCTTAAAGATCATGCTATTATTAACAAATTTAATAATATATATTTAAAAGTTCCGTTAAAAGATAAATTTTATGTTATTTCGGGAACATCAGTTGTAAAAGAAGAACCTGGTGAGGCTCATTTAGTAAACAAAAAGTTAACCTTATGGCATTGTAGGTTTGGTCATCTTAACTGTAAAGCATTAGTTCAATTTTCAAAATCAAATAATGTGTTTGGACTTGACGGACTATCAGGAAATTTAGATGTTTGTGAAATTTGTAATTTTTCAAAAAGTAAACGTGAGTCATTTCCTGAGTCTAAAGATATCCACACAAGTGGAATTCTACAGCTTTTATATTTAGATGTATGGGGACCAGCCCCTGTGCAGTCATTGGGAGGAGCCAGGTTTTTCTTATCCATAATCGACGAATTCTCTAGATATTCTTTTATATATATTTTAAAACACAAAAATCAAGTTTTTAATTATTTTAAAGAATTTAAAAGTCAAGTCGAAAAAGAGACAGGGAAAAGAATAGAATGTATAAGAACTGATAATGGAGGCGAATTCTCTGCTGAGTATTTTGAAAAATTTCTTGGAGAACATGGTATAAAGCATCAATATACAAATGTTTATTCGCCCGAAATGAATGGGGTTGCCGAGAGGTATAACCGGACATTGATGGAAGGTGTGAGGTCCCTCTTACTTCAAGCTAAACTACCAAAAAGTCTTTGGGCAGAATTGGTTTGTACTCAAAATTACCTTAAATAGATTTCCCCATAAGAAATTAAAAGGAAAAGCTCCATTAAACGTGTGGAGGGGGAAAGGTTTTTCTGTAAAACATTTAAGGGTAATTGGGAGCTCTGCATATGTTCATTTACCTAGTAGGTATAGAAATAAGCTTGAAGGTAAATCAAGAAAGGGGGTAATTGTAGGATACGCTTTTAAAACTTTAGGTTATAGAGAATGGTACCCTGGAACAGACCAAGTGACTGAAAGTAAACATGTTAAAATTTGTGAAAATATTTTTCATAGTGAACCTAAAATTGAAAAACGAGTGTAATTTTAAGGTTAATCCTTTGCCAGAAGATGGTTTTGAGGCAACTCAACCAGATATCTGTAAGTGGGTAAGGGTTGAGAAAAAGAGACAAACGGGGAAGACTGCAGGTCGGACTGATGTGTATTATTACCCAGAAAAGGGAATAAGATTAAGAAGTAATAATGATGCAATTAAATATTGCAAACAAAAAGGAATCCCTTATAATGTAGAAGACTTTAATCTCTCGCCCAGTGTAGAAACACCTAAAAATGGTGATGAGGAGGGAAATAGCTCAGAAACAGTCTGATGCAGAAGCACATTGTGCTGAAGTTAAAATTCCCAATACATATCAGGAATCCCAAAATTTGCCTGAAAAGGATAAATGGCAGACAGCTATGATAGAGGAAATCAATACCCTAAAAGAGAGAGAGGTATACGAAATTGTACCTAGGCCTGAAAAAGCTAAAGTATTGGGATGTAAGTGGGTATATACAACAAAGAAAGATGCCGAAGGCAGAGTAAAAAGATTTAAAGCAAGACTAGTTGCACAAGGGTTCCGTCAGACCGAGGGAATAAATTATTTTGATACTTTTTCCCCAGTTGTATCCTTTTCCCTAGTAAGGTTTTTCTTTACCATATTGGTTGTCTTGAAAGGTTGGGTAAACCAACATTTGGACATTAAAAGTGCATATCTATATGCTTAGCTAAAAGAAAATATTTACATGGTACAACCAGCAGGATTTTTGGTAAAAGGAAAAGAGAATTTTGTTCTAAAATTAAAAAAGGCTTTATATGGCCTTCGTCAGGCTGGACATGAATGGTTTCTAGAACTTGACAAAACTCTTTCAGAACTTGGTTTTACTAAAGTAAATGATTGTAATTGTGTTTATATATTAGGATTAGATGTAATTATTTTAGTATATGTCGATGATTTAGCTGTGTTTTGTAAAAGTAATGATAAATTGAAAAATGTAATAGTGTTAATCCAATCTAAATTTGAAGTAAAAATACTTGGAAAGATTACTCAATTTTTAGTAGAATTTCAGGAGAGAAATGGAAAAGTGTATATACATCAGAAAAATTATATTGAAAAATTAATGAAAATATTTGTACCCAAAATTAAGTGTAAATTACCATTAACTCCAGGTATAGTACTTAACATAACTTCTGAGAAGGAGCAGGCTGAAAATGTGCCTTACCGAAAGCTAATTGGATGTTTGTTGTTCTTGGCTTCTAGAACTAGACCCGATATTCAGTATGCAGTAATTGCACTCTCCCAATTTTCAAATAACCCCTCATGGTCACACTGGAAATATTTGTCTCAAGTCTTGCAATATGTGTTTAACACTAAAGACTTTGGAATCAATTTATCTAGAATACAAAATTCTGAGTTAGTAGTTTACACAGATGCTAGTTGGGCTTCTGATAGAATGGATAGGAAATCAATTAGTGGCCATGTTATTTTGATGGGAGGGGTTCCAATTGTTTGGAATTCAGCAAAACAAAAGTGCACTGCCCTATCAAGTATGGAGGCAGAATTTATTGCCTTGTCAGATTCTATAAAATTCTATTTGGTTTTTAAGAATATTGTGTAATTTTCCATTTCTCGACCTAAATAAGAATAAACCTCGTGTATATTGTGATAATCAAAGTGCCATATGTTTTTCTGAAAATAATGTTGAAAACCAACGAACAAAATATATTGACACTAGATTTTATTTTGTTAAAGAAAATTTGGACAAATTTCAGTTAGTACATGTATCAGGAAGACAGAATGTAGCGGACATTTTTACTAAAGCATTGTCTTCTGAAAAATTTGAGTTTTATAGTGAATGGCTATTTGGATAGGATGTTAACCACTGGGGAAAAGGGGGCATATGTTAGCACCAAGGGTTAAAGATAAAGTATATTTTATCCCTAATAGGTTTTCCCCAGGCTTGACATCCAGTCCAAAAGGTATAAATGTATAAATAAAATAACATTTGTTTAAATTAAATATGTTTTAATTGTAATGTTAATTGTAATTGATAATTACCTTCATTTTCTGCTGTATACTAAGAGCTGTTCACTTACCTCAGCAAATGTTTTCATTTGGAGGAAGTTGAAGTTGTAGTATGACAGGCATGTGATGTCATTTGATAGCCTGTTAATTACTCATTGGTTCCCAGGTATGAGGTCATCAAATAGTGATTGAGTATTTGAAGTCAGGTACACCTCAACCCTGGGTTTTAATTTCTTTTTATCAAATGGCATCCCATGCACATATTTTTCAGGATATGCAGATTTGTTTGACATATGATGATTTAAAAGGCCAAGTTTGGTCAGTGAGCCAGCAAGCAAGCTGCAGTCAGCATCAAGATAGATGTGATTATTTGTTTGATATACTGCTGGTCAGTAGCTTTATTATTTTGTTTAAAGTTTTAAAATAAAGTTAAAGCTATCCAAGTTTTGTATGCCTGATAAATTTCTACTTAAAAGATCCACCAGTCAACACACAACGCAAGAGAAACTGGTGACTGAAGTTGCTAGCAACTCGACACGTTGAGTTGCCTGCGACTGATTACAAACGTGTTCGTGACGGGTTTGTAACCAGTTGCACCGTGTGCGTGGCTCCATTCAATTACATAGGTTACGACTCATCACGGACTGGTTTGTGATTGGAGTCGGTTATCAGTTTCTTTTAAGTTGCTCCATCTGTGGACGGCCTAAGTATACCACTTGCTACTTGTCTAGCTTTCGGAAGTATGTACAGAGAATAACCCGAAAACGAATGATATATGATATTGTCATGGGTTAAATTAGCCTCCATAATAGTGAAAACATCAATGTCATGTGATATAAGGGTCTTGCAAAGCTCAGCTATCTTGGAGTGGGACAAACCACCCACATTCCACTGTAAGACACTTAAAGGCAATGTATTAGTTGGCAAGGGACCCATTGCCAAAGCTGCAGATCATTTAGCCGCCAAAGCGTTGCCCAGGGTGCACCATGAGGAGGTAGATCTACATTGCACCCCAATAAATATATACAGGGTGTTTCATATTGAATGGTACAAAAAGAAAGCATACCTATGAATGCTGTAATTACTTTATTTTGATAAATCAAATTTATAGTGAAACTATAGTTATCCAAATTTATATAAATGTTCTATGTGTTCCCCTCTGGTGACACGGCAAATATCTATGTGGTATTCCACTTCCTGCCACACTCATGATAGAATATACTTTGTTAATGATTCGAGCACTTCAGTTATCTTTGGAGAATCACGCTCATGTTCCATTATACCATGTGGATTTTCTGTGCCCTAAAATCATAAATTATGGCGGTCAACTTTGCCAGAAGCATGAAAAGTGGCTCCATCCGTCAACACATATCTGTTTGCGAAATCATCTACCTCCAGCTGATCTTGCAAATTCTCACAGAGAGCTTCACGCACTGGTTTGTCGGAAGGATTTAATTCTGCACCATCTGAAAGGTGTATGGGCGGAATTTTAGACGCTTCTGTAAGGGGGCATCCATTAATTACGTGAGGCTTTTAGGGGGGGGGAGGGAGTCGAGCCAAATCTCACCCAGTCTCACGTGGAGGAGAGGCAATATCACGTAATTAGTCTTCGCAAATATCACGTAATTTTTTTTCTGCAAGAAACAGTGTAAAATTGTGAAAAAATTGGGTTATATTAAGTAAAACATGTTTCTACACTAAAATATGGCTAAATCCTACACAATAGTTCCAGTAGTCACTTTGAGACCACACATGAGTCCCCGTGGACTGAACTAGAATGAATATTCTTTTACGAATTTTAGTAGTTCCTATTTAAGTATTTTATAGTTTAATTTTCTCACTGTGATTCTAGACTACGTTCTTAGTAGTCTTAAATACTAGTCTTAATTAGCCTTAAATAAAAATAATTAAGCAAATTATGTTTTTTTAAATAAATCCAACGCAATCAAGCACAGATTAACGTATTTACACTAAAAATACGCATTATGAAAAATCTTACGTGGGATTAGGGACGGGGGGGAGGGGGTTGAGCCAAATCTCACGATCTCACCAGGGAGGGGGTTGAAAAATCACCAAAATCGCCTCACGTAATTAATGGACGCCCCCTATGGGTGGCATACCAGGGAAATGTGACGTTGTAAATATCGCCATGATTTGCCTTCAAATGTCCAGATAAATTCTTGGTATTGCCAGAAGTTTTCAGGGACTTATGGCAAATATTGCATTTCGCCAATTTGTCAGAGGTTTTGCAAAAATATTTCCAAACGGTACTTTTGGGAGGTATTTTACTAATAATATTAATGTCAACTTATATAAAACCAGAGCAAAACAAAAACTTAAATGGCTGCTCTCGTGTTTATACTATTTGTAAAATAAAACCCCATGGAATGTTCTGGAGTGTCAGGAACATTCCAAGCACTCTCATTGGTTGTTGATTGCCATTTGCCTGTTTGCTAAGGAATCGTTCCCCCTTTTGTATTTGTCCTTTTCAAAATTCAGACTTACATTTACTGAGTGTGAAAATTATGCTACGTGGTAAATTTTTTTTATTATGGTATTTTTTCATTAAAAAAAAACATTGAGACAACGTAAAACATAGAGTACAAAACATCATCGGCTTCAATAAATCGATATTTAAAACATTGATGTTTTTATCAAAATATCGATGTTTTGAAAACATCGACATTGGATCCCTAGAAGTTATTGAAAATGTAGCTTGCATGAATGTGATAAGTTGTGAAATACCCTACTTGTTCAATATTTATTTGTTGACACGTTATTTATTCTGCTATTGAATGTCCTATATTTTCTTCCTACAGAGAGTAATTTGTTATGCTGTAGTGCAGAGCAAGTTGAGCAGTTGGATAGAGATTTGGGTCATGCGGCTACGCTGGGCCTGGGAAGATGTCCGTCTTGTTTGTCGAATTTCCGAAAGAATTTTTGTCACTTTGCATGTTCTTATCGACAAAGCGACTTTTTAAAAGTTGAAGCTCTGGGCCTCAGTGATGAAGATGATATAGTTATTGAGAGAATCTCATACTATATGTCTCGCCAGTAAGTTTATTTACTTCTAGTAGTGCTAGAGATATTAAAAAAATACATACTGCTTTGGTCTATATATATGTATATAATAAACAAGATTTGGTAGGAGGCATATTATTATTTGTGTGTGTGTGTGTAAAATCAAGTAATTTTCTATCATAGGGTTTAAAATATCCTTAAAATTTGTAAAGAACTCCTGAATTTCATATTTTAAGTTCCTTAAAAAGTTTTAAAGTTCTAATTTTTGCATTGGAGGTCCTTACTTCCTTGCAGTGGCGCATCCAGGGGGTGAGCCAAGGGGTCCTGGACCCCCCTAAAGAAATAGAAATTGCATTATGAATATTGGATTTGCATTACAAATATTTTTATCCGTTCAACTCGGCCCCCTCCAAAATTAAATTCTGGGTGCGTGACTGCTTCCTTGTTATTGTTTGCTTTCTGTTGTCATTTTTTGCATTGTTTATTCATAACAAGATTGCTTATTTGGTCACTCTGTAAAAGAAATTTTTTGATTTTTAATATTAAAAATTCATAAATTTGATATTTGAGGGGAAATTACTGAAATGTTAGGATTTCTTTTTTCAAATACTTTATATTGTCTTAATATTTGGGAATAAAATATACTTCAAATCTTTTTTTTTTTTTTTCGGTCTGTAAAATATCCTTAATGCTCTTTTGATTACTAAAAATAATGCAAATTCTGTATCAGAATCCATCAAGGGCTGGGACCTGAACAACAAATTATGTGTAGTTGACTAATTCTTTACCCTATAACAGAGGTGGGGAACCTTTTTACCATTAGAGGCCACATGCAAATTAGGTAGAAATAAAGGAGGCCGCATAAGATGAGGTACCTATAAATGCGACTTTTATGAAATTATTATAGTTAGGTATTGTTTTAACAATTTGGTGCATTATATAGAAAAATAACAACAAAAAATTAAGCCCTTATTTATTTACTATTTGACTTAAAAAGTTACAATATAAAATATTTTTGTATTCACATAAGGGTAAAAACTTGTTATAACATTAATCATTAATTATTAATTTTTTAATAAAATTATGATTCATATATAGCACTGTAATTTTTTATATTTCACTGTTGGTATTTTTATTTATGTAAGCACACACATATATATCCAGATTTTTAAATTTTAATAAACAACTACATATTTAAATTCCACTTCAAATAAAAATAATAAAGTTAAAATTTAAAATAATTTTAACATTATAAAGAAATACAATAGAAAAATATTAGTATTAAATTATAAATAACTGACATAGCAACAATTCCTAAAATAATTTGAAGGCTGCACAAGATCACGGATGCCGTGCGTTCCCCACCTCTGCCCTATAATTTTAATTTCTTTTTGATTAGAATAATAATCCAAAATATTATAGTGATCCACCTGAAGGCATACAACAAAGTTTGGCGGAAAATGCTGTTTGCAGTGTACAATCTAACTCATACAAGAGTAACGCAGATTCAAGTTAATTTAGGATCGTCATAACTGTTAGAACCAAATCTGTAATGTGTTGGCCTAAGTCACCTGATCAGTGGCCCACACTAGCCTGAGGTAGGGGCAACCGATGCTGAGAATTTTGCTACAACTCCCCCAGGAGATTTACAGTTGCCATTACCTGTACCCAGATGAAGTTCTACTCGAAGAACTTTGGTGGTCTGGAAAAGACCCACACGACCACCAACGTTCGAATTAGAATAATAAATTAAACTAGTCCAACTTATTTCTTGCCTTTTCATCTTCCCATTCTGTTTGTTGATAGAGGAAGTAGTTAATGGAGTTCTGTTGTGGAAGATTTCATTTTACAGCTGTACATACTTATATCCCTATGTTGTGAGTACTTAAAATGGGCACCATATTTAGTGCATGTTAGACATACTTGTAATCCTGCCTTGTTTCCAATATCTATTTTTGTTGTTGGGTATAGTTATTCAAACGATCTTTTATTAGTTTTTAATTAACTCTATTTAAATTGGGGCTATAAAACTGATCTATCTCCCTATTGCTCACTGATTTGGCCAGATGTAGCATAACAAGCATTCTTTTTATTACAAACATATTGGGCAATGATTTCACTTTCTATGCAAATTTTTCAAAACCCATCTGGGTTGAAGCCATATTAAAATAAACAGTACTTTTCTGTTATAAGCACTACACTTGGCGACGCACAGATACAACACATCGTATTGGCGAACAAAATAGCTCAAAATAACCGCAGATTTTGCGCAAACATTGGGAGACACCTGATTTGCAAATATGGCGCATTGTATCAGCGCATCGACAAGATCAAAAAGTATTATCTCTGAAATAATTTCCAAAATCAGAGTGCGGTATATTTCACCATTAAAGAAAAACTCCATAAATAAGCAGACTTAATTTAAAAACATTCGACGGTTTATTTACAAAAATAATATGAAACATTTAAAATAAAATGAGCTAACATCCTACAGCAGTTCCAGCACAAAGCAAGTACATGGCATACAACTGCTCCTACTACGCAGTAAAAAATAACAAGGCAGGGTGTCTTCTTTCTGAAAGCACAAATGTAAAAGAGTGACGTAAACACGGGAAACAATTCCCATTAATCCAATCATGAATGATGTCATACAATACAATGACCGGTTAACTTAAAATAGCAAAAATTAAGAAACAGTATAAAGAACATGAGGGGAGTTAAAGTGTACGAAGTTCCGATATTTAGGAAATCGAGCGTGACGTAACCGCTAAAGCTTATGGCCGAAGTACTGAAAGACGATAACTTGATGTCATAGTTGTGGTAAGATATGTAATAAAAAGGTATATTGACAATCTCTTTGACAGATCAGAAAAATGCAATAATACTTATTTTATCTTAAATAACATATATGGAAAGAAAGAAATACAAACTAAAGTAAGCGTATTTAATTACGCCATTCCATGAAGTCTCGTTATCTCCTTGACCATGAAAATAATCGTCTCATGATCCTTGTATCTCACTTTTTGTGTATTTTAATATTGTAATTTTCCAATCATTAATGTGATTATATCGCGTTACTTTTCTCTCATTGCGGCGATTTTTGAAAATGTGCCAAATTGGTGTCAAAATGATTGTAGTGCTTATAACGGAAAAGTACCAAATAAACTTATGCTTTGTCTTAAAAATATGTCTAGCAAAAAAAATTTCCAAAAGGACCCAAAAATTTTTATTGAATCTATTTTTGGGTTTATTGTAGTTATGCTGAAGGAATGTTTTCATCCTGTAAAGACATCCATGGATTAACACCGGGTTCGACTGTCATGGACTTAATGTGTGGTGGCTGGGGCCGAGATTGCAATGCAGAACACTGGCTCAGTTTCATGGGATCCACTCCAGATAATGATGGCTTCTCACCCTTCCAAATTGACTACCATCTCACTACCGAGAGTCATGTCATTATCAATGGTGAAAAATTCATCCCCATGAATGAAAACACCACCTCGTAAGTTGGACTTTATTTTTATTGCTTAGTTCAGCGGTTCCCAACCGGTGGGTCGCGACTCGATCCTAAAACTATCAGAAACCATCGAATAAACCATTAGAAAAGATAAGAAAAATCGAAATTTACTTAAAAACAGCAATGTTACATATTGATAGATTGTGATAACAATTTTCTTAACTGTAATTATATCAAAGCTGTATGATTTTTTTTGCCTGAAAAATTAAAATGGTCTTTGTGTACTTTTATAATTGTAGTTTTTATCTTCACCTAGGAACATTTGTTAGTGAGTATGAAACTACTTGTTGCATATATTGCAAACATATATCTATTGTTAAATAACTGTTTTGCTACAAAGTGCTTATATTTTGTCAACCATTTTCAAATCAGAACACAAATTGTTCATCAATAATCAATCTGTATCTTCAAAAATGCATATATATATATGCATTTTATATATATATATATATATATATTTGCAATATTTGATGGTAAATTATATATACATAAGGAAGGAATACAATACAAATAAGGTTTTTTACTTCACCATGGACCGATGGACCATGGAGGTATTCCGATAAGAAAAGGTGGGTCGCCAGCTGAAAAAGGTTGGGAACCACTGACTTAGTTCTTGGTTTCAGTTTGCTTATGTGGGGAGTGTTCCTTACATAATGAGTTTTGAACATAAATTTGAAAATTTTCCCAAGCCACAACCACTCTTAAAATATTGTAATGTCTTGTTTTTGTTTTTGTGGCTATATGAAATGTTTTATGCACTTTATATATTTTTTATAAAGATTTATTAGGTAAGATTTTAAAATATATAATGATCAATGAAAAAAACAATCAACCAAATTTTATGTATAGAACTTATTTTTTCTCGAAAGGTAAATTCAGACCTGCCAACTTTCCAGATTTACCCTGGCAATGCCAGATTTTTAATGCATCTTCCGGGTTCCCAGAATGGACACTTTTATTACCGGATTCCAAAACGTAAAAAAAATATAACGCCGGTTTTAACAATCCCGCACAGTAATGCAGAGTGTGAGAACATAACAAAAATATCTACTCAGTTCAGGTCATCTATGTGAAGGGAAACCTTAGAAAATTTGCTAATATGCAAATCGAACCCACAAGGACACTGTTATGAAGAACAATTTCACAAGGAATTTTTAAAACAAGCAAAATCGGGTACAGTAAATGCTACAAAAATTCCAAGATTTTCTGCAATTAATTAAAACAAACATTCTAAAGAAATAAAAGTACTAAAATATAGACTGCTGGTGTCCCTGCGAGTGTAAATATGATGTTAAAATGTATGATTAAAAATTTCAAATATATAACTTTTGTTTAATATGATAATTTCAATATGAGCTGAACAGTAAGGAAATATTTTGAACTATGTAATATTATTAAAGAGATCGTATAAACTATAAGTAAGTATACATTATAATTCTTTTATTATAATTTTTTTCTATACTGTTTTGTGTTATATCATGCACGGTAGAATATTGTAGGATTTTGCTCTTACTGAGGTTGGCAGGTCTGTAAATTCATAACAGTAAAAAATGAAACTGCTATTCTTATTACCAAGTGAAACACAGGTTATTATTTTCATTCTAGATGTTTAATTTAAAAATGTTTTGCATAAAGTTTTCTAAAAGAAGTATTATATCAATGAATAAACAGGAAAACTAACGTAATTAAAGCACAAATAAGATGCAATTATTTTGCATATGGCCGTTTCGAAGCTACAAAGGAGCGTCTTCATCAGTGCAACGAACTTAGTGGCAGCTCAAAAAGCCGAAAACTAAGCAACCAGACCCAGTGCACATGCACTTAAATAATCCATGCATGCAAAGACACGAGACAGCGGAGAGGCTGAAATAGGGCAAGCAGCGCCATCTAGTGGCAAAAACAGTTGAAAAATTGAAGAAACAAGCCAACACAGCTAAATAAACCCTTTCCACAATTGAGGAAAAACAGGGGTGCTTGACAAATCATTAACCAAAGAACCCGAATTTTTAAAATTGTGATAAGCTTCCCAGAAATCAAGATCGGCAGGCGAGCGACATTTCTGAATAATGGAGGCAGAAGAAAAGTCAAATCGATGATTCAAAGTCCAGGCATGTTGAGCAATGGACGAGCGATTTAACTCTTGCTTTTTAACATAACTCTCGTGCTCCTTCAAGCAGAATTTAAGAGCACGCTTGGTTTGACCAATATAAGAAAGGCCACACTGGTAAGAAACCCAGTAGATACCCCAGCTATTTAAGCGATCAATAGGGTGCTTGAGATCCAAAAAAGATATTTTATTGACCAATAAGATTAAAGATATTCATTGATATTTTATATCAATGAATATTTACTTATTTCAAGTGAGTTATAATTCCTGTATTGAATTTTAATCTGCCCAATTTTGTGTAAAGTTATAATTAAATGCTTAAGGGGTTCATAAGGAATAAACTTTTTATATATGTTCATTCCAATGAATTGAAGTTCATTCACTCTAAATCAGCAAATGTAAAAGAAGCTTTTAAAGGCTAATAATAAGGACACTCTACTGCTAAATTTGTGAATACTAAAAATTCAAATAAATGGTCCATGGACAGAGTCCATGAGTATCAATCAAACATGGTAATTTGGGCTGTTAGGAAGAAATGTACATATGATACTAGGGTCCTGATGCTGTTTGAATATGTATGTATATTGGTTGTATCAGTGAATTTATATTTTGCCTATTTTATATGAGTGAATAATTTCTATACTGATTTTTATGCTTTGATGTTTTAAATTATTGTTTTAAGGTGTTCAGAAAGCCCATTAAAACCCCATTTGCACTGAAAAGTAGGCCTTGTGCACATTGTTGAGAAATAAAAGCTAAAAGTGTGCACTAAATTCTCAGTCATGCACTAACACATAGTGTGTACATCTTTCATGATTCCCGGCATGCATTGGCATTCATTATACACAGTGAAGAGCTAAATTCATGATATGAGCAATGAAATTGTATAATGTAAATAATGCACATATGAGGTGGTGTAAGTCACTTTTTCACCTTTTTTTATTTGAGAACAAAAATGTAATCTCCATGTTCAATTTATAGTGGAATTGACAATAATTATTATTTGCAATATTAGAATAATCATTATGAATTATAATTTGTTCAATTTATAGAGGAATTTTTTGTACTTTTTGCTGTAAAACGCTTTTGACTTACACCTCTTGACTTACTGACTTACACTACTTTGCCTTTCACCGCCTTATATATTAAATAAATGCTGCCCCCAAATCATTAAAGTTATGATCTGTCATACTTATTTACATCAATGAATACCACAGTTAATTTAAAACCAGTGTTTAAAGGCTAATAATGAAAACAGACTTTAATGATAAAGTTGTGAACATTAAAAATTCCTTTTAATGGTTACTTGACACAGTTTTGAATATGATTGAGGAATCAGGCCTTTTATTATGTGATACTGTGCTCCTGAAGGGGTTTTGAAAGTGTGAATTTGTTTTATCTAGTTACCTTATTTGAATTGAATGCATCCTAATTTTAATGTTTTAAGGTGCTCATATGTATGATTACATAAAATACCCAATCTCAAAACTGTGGATTTTCAACAGCATCTGGTGACACATTAAAATGATTCCTGTCAAATCTATGTGTATGATGAGTGTTTTGTTATGTTTGAAGGTGTTCCGAGAGTCCGTACCCAGGTCAAGAGGCTTGTACTTGTCTGGATTGTGAGGCTGCCTGCAAACTGAACATAGCTTCTCCCCCACCTTTGCCCGCTGATCCAGAGCCTTGGTTGTTGTTGAATTATGATGGCATATCTGTGGTTTCCCTCCTCGTTTTCTGTTTTGTGACTGCCTTCTTGCTACTAGGGTTTTTTTATGTCAAAGTACAGTCTAGGAAATCTCTACGCTGTAAGTTTTTATGAAACTTTTGAAAAAGTGTTTTGACTATGTTTTGTAACTTTCTTATTTAATAGGTTAAATATAAATTTTAATAGTATTTAAGTGGGACATCTTTATATTATTATTATTTTTAATGAATGTATTTGATAAGAGAAGAAAAGCACTGTTTATATATCTAACAGAGACTCAGGTTTTAATAAGCTATTGTTCTGATAAGTTGACAGAAAACATTAATGTGAAGTGTAGTTCTCCAGTGCTTTTGTTTCTTAGCAATGATATTTAAAGATGCTTTTGTGTTAGTAAGTTGTCTAATATTCATACATACACTTATGTGTAAATATTGCTTTTTTTATATTTGTTTTTGGTAAGAGATGAAAAGCACTGCATTTAGCCCAGTTTTTATTTTCAGTTCAGGAATTTATTCTCCCAGTAGTGTGAGCCTGTTTGTTCAATAAAAACATTGATATGAACTATTGTTTATCAATGTTTTTGTTTCTTAGCCTTGATATTTCAAGTTAGTAAATGGCCAAATAAAAAGATATACATTTTGCATAATTTTTGTAGTTGGTTATGTTTAGTCATTGAGCCATTAAAACATTTTAATTTATGTAGACTTTTTTCTGGGGAATGTCTGGTAATATACAAGGCAAAAGCTGATATTTATAGGGGGTTAAACATTGCAAGTCTTTCAGAACTCGCTCTCTCTTTTTAAGCCCTTATTTTTTTAAGCACCAAACTTTTTTATTCAAGTCCTTAATATTTCTCATTTGTGTCATCTGTAAAAGGTACTTATTTCAGTTAAAATGCAAGCATTTGAATTTATAACCATGAGTGATTAGGTTTAGTGAAATGCAGATATTTTTTATATTTGCTTGTGTATCAATCTCTCTTTTGTGTGTGTGTGTGTAATTGTTATTCATGATAGGAATATTCATTTGATATTGTCCCTCTCACTTTCCCACTCCAAATGTTAAAAAAAAAATACTGTTTTGTTCTAATGGCTCTCTATGACACTCTTAATTAATATTAAATGATCATGTCAAATTGGGGGGGGGAGCAATCTGTAAAGTAATTTTGAAATATAATTGTGGTTATGAATTTAAAAGTTAATATTTTAGGAGGAATTGCTGTAAGGCTTGGTAAATCAATTATCCCAATACTTTAAACATCTACAGGGTGTGTTCCATAAGTAATGCGACCAATTTTTTCCAGACGCGACTATACTCCGTAGCGTCCTCTAACCTGCTGGGCTAGGTGGAGGGGGTGTTAGCTTCGTAACGCACCCATTCTCAGTCGGCTCTGTGCTGCCGGAAATTCAGGACGTGTGTTCTGTGAAGCCTGTTTTGAGCTTAATATAACACTGTGGGATGGATACATATGGAGCAATGTTACGCGATCAAATTTTGCATTAAACTTGGAAAGTCCACCACCGAACCATTTCTATTAATTCAGCAGGTCTTTGGGAGTGATAGCTTGTCCAAATCACAAGTTCATCGATGGCACAAGTCGTTCAAGAAGGGCCAAGAGGATGTTGCCGATAAACCCCGCAGTGGATGTCCATCAACCTCCCAAATCGATGAAAATGTGACGTGTGTGTGTGATAGTTTGTAATCTGACCGACGGTTAAGCCTTCAGTGGATAGCAGAAACTCTACAGATGCCCAAAACAACTGTTTATCGCATTGTAACTGAAGATTTGAACATGAAAAAGGTGTGTGCCAAACTGGTCCCAAAAGTGTTGATCGATGAACAAAAGGACATGCGAGTGCTTCGGTGACAAGAACTCTTGGAAATGTGTGAAAAGGATCCTAATTTTTTAAACTCAGTTATCATCGGTGATGAGTCATGGATTTTTTAATATGACCCGGAAAAAAAAACAGAGTTCTGAGTGGTACATTCCATTGTCGCCCTGGCCCAAGCGTGCATGAGCAAGTCCAGGATCAAAACATGCTCATTGTCCACCACAAATTCGTATCTACCGGGATGACTGTGAACGCAGCTTTTTACTTGAAAATGCTCAAAAGGCTGAAAAGGAGGGTCGCACAATGCCAAAGTGACATCAAGGACACATGGAAACTTCACGATAACGTGCCAAGCCACAGTGCCTTCGTTGTCAATGATTTCCTGGCCAGGACCCATACCCCACTGGTTCCCCAGCCTCCCTATAGTCCTGACCTGGCTCCCCCAGACTTTTTTTGTTTCCTTGCTTAAAAGGAGCCCTGAAAGGGAAACATTGGGACACGATTGAAAACATCTAGGCTTATGTTACATCAGTTCTAAAGAACTTCCCAGAGAAAGTCATCCAGGATGCCTTCCAGGCCTGGAAACACCGCCTCCATAAATGTATCGACGCAAGAGGGTGCTATTTTGAAGATTTTTAACTAATTGTACGAATATGTCCAGTAAATGGTTTTTTATGAATTTGGTTGCAATACTTAAGGCACGCACCTGTAGACTTTGAAGTAAAGTATATTAAATCAATTTTAAATGTTGTCACTGATCTCCTTAAGAACTCAGAGACTTTCTTTTATTTCTGAAAGGGAGTACGAACCTCATGACTGAATACAGTATTATTATACTGTGTTTCTAGGAAAAACTCAGTTTGCAATTTTAAGGAGCAAAACTGTTATTTATTTTCTGTCTCTCCTACATTAATTTAATTTTTCTTATGCTAAAAAATCAAACACAACATGTAATTTTAAGTAAAAGTTTTCAGTCATTCATCAGAAGGGGGAGGGGACAGTTTAATGCATTTTAACTGTTCCCTTTTTTTTTAACAATAAGAAGTGTTTTGAAGCCAATGTATCTTCAATAAAAGGTAAATTTTTATGTTTCATTATTAACTACAGTGCTGTTCATCACTTGTCACACTAACCCAGTAGTTCGTTTTTTATTTTTTACAGATTGTGTTGCTCTGTTATTTCTTAAATTCTAAGAGCATGTCTTTGTTTCCTATTATGGTTGATTTGAGTTCATTTTATTTCTTTTCATTTCTGAGTACTTATTTCAGCATGTACATGCTGTGTTTAAAATGTTCTGAGAGCCCAAACCAAATGGCCGCAGTGTTTTTATTGGACACTGCTGAGTAATTTTAGTGGATCTTTGATGTAACTGCGATTACCCCTAGCAGGTGATACCGAAGTTAAGATGGAGAGGAAAGGATCGTCGCATCGGCCTTTGATCCTATTGAAATCATGTTCTCCGTCTGCCTCAGGGGTGGATTTGGGCTCCTTAGAGGAAGTGGAGCCCCTGCGTTCCAAACGGTCAAGTACGTCATACTAACCTTGCTGCTGTAACTCAATTAGTGCAAACTAATGCTCTCCATCTCCTACATTTCAGATTTTTCCCCTTGTTCTTAACCTCTCAAAATCTGAAAAGTATTTTCAGCACTAACCAAAACCTAACTCTCATCTGTGTGGGTTTATTCTTTTCATTTGTGGGTCCTAAATTGCCATTATCGGATGAAGAGCATTTGTTTAGCACATGCTGTACCTGCTGGTTATAAATTAAATATGCTTTTGTTGTTCGTATATTGTTGCTGTCTTCAAGGTTTTATCTTAGCTATTGTCTAATGCTTGGCTGAAAGAAATAATTAGTCATATTGTATCTTTTTTTGGCTGCTGCAGTCTGTTAAATAACCACAGCTTAGCGCACAATGTTTAACTTCGAAATTTAGGCAGCCTAAAAGATGTTTGTGAATATTTTGCACAGTATGTTAAGATGTGATATTTTTGCTTAAAATGGTACTTTGAAGTTAAATTTTGTAGTACATGTATCAAGCATCATTGATAGAAAATGTGTCAAATGATTTGATTGAGAGTCAGGGATATAATAAATTTAGAGGTCTTCAGAATTTTTCTTTGGCTGTGTAGTACTGATGTATTTTTCCAAAACGCTAATTTTAAGCTTGGTAGATAAGTTAAATTTCTTAATGTATGTTTCGAGCATTATTGATAAGAAAAGTACCAAGTAAGTATATGATTAGATTCAAGGCTATAAACACAGATAATATGGTGGATTATTATTAGGGATACGTAATTTTCGTATTTACAAAATAGATGCGAAATTTGTCGATATGAGTGAATAAATGCGAAAATTATTTTTTCACTATGTGTTTTGGTGAAAGCATAGTGATAAATGGATTTTAAGCAAAATTAGGTAATAATATTAATAATTTATTAACATAATTGTTAATCTAAGACCAGCCACGGTCTGAGAGATATGAGTATCTCACTCTCAAAATTTGCTTATTACTTATTGTTAAAGACTTAAGGAAGAGAATATGGAGACTACTACAAGGTTAGCTTTTAACTAAGAATTTAGGTAAGTATCAAACAAAGTTAGCAAAATTGTGATTTCTTATAATAAAATGTGAAATATTTGAATATATAATATATATATATATATATTGTGAATAAATGCAAAATTTTATGTAGTGTAATTTTTTGGGGGGAGTGGTGATGAAATTTCTATATTTTTTATACGAAATTTACGTACTCCTAATTATTATATAACTTTTTTTTTGTATTGTATGGTGGTGAGGCTTGGAAAAACACTAATCTAAAATTTCATAAATCCTAAATATGCAGAACTAGAGTTTCATATAATCTGCAAATGTGCTTAAACCTTTTGCACTTTTAAAAATCTCTTTATTATTTTTATTATTTAAAAGCAACATTTTATTTTTTTATGATGTTCAATCATCTATAATGATAATCATTTTGTGCAAAATGTTTCTCATATAATTGCTGATGTTGTAAAAAGTTGAAATTCAGTTCATCTGAAGCCTTTGATTTCCTAATTATCCTATAATGTGCTTCTAACTTAAACACCATCATATTCAGGTTCAATTTATTCACATGAAAATTGTACATAAAATATATTTAAATTTTAGTGTAATACATACATGGTTGAATATATTATTATTCAAAACAGTCAAACTCTGATTTTTCATAATTTTGTTATATTTCATTGTTTATAGCAAATATAATTTTTACAAATTCATATTAACTAAGGTGTTTGATGTAAAAACCAATTTTCGTTGTTTTAGCTAGAAAGACTTCTTTTGCAAGTGTGTTTAAAACCAAGTTAACACATCTATAAGTTAGATTCCACTGTTTTTAGCCATTTTTTATTTTACAAGTTGATTTCAAAACAAAGGGTCTGATCTATGTATTAGGTTCTGGATGATTTTTAAAGTTTCTGTTATCATGCTAATAAGAAATTATTTGCATGCATAGGAACACTAATTTTGTTGACTGTACATCATTCAGCAGTCTTTAAATTACATGCTAATACACAGTATTTTCTTGGTACAAAAATTTAATTGTACATGAAATTATTTACCTTTTTTTTTAAATCCTGACAAAGCTAATAAAAGCTTTCTTTTCTTTTTTTTTCTTTTCTAAATTTACCAGCAAATTGTCTGTACTTGACTATATGCATATAATTTATTTAGATGAAAAGGTGTTTTTGATCTCTTTCATTCTGAAAATTATCCGTTATATAATCTAGATGCTTCCTTTAATATGCTTTAACTGCTTCTAATGTCCTTTAGAGAGGTATTTTAGTTTTTTTACTTTGGTTTAAATCATTTCTGGAATCTGGTTCTTCATTTCCAAATTTCTCTTCATCTAGGGTTCTTGTGTGACTCATCTATTTCAATGGTAGTTCTTTTTCCTGTGTGTTTATGAAAGTGTGATTAGTGTTTTGATATACAGTAACCACTGCTTATAGTGATCAGTGGTTATAAGAATCAACCGTTTATAAGAACAATATCACAAAAACAAATGTATTATTTCCATGTTAAAATTTTCGCTTTTAAGAATCAGTTTACACTCTTCGCTTTCCTTTCATTTTTCCGAAAAAGCCACTTAAACCCTCAAAATGTACGAAGTTCTTTCTCTATTCTTTTTAAAAGAAAGAGTGATAAGATGGGATGGAATACAGTCGTAAAATGCATCCCTTTCTTTGTTAGACATAACATAATAGTTGCCCCTTAAACGCTTTAGCTAAACACTGTCCTATTAGCTTGACCCAGGAGCAGCAGCGTACACAGAAATTTTCAAAGGGGGGGGGTTATAGTCCAGTCAAATTAGGTTTTCATTTCGCATTAAATGAAGGAGTTGAGATTTTTTCAGGAATGTGTAGGGGTTGGTCCCCTGAACAACGCCTAATAAAGTCCCCTCAATTTCAGGCACCACAGGGGGTGGGGGTCCAAAGGTTACTTTTTTCAGTTTTCGGCAATTATCTCGAAAGTGGTGCGTCGCAAAGAAAATTGTGTAACCCTAAAATTAAAGCTTATCAAATTCCCTTCCAAATGGTATATCCATGTTTGTACCTAAATGTTACCGTTTTCAAGATATGAGCCGTTGAATATGAAAATTTTTCAAAAAAAGTGGTAGCAGTTCAGGTATCTCATCATACTTCCTCTTCTAACTCTTTCCTTTTCCATTTCTCAGAAAACTCGTTATGGAGAAAGTTGTAGAATGAAAGATTTTCTTCAAAAATGTATATAGTTATGCTAATTTATCTTCCCCAGGTAAATAGTTAGAGCGTTTTGGAGTTAAGGGGTACTTTTCAGCATTTTGCTAGTAAAATGTTCGTCACTCAAATTTAGTTTCCAAGGTCTGTAACTCTCTTAATCCCTTTGTATGTTGTTTAATTAGATACGTATAGTATTCATAACCCATATAAATAATAAATTATGTATAACTGTACGTATAATGTATATCTCATAATATACAGAAGAACACTTTTAGTACAAAGGAGGAAGTAAGAAAACAAACCAAAATGTATAAAAGTGTCACTTTAGCTCACATCATTTTGAAAAATTTAGATATCACACCATATGAAAAAGAAGTAGTTCAGTTACTTCAGACCTCAGTAGAAATTACTCCACAACATATTTCCACAAATACCTCCCTTGCCAGCATTCAGTGGAAATTGAGCAACGAATTGTCACTTCTCAAAGGTAATGGGCCAACAGCAGTTTTGTGGGTCCAGTACGTTGAAATGGTGGTGTTGATGAAAAAATTCATTGCAGCACAGCGCAACTGGAAAGATCATATGACATGGGCCCAACTGATGATACCTTACTTCCATGCCAGCGGACATTTTCACTATGCAAAGTGTACTCACCTATATGTACAACACTTGCTGGGACTAACAACTCTCCACCTTCAACTTAAACAGGATTTTATAGATTGTGGATACTTCACTGTCAACAGAACTTGAACACCAATGGCTGGTGTGTGGTCTGACATGGCAACTGAGGTGACACTCATGTGTGACATGAAGAGTGAAGGAGAATTAACTCATGGGCGAGGCTTTAGTGATTCAGTGTTGGCGAAATGGGTTGGGGGAGCACGCACAGCTACAGCAATATATATTTCACTTGAGATGTTTTGTGGCGTCCATACTGCAAGAGGAGAACAACATGTTGAGTTTCGAGCATCGCACATAACCAGAGATGATCTAGACAGAAGGAAGCTTGCTCAATGGTTGGCTGATCACCCATCTTTTGCTGAACGTAATTGTTTGATGTCACTTTCAACGGGAGTAACTGGAACAAGTAATGTCAACTGCTACCAGGCATTGGAAATTGGAACCCTCACAAATCGAGGGGACTTTATTAGGTGTTGCTCAGGGTACCAATCCCTACACATTCCTGAAAAATTCTCAGCCCCTTCATTTAATGCATGATTCGTCGCTATTTTGAGCTAATTTGACTGGACTATGAAAGAGGTTTTGAGCCATCCGTGCAAAACGTAAACCTAATTAAATAATATATGTAATCAGAACCAATGGGGGAGTTATAACCCCCATCAACCCCCCCTTGCGTACGCCACTGCCCTGGGTCATCCTAACTGTCCAGGTCCGATTTCACTTTTCTCCACTGACAAACAAAGACAGGGACTCTTTTTTTTCCCACCTCCAACATCCTGGTCGCAGCTTCCTGGACCCTGAAACACACAAATCTTCGGCGAAGTGTCCACTATCCCTTAGGCAAATGTGACATTAGTAGATTCAGAACGTTATCAAACCGTGAAACATAAGCTAGAAGGTGAATCTTCGTCTGATACTATTGGTATTGAAAGAGGTATAAACAGCCTCCTGAAAACTTCATTAAGTCAAACTACCATAGAAAACTTTTTCTTGCTCCCTTCCTGTAGTTGAAATGTTAAAACTGTTAAGCAGGTATGTTGTAACAAATATTGGATTTTTTTTCTTCTCTTACTAAAATTATGTGTATCTACTTATAGCTCTAGAAATTAAGTTATATTTTTAAAATTATAAAAAATAATTTTAATAAAAGATAATTAACATAAATTAAAGAGTATTTTTATGGTAAATTATCTAATATATGTATATATAGGTGTGTGTGTGTGCGCCTGTCCAAAAAGCTAAATTTCGGCTATATGAATCAAAAACAGTAATAACAAACGTGATTCTTATAAGCGGAAATCACTGTAATTGTAAAATCTGAAGAATCTTTTGCTCCAGTTGTTCACTTCCCCTATAATTCTTGGTGTGAGCCAAACTGTGGTGTATTCTAGGCGAATTTTTCACGATAAGTACCTCCATAATGGTCTTAAGTCTTAACTAGTCTTAAGACACTTCCCAAGGGGATGCTCCTTAGGCACAATAAAGATGATAGAAATTTTTTGTGCTTGATGATAAACTTCATAACTGCTAGGATGGATATACTTAGTTATATCAAATAAGCTCATTTTCTCGGTATACCTATACATCCCAAAAATTCATTTTTGTAAATCAAGAAGCTGTTCCTTAGGGGGGCATCCATTAATTACGTGAGGCGTTTAGGGGGGGAGTCGAGCTGAATCTCCCCAGTCTCACGTGGGGGAGAGGGGGGGTCTTGGCAAATATCACAATTTTTTTCCGCAAAAAACAGTGTGAAATTGCGAGAAAATTGGGTTATATTAAGTAAAACATGCTTCTACACTAAAATATGGCCAAATCCTACACAATAGTTCCAGTAGTCACTCTTGAGACCACACATGAGTCCCCTTGGACTGAATTAGAATGAATATTCTTTTACGAATTTTAGTAGTTCCTATTTAAGTATTTTATTGTTCGATTTTCTCACTGTGATTCTAGACTACATTCTTAGTAGTCTTAAATACTACTCTTAACTAGTCTTAAATAAAAATAATTAAGCAAATTATGTTTTTTTAAATAAATCCAACGCAATCAAGCTCAGATTAACGTATTTACACTAAAAATACACATTTTGAAAAATCTCACGTGAGATTAGGGGGAGAGGGGGGGTTGAGCCAAGTCTCACGCCATCTCACCAGGGGGGGAGGGGGCTGAAAAATCGCCTCACGTAATTAATGGACGGCCCCTAGACTCTAAAAATGTTATGGATTCGCAATTTATCAATTGAATTATAAGGATTGAGAACTTTTATTTAAAACATTTGTGCCTTATTCCATTTTCATTGAAATGAAAGTCTATGAAAAGGTTAAAAAAAATTTATGGGACTTTTTGCCATAAATTTTATTTTTGGTATGATTCTAATGATTATCTGGAAGACATACTGGTAACACAATAAACAGGATCATTCTTTAAATGCTTTTCTGGCATTTGAAGTATTATATTACTGATGTTGTATTTTAGTACCTAAAAGCTCCGTTAATAATTTTTAAGGTAGTCCTAAATTATATGGATAAAACCTAGGAATTTTTTGTAGGGGTGCATCAGATCTTTATTCAGGATGAAGTATGAAAACCACTGAATTCATATTCTCTTTTCAAAAATTCCATAGTGGGTTGTGAATATAAATTTCGATTCTGAATAATTTCATAAGCAGTTCAACTCATATTTGTAGAAATGTTTGTTATTTTTCATTTTGGATATAATAGTCTATAAATTATTCAGAACAAGAAGTCCAACAATTTTTAGTCCATTTTACTATCCAAAAGGTAATAGAATTTAAATGTTCTATTCTGTATTTTCTTTGGAATAATTAGCTGAGTTAATAGATAATCCATAAAAGAAGAAAATAAAGTTGAATTTTACTATCGAATGACAATAAAATTACTCAATGTATTATTCTATTTTTAAAAAAATAATTGGCTGCATGTTATTTGTTTGCACTGTTATTTCAATTAAAAAATACACATTTGTAAATGTATGGTTATATAAATATTGTAATAATTTTAGTATAATTCTGGTAGGGACATATTGTTATGTGATACTGGAATTTTTCTTTGAAATACAAATTTTATAGTATGGATATTTTCAATATATATTAAATAACAAGCTTTTTCATTTTATCCATTTCTTGGTATAATATAAAGGTACTTAAAAATGAAGTAATAGGTTTATATAATAATATTTGGTTTTAACAAGTTTTAAGTACATGGATATAAAATTTGACAAAGTGGGTGTTTGGATCTTCTAAAATGTTATGGGGGGGGAGGGGTGAAATGGAATTATATCTTAAATCATATAGAAAAGTTGAGTGGTTGGTAATTCTGTGGTAAAATTCTATTAAAGTGTTATTATTTTATAAACTTTATTAACATCTTTACTTTCCTTTTTTTCATCAGGAGGGGGGGGGGGGCATCATTGTGTATCTGTTCGAGTATGTCTAGAAATTTTATATTATTTTTTGGGTGTGATTGTATTTTCTTGAGTTACTATTTCTGTAATTTGAAGCATTGTTGTTAATAAATGTGTTAAATTGCTTTTATTAATCTAATACTTATATTGACAGTAATGTTTTATTTATTAAACTTTTTGAATGATAAAAAAAAATTGGTTTATATTTGATTTCATTAACATTAAAAAGTAGTACTGGCATGAGGGATGCCTTTAAGGAGTACATGCTATGATGAATTAATGAGGTTCACATAGCATGTAGCGTGGTCCTGTCTACTATGGATTCTGACTTACTAACTGCTGTTCTGGTCAAATGCGTCATTACTGTTTAACCCTGGGAGCTTTTTTTTCCCTTTCTGCTCAGCAGCATCTATATTGGGATGTTATTCAAGCAACCATGTGCCTAGATTGCTGCAGGAAGTGGAATGCATCCAGTGACATGATTGGATTTGAATTGAGGGTAACACATCTCAGGTATAGGATAGCACCATCCTAAATTGACCATTGCCTTATCTCAGATAGGTTTTTCTCGCATCTATGTTCCTGCTTGCCACAATCATAATTTCTTTTTGTCTTGTCGTCTCTAGCTTCTGCATATCATGCCATTACATTAATGTTGCCATTGTTGGCTCTCTGTCCAAGGCAACATACTTTCAAGGTCTGTTGGCTTATTCGAATACCTTTCTATCGAGGACAGTGCAGAGAAGCAATAATGGTGTTTCATTTAGCCAATCAGAAAGAACCTGGAGTTACTAGTTAACAAATCCAGGAACAAAATTTACTTTCACCATGCCATATCAGCTAGATGTTTGACTATGACAATGAGCAAGAGAAACCTTCCATTTGGACAAGTCATTGAATCAGAAAGGAATTAGAACAATTGCAAAACCAGGGATATCATACTGCCATCTGAATTGATGGCCAAATTTCTAACAGAACCATAAGGGAACAAGGGACCTTCATTCTCGTGCTTCTTTAATTTCTAATATTTTACCCTATATACCACATGAGTATAGTAAATATTCTTTTCTACTACACTGAAGAGACTTCGAATTCCCAAATAAGTATAATTGCTTCTGATATCTTGCAAAATTTTCAGAATTGTTAATTGAAGTGTTTGTCATGAAACTGTGCATAATTCTTTGAAAACATACATTTTTTTAAATTTATAGACCATAAAATAAAGTAAAAACATAAAAAAATAGACAGAATAGAAAAAATTATTAAAGACTTTAGATTCCTACAAAAAAAATTAAATGCACATTTATATTTATATTCATATGGTAAACTTATAGTAAAAAATTTAAAGACCTTAATTAATATAGGGTGCACATAGATCATTTTGAAAACGTCAGCAATTTTGAAAAAAATATTGATGAACAAAAATTCATTAAACAGTCATTATTCTACAAAAAATTCCTTATTTTGAATTCTAGGAGTTTTCAGTGTAGTAAAAAAGAAAATAAATTATTCTCATTTTGTATTTAGAGTTAAAAAATTGAAAATTAAAAAATTCGAGTTTAAAAGTCCCTTATCCCCTTAAGAAGTCATTTGAATTCTAAACTATTATTTTGCAGGTAGCACATATGAGTCATCTGCATAACAAGCTCTCAGTTTTTTTTCTGGTGTGGCTTTGGTCTGTTCTATGCTATCTTATTTCTAAATACTTGACATCCTATCAGTTTTGCAGCAACCCATCTTTTGTAGATTTGCATTTAGCGGGATGGTTGTTATGTATGGACTCTTGCCTGGTATATATGTATAAATTGGAAGTGGATGGTTTTGGAGCACCATGCTTATCTTTGCTATACATGGGCTGAAATTTAAAGCCTAAATTAGAATACATTTTTTGTGATTCTTGTATATGCAAATGTATGTATTTCAAGGGTCCCTGGGCCTGTTTTCTGATAATTTTTAACAGGAATTTATTTACAAATACATGGCATTTGACAATCAAGTCATTAGCGCTTTTTAGACAGAAATTCATGTTGTAAAATTAGCTGTAGGGGAAATTAAAACAAGACCCAAAAGATGAGATTGTTTAGCTGATAGACTCTTGGGCGTCAATACAAACTCTTGACTTCTAGTCTTTCCTTCCCTGAATTTAAGCACTGAAGTTCAATTAACCATCTTGAGTTTAAAAAAAAATTAAAATTAATACTGAACACAAGCACCATTTGATTGCTCAGCTCCTTGCAATTTTGGAGATTGCTATCTTCCCCATTCACTGTACTGTAATGCACCTTATGCTCAAATGAGCAACACTGTGGATGTTTTATGTCCATATGTGAATATAAAAAATATATAGAATAAGTTTATAAATTGTTGGAAGTATTACAATTTTCTTTCAAGGGAGGCAAGATAGTCTTCAACTTCTAATGTTGATTTTATTCATATTTGGGGAGAAACATTTATATTCACTATTTATTTTGTGAATGTTTGCTTACATTGGTGGATCATTCGTGTTTAAAAATGAATGATACTGCTTGAACACTCAGCGCAGTAAATAAAATGAGTGCATATTCTTATGCACTTGAAACATAACACATTGCTGATATATTGTACAGAACTTCTGTGTTTTAGGTTATAAAAACTAATGCCTTAATATATAATTTCTAGGTCCATTGAGCCTGAAAATTTAAATACTAATAATATTATTAGAAATGAATTCTTAAATTTACCTTGTGTCATCTTGAAAATTTTGAAAGTTTGTGATATACATTTAACTTTCATATGTTTTTCAGTTGTGCCAAATCACCAGCCTCTTGAGAAAAGTAATGAAATAGCCTCTTCTGACTCTAAGAAAACTAACGGAGACTCCCCTCATCAATTGCCTGATACTGAAATTATTTCAGATATTTCTTATCTGCAGAAACTTGGAGCCACTATTGAAAGAACTCTAGAAGATTACTTTTGTCAGTGGGGAACTTTTGTTGCTGAAAGGCCATTACCTATTATGGGTCTTTCTCTGTTAGTTAGTTTTGCATTAGCATCTGGTTTACTCTTCCGTTTCACTGTAACTACTGATCCTGTTGACCTTTGGGTTTCAAAATACAGCCAGGCAAGACAAGATATGGAATACTTCAATAAACACTTCCAGTATGTATATCTTTTATATGATAGTGGTATATATGTTTTGGGGGTTTGTTTCTTGGCATTTTAGTTCTTTGGTTTCTTTGTAGTTCAGTATGTAAATGTACATCTGTGCATATATTTTGCGGTTTTGCATGAATGTTTCCAATCAGAGGTGAAAAGTATAACCTTTTTTAATGTCCATCAGATGTTCAGTTCTTAATTATGCCCGTAAGGTTTTTTTTCTTTAATTTTTAGTCAACAAAATCATCCAAGAGAATTATTGTTGATCAGTGTTTGTTTCATAGCAGTGATAATTTAACACTGTCATGTTAGCAAATAGCCAAATATATTAAAATGAACATTTATGCATAAATTTTTACTTTACATTTTGAACTCATATTTCCTGGAATTTTTTTTTACTCTAATGAGCCTAAAGTAAAAAGAAATGTATTTTTAGTTTATTACTGTGAAAATTTGTTAAGGGAGATTTCTAGTGGGAGATCATTTGTTATAGTGTTATGGTTTTAATGCAAGTACTTAATTCAAGGCTTAGTTTATTCATCTTGTCTTCTATTTTCAGGCCTTTCTATAGGGTTGAGCAAATGATCATCACTCCTAAAAATCAAACTTTGTTTGAACAAAGCATCAAAGAAAAAGGCAGTTTTAAGACTTATACCTGGGGACCTGTTTTTCGACGTCAGTTTCTTTTAGAAGTAAGTTTGGCAGAGTTTTTAATTTTTATCATGTAACTATTTATTTAAAATGGAAAGTTAATTATGAATAGTTTAGGACAATGGTTCTCATTTTTTTTCACCCTTTTTTTAATGACTAAAAATCTGAAGTTTCCTTGAATCGGAGGTTTAAAGAAATATTAGTTTCCCATCGAACAGAGGATTATACTGTTTTTAATAGCTAAAAAATAAACAGAAATCCAGAATGGAAATGTGTCAAAGGTGACATGAGGAATCAGTTTTACCATAAAGTCACTTAAAAAATATTTTCTCAAAAACTTATAGTTTATCTACTGTTCTTTATTACCATGTTTTTATTAACTTGCTTTCTTGTTTGTGTGGTACAAATCTTGCAATCTATTTTTAACTAACTTCCCGACTAGCTAGACATTTGAAACTTTTAGAATAGCTCAGAACACAATGACAATGCATTATTTCAATACTTTTAGCCATCTTTTTTCCATATTTTAAAATCTATTACATAAAAATAAGAGTAGTGTCTGGAGCCAAAAGTAACTGCACTACAGGTGCCATCTATTAACGTAATAGTGAACCTATTAACGTAATAGCGAAATTATTCGGGTAATGTGTTTATATATGTTATTCAATAAATAAATGTTTGAAAATTTCTTATAATTGCTCTCTTTATTACACATTTCATCATTTTTTTCAAGTTGATGGGATAATTCATCAAAAAAATATTTTTAATGTATTAATATACATAGAATTCAAGTTTATATGATTCAACAGAAAATTTAAAAACATGGTATATAAAAAGTCTTTTTATCTTGTAATTATTTTTAAGCCTGAACAAGGTGTCTACTCCAGATTCTCATATTTAATTCTGGGATTAAGACTTAAAGTTAGAAGGCAGGGTTTTTGGTCCTATACCGATATGAGTTTTGGAGTTGTGTGGAGGAGTGTTTTGGAGAAAAGTGTGATCTAACAAAATCATTTATACCTTATTTCTTTCTAATACTAGGTGCTTGATCTTCAGATTGCTGCAGAGAAGTTGGTTGCTCAAAATGGAAATAAAACTGTGAAGCTTTCTGATATATGTGTGTCACCACTATCTCCTTTAAACAAAAACTGTGCGATTCAAAGTATATTTGGCTTTTATCAGAATCAAAGAAGTTTGTTGGAAAACCCCAAGTTTGACTATCTTGGTCATTTCAAGGAATGTGCAGGGTAAACAATCATACTTTAATTTTTCTTTAACTGCCATTAGCTATTACTGAATAGAAATCTAGCTCTATTGTTTTTTTATTAGTGGAGTTTAAAGCTATGATTTTGTTTACTATTGAGGGAAGTTTGTTAATACAACCCAATAAATTCAAATTGTCTAATACTGTATGTACTTAAAATATTAGTTTGAAGTACCTGAATAAGTTTTTCTTTCTAATACTTTTATTTTTAACTTAAAACTGATATGAAGTAGCAATTTTAAAAACACTTTTATTCTCCAGAGATTGCTTTGGTGTGTTCTGTTACAATACTTATAAAAATATTTTTATAAATTTTTGAAAACTAAACATTTATTTCTTAAATTGATAAGTGATAGCCATTTAAAATTTGCATGTGAATATATATATATATATATATTATATGTGTGTGTGTATATATATGTGTGTGTGTGTATGGCCAAAACGTAAGGCTAAAATATGGGGGGGCTTTTGTGTAGAAAGAAAGAAGGAATTAACAATTTAAAATGGTGAAATTGCAAGATATCAGGATAAGGGCATCACAGAGAAAGTATTTTACGGGGTGGACTTGATTCACGTAAATTGAAGAACCAGGAAGGGAATCTATAAATATTAACAAAACTAGGACCGCCCCAGCCTCATCTTCGGTGCCTACGTAACGAAGCTCTTGTGGGCATGCGTAATGGCTTTAGATGGTCAAAGACAATAGCATTTTCGTCAGACAGTGAAAAATTCTTGATCAGTGCGGTCAAGCGTCTCAGGAGAATGTGATGAATCCTGGATTAAATTATCAGATTGAATCTGGTAGGTTAATATTTGAAAATAATCGATGTTAGATGTAATTACTTGTAGTTCTTTGCCACCGGCCTTAACTTTATTGACTGCCATAACTTGATAATTATGTAGGAATAGATTAAGAAGGAGTAAAGATTGTATGTAAGACGTCGTAATGGGAAGGGTGTAAGTAACGAGCGTGTCATATATATATATATATATATATATATATATATATATATATAAATAACAATTGTTAGCTCTTTTTCTTTTTGCATAGTAAGACAATAAGATGATGTGTATTCCTCTCTTTGTAGAACCATGGGAGAATTAAAGTGTTATGCTCCATATGGTGGTCCTTTGCAGTCGACAGAGGTTGCACTAGGAGGCTTCAAAGGTTCTGATTATAATACTGCAACAGCATTGATTATTACTATTCCAGTGGTCAATCATTATGACAATGACTTGAACAAAGATGCTCTAGAATGGGAGAAAGTGTAAGTGAAATATTCTTACCTGCATTCTATTTTTAATGGTCTTTTTATACCTTTGTGATGTGACACATTTCACAGGCCAATCAAAGTGTGTGTGTGTCTCTATACTTACATATATATATATATGACAGACATTTGGCACATTTTGTCCCTAGATCAACATCAAAGTTCTCTATGCATTCAGTCCAAACCAGCAAAATTATTGCCTTTTCATAAGCATATATGGTTTTGTTAACTGTAATTGATCAAAATACATAGAATGTAAAAGGATTGTGGCACAAATGAAAATATCAGATCATCAAGAGTTCACCAATCACAGGCATGTGCAGTTCACCTTATATAGTATGTCATGAAGTAGTCACCATGCCATGTTGCATCTCAGCTTATCAAGGCATGAAATTACCTGAAAACATTGATTATGCAAGTTTTTCCTAAGGACTTGCTGGGATGTTGTTTACCAACATAAATTTTAACATGTTATACAGGGAAAACCAGATAGATGACAGCCTGTAAGTAGTTTTGAAATCAGATTATTAATATTATAAGTATGTAAAATTGATATTTTAAGAAAAACAATGAGTGTGGTCATAGTACTCAACTATTTAAGTAGCAAACATTTTAAGTTATTTTTGAGGTCCTTAAACATGCTGCCACATGCAATTATTTTTTATGTCTGAACACTGAACTTATAAACTCTACAAGGTTATAAAACTATCAATGCTTAATTTTGGATTAATCCGCTGCTTCTATTTAATTTATTGTATTCTTTTCTATGATGTAGTTAAACTGTATCTTAAAATATAAGAAATGCTCGCTTTACTGATAAGTCACTGTACAATACTGTCAAAACAAGAAATAGAATTTTTAAATTAAGATGCACTTTACTTTTGGTTGTAAAATTTGCATTAATCGTTTGAGGCATTCTTTCTCCAAGAATGAGCTTTCATTTTGTCAGCAATTCTACTGCCAACTATTATTATTCTTGATTTAGCCTTTGTTATTTTTATAACTCTAATATTATTTTTTTCCCTTTTTAAATAGATTTGTGGAATTCTTGAAGAACTATGACTCTGAAAACATAACTGTTGCTTTTAAAGCAGAGGTATGTTTTTAGTTAAATGTCATTCTCTTTATTAATTGTTATACTGTTCTTTATAATTACTCCTTTGCAATTTACAAAATTGTATTCACACATTGTTCAATTGCTCCCTTGTATAGAGATCTGTTGAAGATGAATTAGAGAGAGGTAGTCATTCTGATATTGTCACTGTTGCCATAAGCTACATCATTATGTTTTTATACATAGCAATAGCTCTTGGAGAAGTCAATACATGCAAATCAATGCTTGTAAGTATATTTCTTAAATAATTTTCTCTTGTGTAATTTAAAAAGTGTTGTACTTCCATTGTAATATATTTTCTCATCACTTTTATGGAATACAAACTATGAAAATATTTTACATCTGTCACATCCTATTTTGTATTGATAGATATATTGAAGTTGTATATCAAGACATACCTGTAAAACAATTATGACCCCCTGTGACGTAAAATTATTTGGCTTAATGTCATATTTCAAATTTATGTACAGCGATGTAGAAAAGAATTGTTAGCTGTTGCTGTATGTATATATGACTTAATATGATTATGATTTTACTTTACTTATTTCTCATAACTCTTGTTTTAATGACCAGAATTTGAGCATATACAAAAACTGAAGGATAGCTTAAGAAAACCCAACTTTACTGAAGGGTGAGAAAACAGAATATTTCATAGTTGTATATAAACATAAATATAGGCATACTATGTTGTTTACAAGTTGAATGTCAAAATAAGGATTTAGAATTTTTTTATTTATTTATTTACAAAATTCTGTGTCATCACTATTAACCCAACAGCATACCTGCCAACTGCTCCGGGTCTTCCGGAGCATCTCCAGAAATTCGTGTTAACTCTGGATGCCCCACATAAATCTTAGTTTATTCTGGAAGACCCAGAGCTATTAATCAGAATTAGATTAATTTAATCAGAGCTAAAAAAGCAAGTTATCAAGCATTAAAGAAACAATAATTAGCTGTGTGCACATGGTTACTAAATTTTTTAATGGAAATTCTATTTATTTACGTATTTTTTTTAATATTAATGAAAATAAAATAAAATTTCGTGAAATTATTGTGCCAACAAAGTTTTGATTCATTTTTTTAAAGTCTATAGTAGCAAACCTACCAAAAGGTAATTGAAATCATTTATTACTGTGATATCTCAACTTGCTTTGCTTAATTTAGAATCTGTAATTCCAACTCCCTTGTGCTTATAAACTTATGAATGTATGTTGAAGGCTAGGAAGTAAGACTTTACATTTTGATTTTGCACAAATTTACTCTTAAAACTTTATGTGTATACTGTGAACATTTCGATGCAATTAGTTTTATTGTGTAATCTGAAAATTGGTAAGAAAAATAATTTATAATTTTTTCCTAAAATTCATTGTTTTTAAATTACAAGTTTGTACACACTGACATATATGTATGTGTATAAAAACATTTTAAAATTATCAACTTGATGGTGTGCTCCTGAAATGCTCCTCAAAACTCCCGAAATCTTTTGTATTTGCTCCTGAAAAGCTTTTGGTAATGTTGGCAGGTATGCAACAGTAGTTGCATGTTGGTCTATTTACTGCCAAAATCAGTAATCTTTCTCCCCTTAAAGTTACAATAGAGAAATTCTGCATAGCTGACCTTGACTGTTCACCCTTTTGTGTAGTAAAATTGCAAGTCATTTCTGTGTTTTCTCAGACTTTTATGGCATTCTAATGTTGACTGCTTTGCTATCACTTGTGTTAGCTCATTTTTCCCTCTTTCCAGTTTCCGCGAATTTCTGAGCAAGGAAGTCTCTGTGAATTTTTTGAGGAACCACCTAAAAAAGGTTGTCCGATCTCTAAAAATTGAAAGGTTTAGTTTTTGATGGTAATCATGCAAAAGATTCCATTGAAAAATTAAAAAAGAGTGAAATTGTGCAGGAGCGCTCTATAGAAATGAAGCCAAAATTATTTATAAAACTACTTATTAAATTTAGCTAAAAATAAGTGAAGAATACTAAGGTATGTGCATGGAGGTGAGGTAAAAAATCACTGAAACATTGTTAAACTTGAAACGGTTTGATTATCCGTTCATAACAAAATAATAGCAAAAATATAAAAAAGTTGCATGAGTCCTGCTTAAAGTAATAGAATGTAGCAGACTTTCATGGCGTTTCCTCGGTCGGAACAGGTGTGGCATCTTCATTCTTCCATCGGCAGGGAACGGCACTTGAACGGGAGCGGCAGACAGAATCAGATTGACGAAAGTCTTGAAAAACCGTCCTTATATTCATGGCGCCTGGCACGAACGTCTAATTGCAGATCAGGCGAAGTACGCATGTACTGATAATATTTGCATACATTTACATTTCGCATTTTACATAAAATTTAAATACTGATTTGATGCGATACAATTTTAATCTCATACGATTTGTATGACACGTTACATGCTAAATTCTGTTATGGAAGGCAAATATTTTTAAAGTTAAAATAGTAAGATTGTAAAGGGAAATGAAAGAGTGAGTGAATTGTGGCAACGATTCACGTAGGCATTTAACCGATAAGAATTGTTTACAGTATGGCGCGGTGCCAGAAAGCTTTAAGCACATGGGTGAACAGGTAAGGAAATGATAACATTTTTTTTAATATTCCTAACAGTTTTTGCATAACAAAGCAAAATTGGGAAAACAAAACAATTTTGTCAGCAATGTAGTTTGCATTATGCGTAATTTGTCTGTGTAGAGTGTGCAAAACAATGCGAATTTTCTAATGTAGATCAAAAGTTATGCAAATAAAAATCTTTTATTTTGTATAATCCAGCTTATGTTTATACTACAATCACAAGAATTGGGTAGAAGAATTTTTCTAAAATTTATTTATTTTAAAAATTTTTACTGTAAATGAAAATACATACATATTTTTTTAGCAACACGGGAACTCATTTTCTTTCAAATTCAATGAGTGTCTGATGACAGGGTTTAACAAAATTAAATTTGCCGGTGTTCAACTATGTAAAATATTTTTCCCAAATAATTTTTTTCATCTACAAGTGAAAATTTATTCAAATTAAATTATTGCTGCATATTTATGATAAAATAATTCAGATAAAAAAATTTCCTGTTTTTATTATTTTAATAAATATTATTAGATAAACATTAACTGAAATATTAACAGCAAGCTTTGAAACATACAACTGAATATTTTTTTAAAGTTAAATAAATAAATGATGTAAACTGTGTCTGTTCAACTTAAATTGGTTCCCAATTCCGGAGTACCATCCAAATCAACCTTACTGTGGTCCTGTCCTTCAAAATAATTTATTCCAGCACAATTTCAAATTTATAATTGAAAATTATAAATTGTTAGATAAAATAAAGAATTAAAAAAAAGACCTTTTTTTTCTTGGACCATGTAACTTCAAATTAATGTAAATAAAGAGTTTGGTGTATCTATCACACTTTTAAGAATATCACTGTGCGATGTAGTATCCTAATGTATGTGTGTGTGTATTTTCAGGTGGATTCAAAAATTTCTTTAGGTTTTGCTGGTGTATTCATTGTTATTGTCTCAGTGCTATCTTCTTTGGGAATATTCTGTTTTGCTGGAGTACCTGCCACCTTAATAATTATTGAAGTTATTCCATTTCTCGTTCTGGCTGTTGGAGTAGATAATATATTTATCCTTGTTCAAGCATTCCAGGTTTGTCTCTTTAAATACCTTCTATTATAATTTGCCACCTGTGACAGCAGATTACAAGCTGGAAAAAAGGGGCTGCTTTTAAAATCTTAATTTGTGTTTTTTAAATCTTAACCCTATTTGATGCATGATTTTTTTATTTTTCCTCGAAAAAAATATATATGTATTTGAATATAATGAGAAATCATAGAAAAATATTTTTAAAAAAATAACTCTAATTTTCACTATTTTTTAATTAAATATTATTTTGTTGCCAAATGGCAACACCATGCAGTTAGATATAAAAAAGTAAAAAATCAAACTGTGCCAAATGGCTACACCATGCATTCAACAAATTAAAAATACTTTAAATGATAGTCTCTGAAACAGGTTTTCCTCTTTGTAAAGGCATAGAGGAACTAAGCATTTGTTGCTGTACTCTTGTAAATCCTCTGCAATTCAACATTTTACATTGTCATTTATTTGTATACTGCTCTGGCCAATGATCAATTATGTCAAATATGATATCTTTTGGAGGCTCTCTTGAACAACATTTTACATTGTTTTTTATTTGTACACTGCTCTGGCCAATGATCAATTATGTCAAATATATCTTTTGGAGGCTCTCTTGAGCAAGATTTTTTTTTCCCAATTAGTTCCTCTGTTTCTGAGGGTCTCTCTGTTTAGTGATTTTTTTTTGTCCACGTAAGCACAAAGTTTGTGCTAACTGCAATCTAAAATTAAGAAATTTTAAAGGCTTTTCAGTGCTGAATTTTTGTTTGTGCATTCTCTTATGCCACACCCAAGCATTGATAATTGTGAGGTCTAATAGATGGTAGAACAACCGAAATACCACTTTTTGCTTCGCATGGTTATTTTATACCTTCCAATCAAACTATCAAGTAAGTCCACACCTCCCATGTGCTTGTTTTAAGTTGTTATAATGCAACGATAATTTACTTTACATGTTATTTTTCTTTTCTGACAAAGAGTTCTACTTCACTTGCAGGATTGGTACCGGCAAATGTGGAGAACATTGTGACGCTTTTGTTATCTTTCCATGACACATTTGACAGTTCACAACCATCATATATGCCACAAATTCAGTGATGTATCCACGAATCTGTAGTTTCAGTTCCTTATCAGTTGGAAGTTTGTAGTCTGGAATTCTATTTCTTCTAATAGTTCCAAGAGATGAAATTCCTTTTTTCTGCAAAAGATTTCTGACATTGATCAATCAAAGGTCTCAGTTTGTAAAATTTATCCTGGCCTCTTTGCAAATTAGTTGAAAATGCATTATTGTCATTGAAATGAAGATATCTTCTAATTTTTTCAAATTCGTTAATTCGCATAGAATTTTGAGTGACATATATACCAACTACACTATATAGAATAGTTTGTTCGGTAATCAAAGTTATAGGTTCCGGCGGAAAAAATATGAAAGAAAGTAATACGGTGTTTCCAAATTCAAAATATTTTGAGGTAGCTGTGTATCTCCACTGAAAGTTATGGAAGCAGGATTTATTTGACTTTTTCTTCCATATAAGTTTACATTTTTCTTTCAACTTTGTTACTTTTTTTCTCTAACGTCTTGTTACCTGAAGTTGAAATTCCATATTGAATATTCACTTCATTCTGAGATGATTCTGAATCATTTTCACTGTCAGAACTATCCTCTTGATTTCTATTAAAGAGAGCATTAGGATTAACTGTAGGATCTTCATCATTCCATATTTCATCTGTCAATAATTTCTTTTTACCATCTGTATCAATGAAGTAAACAGACCTATCTGCTTCCATTATTTTAGCTTTTAGAGTTTTCAAAAGAAGTAAATTGCTTCTAATTATATGACAATAACTCACAATTCAATCTGCACCGTCAAAAAAAAAAAAAATAGAGAGCAAGAAATAAAAACGAAGCACATTCTTTATGAACTACAGTGTTGACTTGGTTAGTTCACTCCATCACTCATTCATAGCACCCTTACTGCATGATGTTGCCAAATGGCTACAGATATATATTATGGCCAAAATTATTTTTAAATGTTTACTTTAACATAAAAAGTCTGTTAAATGAAAGATAAATGTTAATTTTATACATACGTTTTTTTAATGGATATAAAAAAACATTTAGTTGTAAATAATAACTTCGAAATTTGGTCATTCAAGTGATTTCAAAAGTCCCTCCCTATGGTTTCATTTACTGCTATGTTACAGGCCACTATTGCCATCTGCTGAGGATAAATGGAGAAAATTGCATTAAAGATGTCCAATACTTGCTTTTGGTGCTTAGGGTTGCCATATGGCTACATTTTACTGGCCAGTGGCGTGCCGGCAAGTTGGTGTAGTCAATTGGCAACATCATGCAGTGTAGGGTTAATTTGTGTGAATTTTTTTTCTTAGTGTGTTATATTATGTGTTTTTTCCCCCTTGTTTAGAGATCTGTTGAAGATGAATTAGAGAGAGGTAGTCATTCTGATATTGTCACTGTTGCCATAAGCCACAGTGACAATGCTTAAAATAAAATGCTTAAAAAGCATTTTATTTCAGTTAAATTTTTGTGCTGAATTTTAACTGACAAATTTAATTTTTTATTTTGGGACTGTTTTTAAATATATTAGGTGATTTTTAATTTATTTTTTATTCGACCTTTAAACATTCACTTTTTTTATGTGAGTTGAGCACTTTGGGGATGTTTGCCAATTTTTCAAATTTCAAGAATAACAAACTCCATCTTCTTTGAGATTACCTTTTGGTTCTGTTAAAAGAAGTTGCTTAGATTGGTAATCTATATGTTTTGAAAAATAACCCTAGGTATACTCAATGCACACAAAACTAGAAAGTTAATCATGTTTTACATGAATATTTTTTTTTTAAAGTTTTAATTCATCCATCTTAAATGCCTTAATTCTCATCCTATGATATTCAGTTAAAATTTTTATCACTTAAAAATATCTCCTATAAATCCTTTGTTGTATATTACCCACAGAGGATTGTGACTCTGCTCACTTCTTTTCTTTGTAAGTACACCTCATTGTAGAAAATGAAAGCTGCTTGAGTTCAAATACTGTATCATAATTCCTGATTAGAGTTTGAAATGAAAAGAAACATCTATATTGTGTCAGTTGAAAAGAGAGATAGCATACAGCTACTTTGTCCTGTTTGGCCAAGCTGGTCATTACAGTCAATAAATCACAATGTATTCTTTACTTAAAACATGGCTGATTATTACAAACTCACTAAAATACCAGCTGCTTGATTCACTGTCTGCTACTCTGCCACACATAGGGATGTGACATCAATTTATTGAAGCCGATGTTTTTTTAACATCGATGTTTTGTACTCAGTGTTTTACGTTGTCTCGATGTTTATTTTTTAATGATAAAGCCCAATAATTAAAAAAATTGGTTGAGATATGCACAGTAAAGTTTCTCAATCTATTCTTTATATGATTTGTAGAGATTCTCAGCTTATTTTGATTATTGAAGACGAGGGTTTTAAACATGTGTTTAATGTAACAACTTCAGATTGATATTTTCTTTTTTTACTAAATTATTTAAGCCTCCTGGAAGTAAATTATTCTCCAACTTGTAAATAAATATTAGAATAATTTTTCACATTCAGCCAATTTAAATTAGAAAAGATCAGATTTTTTTTTATGGCTTTGGTCCTATCAATTGTTTTTATAGAGTTATATAAGTTCTTCCTCAATTTTCTGGTAAAAGTAATAAAATGCACCATGGAAATTCTGTGATATGTGCCGACTCTAGAAACCAAGTTTTTGTCATTTGTGTCAGCCCAATCAGAGAGTAAAATTTTCCCCCCCCCCCCCCCCCCCCCCACACACACACACACATACACGACTAACCGAAGTAACATTAATGTTAGAGGTTACTAAACCAGTTTTAAAAAATGGATGTTCTAAAACATCGGTTTTTGGGCGATGTTTTATTAACATCAATGTTTTAATATTGAATATCTATGTTTTGTTGTCAATGTCGCATCCCTAGCCACACATGGGTGTGCCCAGCTCTGATACTTACACAAGTTATACGATTAAACCTTAAACATGCTTACTGCACTATGCTTTATGCTATAAAGGGTTCATCAGAGAGCAGTGGGGAGAAATCAACATGAAATATGAGTTTTAAGGTTTGACAATTCAAAGTAACTGAAACAAATTATGTAATTAAATAATATAGATTGTTTATCTGATCATATCAACTAACAAAAATAGATGTTGGAAACATGAAAGAATTGTACGTCTAACACCATATATTCAATGACACAGTTAAAAAGTTTAATTTTCATTCAGAACAGAACTTGACACTAAACATAATTATCATCTGTCCTCTGATATTACAATTTATTACTTGAAGCAAGGCTAATTAAAGAATCTATTCTAGGCTCACTGATGAAATATAAAGTGTACAGTGGGATTTGTTAATGTGACTGAATTGTTTATATGTGTCTTTACAGAGAGATGAGCGCTTACCTGAGGAGAACATTAATAAGCAAATTGGGAGAGTTGTTGGTCAAGTAGCACCTAGCATGATGTTGTCTAGCCTCTCTATGTCCAGTTGTTTCTTTATTGGTAATTTCTTTATTTTTTTAAATCTCTCAGTTCAGGATTTTAAGGTTTTTGCATTTTTCATACTGTAGATTATTATGATGACTAATGACACATACATTGATGTTAGTCGTGTGTGTGTGCAGGGCAAGGTTCACGTGATCCTTAAGTCCTTTATTTTTACCTCATTTTTTAGGACCCTTTAAATGTTTTTTAAAAGTAATTATATTTGCATTCAAATACATTCTTTTGTTTATGCCCTCCTGATAAAATATGTAATTTAAAATTAAATTAATATTTAATTTATAACTGTCATCAATTGGCTTTGGGGAAAACGTAGCTAAAAAAAATTTCTTTGTATGTTACTTTTTTTGTATCATTGTTATTCAGGATGAGAATACTTATTTAATTTATCCTTGTGACCTTCCTGCTTTAATTTTTAAAAAAAGTTTGCTTTGATTACTAGCTATGGCACTGCTAAGTGATGTAAATGAATCAAGTTAAACGTAGGGTAAACAAAATGAATGACACCCTGTAATAGTAATTAATCTTTGAAATTTTCAAACTTTTAAAGTTGAAATCTTTGTAACCCTATGCCAATTCTTACTGTCATACCATTCAAATATTCTTAAATGTTTAAACTTTGGGCAGGAAATATTTTAAGTTATTTCTGAGGTTCTTTAAAATGGTATCCAAAAGTCCTTAAGATCCTTTTATTTTTTATTTTCTGAAAATGAGTACAAATCCTGATAATGCAGAATGTTTAAGTGTTTTTGTTTCTTAACTGGCCAGCTACATTCAGGCCATCCGTCAACCAGACAGAGGGCTATTATTCAATTTTAATAAATGCTCAATGTAACAATTCATCAAACTTAAAACAATCCCAGGCCTGCAGTTCAAAGTGACACCAAAAACACTCTATATGAATGCACACAACACATAATGGTGATACATTGGCAAAAAAAAATAGCCATGCCAACACGGTTGCCACAACAACTATGTTCGCCAATACTCTGCCAAGAATACAAGGGTTGCTACAGTGCAAGAGCTCTTGTAAGATTTCTTTCGAAGAATCCAAGTCTCTGAGCATGCACATTTGTGCACATTTCAAAGAGCCTTGCGTAATGCAAGGCAGATGCTCGTGTTTACATCAGATGATCTCAAGATTAGAATCCAAATAACTCTAAAACTATTGAAGTAGCAGATTAAGTGTATGCAGAAAATATTATCAGTTTTTAAAGCTCTTTCCAATTATGTCACATTTATGTACTTTCATGAGAAAAAAAATACACAGATTTTAGACCAAAATGGCTGCCAAAATCACAGTAGGCCATGTTTTCTCAGGATGAGTGATCTCCGGAAACTTGATGTCACGTGATGCTGACGGACTCCACGACATTCTCCACTGTTACTTTATTTATATAGATTCTCATAATTCTTTTTTTTTTCTTTTTAGAATATAGAGACTAATGATATTAGTTAAGTGTAGAATTTTTCCAAATTTTTTTTAAAATTAGTTGCTGAGTGATTGAAAAATTCTTAATATAATCTGTAATGCCAGAGCAAAAACTATATTATGCATATATTGTAGCAAATTATATAATTTTCTTTGCCATCTTTACAGACGTAATGTTTTAGATGATGTATTGGTATTTAAATTTTTTTTTTTTCCTGTGTAGGTGCTCTGACAGATATGCCTGCAGTTAAGCTCTTTGCTTTATATGCTGGTGTAGCTCTTCTTATCAATTTCTTCCTGCAAATGACTTGCTTTCTGTGCCTATTTACACTTGATATAAGACGTCAAGATGTAAGTTTTTGAGGCTTTTATCACTAAATTAATGTTTCAACTAATTATTAGGTTGAAATATGTTGTTAGCTTGTATTAACATCAATATTTTTTATTCTCAGAATCATAGACTTGATTTGCTTTGTTGCATTAGAACATCAAAACAAGATAAAGTGAATACCAAAGGTGTTTTATATAAATTTTTTAAGAATGTCTATGCGCCTGTTTTGTTAAGTAATTTTTCAAGAATGCTAGTGGTAAGTAATTTTCTGTTTTTATGAGAATAAGTTTGTTTATTGATTTCTAATGTTTTGATATATTGCTATGAAATTCTAATCTGGTTCAGCAGGTCAATTATTTTTCCTTAATCATGTGTTTACATATTTTAAATAGTGCCTCTGTAACATCTTTCAGAGCCTCTGTATATCTCGTTATTCAAGATAAGTCATAATTCACTGTTAACATTCTATGCCAAAACTTAGTACGTCACTTAGATTTTAAATTTATCTCTTCATACGATCATATGTATCTTTATCAGCTTTGAGAATATTTTTCAAAATATCAGTATTCTTAAGATTTAACTACTCAAGTATTTCTTGAAAACATTCTTATCTAATTTTATAAAGTTTTAAAAAGCGTTCACTGGGTTGCATTAAAAACTTTGATGTACAATAAGTTGTGTATATTGATTTTCTCCTATTAGACATAATTTCCATTTTATAAATAGCTAACTTTAATGTGGTTGTCATATAAATATTGTGCAGTTCAGAATAAGATCTTTCTTTACTGAAGTAGAGAGAGGGGCTAAATAACATTTGCTTAATATACATAATGATTTGAGTTCCTCTAATATATGCACTGAAATGCTGGATTAGCTCTCTAATACCTGGTATGTTCACTTCTGGATTGTAGAACTGCAAACACACAATGAGGCATGGACTCCATAGACTTCTTGAAGAAGTCTGTAGACAATGAACATAATTCCTAATATTCCTGGGTGGTGTGTCTCTGTTTGAAATGAAACATTGCATGGCATCACATATATATCCAATAACATTAAGAACTATTGAATACAGGGTCATTTCATGTTCCAAAACTCAGATGAGTGTTCCTGAAAACCATAATTTGGCAGTTGTGGATGTGTTTAGTGGCACATTGTTTTCTTAGATGCCGTCAAATGAATGACATAAAAGGATAACATAGCATTCAGTGGTCAGTGAAGTTGTATGAGGGGTCCTAGTATGTGCCAACCCAACACACTCCATATCATTACTGAGGGACCACTAGCCTGTATTGTCCCTTGTTGACATGCGGACCCTCTATCTATCAGAATCAGTTGGAAATGGGACTCATCAAACCAGGCTACTTTCGGTGTTCAGTAATGGTCTCCCCAAGCTGATACAAAGAGAAGAGCTTTCTTTTATGAGGCAATCGGGTTGATCATCTGTTAAAGCCTATATCGTGCAGTGAATATTGTACAATCCACACACTGTTAGTAGTCCCAGCATTGAATTGTGATGTTTTTTGAAACAGTGTTGCACAGCTTTGTCTTGAAATGATTCTTCAGACATTTAGAATCTTTTGATGGCCACACTGCTGCCATAGGTTCAATGTTTTTTTTTATTTTCAAGACGCATCTTTGAAATGGTTGAGAGTGAAAATCTAAACTTTGTTTGCATCTTGGAAATGCCATGTTTCATCTTGCAAGTACCAATTACCATATCTTGTTGAAATTCACTTAAATCATGATCGCCTGTTATGTTTGCTGCACAGTCAGCTCTTTAAGCTTCTTGTCACTATATTTACACTGCCTGCTGACAAAACCATAAAAAATGTATTGTTTTGTATTCTGAATGGGATCATCTATATACACCTCAGGTATATACACCTCATCAGTGTTATCAGGATCCCTATTTATCACTGTAGAATTACATGAGTATGCTTAAGGTGCTTGTAGAAAACAAATAAGTCTACAACTCTTTCAGACAATTAAAATTGTAGTGGAAAATATTTTGAAGGATTTCTTATTGAAAATGAGAGCATTCTAACCTATTTATACCTGTCTCATTTAAATCAACATACCTTGATTATATAACCATGTAAACAGGAAAAAAGTTGAATTACAATGAAACTATTATATGGGATAACATCTGAATTTCAAAACAATGTGCAATGTAATTTAAATGTAATTGTTTATATCTCTGATTGATAAGTAGTATTTTCCCAGCTATTTAAAACCTACCTATCAGTTTGAAATTTTTGGAGGTTACTTCAAGCATTTATTCACTAAGAGAATGTTTTCAGAATTTTTGCTTATAGTTAACTTGGTCTTTTTTTTCCCTCTAGCTCATTGCTTTCTTAGGGTGGTTGTGTTCATCTGTTGCTGTATTAGACAAAATTGATATAGGACTGGATCAAGAGCTTGCTATGCCAGAGGTATACTTTCTATCTCTGTTTTTCCTTAGCTTATTAAAATATCTGGTATTTCATTATTTAATTTGATATGTTTTCTTTTAGGATTCTTACATGTTAAATTACTTTCAATACCTGAATAAATACCTTTCTGTGGGTCCTCCAGTCTACTTTGTTGTGACGGATGGTTACAACTACTCTGACCAAATTGCTCAAAATAAAATCTGTGCTAGTCATGGCTGTGATGAAGATTCAATGATGGTACAGCTAAAATGGATGGCAGACCAGAGCAACAGGTGAAACTAATTCTTACCATGTTTTTATTAACTTGCTTTCTTGTTTGTGTGTGTGTTTGTCTGGTACAAATCTTGCAGTCAATTTTTAACTAACTTCCCGACTAGCTAGACATTTGAAACTTTTAGAATAACTCAGAACATGATGACAATGCATTATTTTAATACTTTCCAGCCATCTTTATTCCATATTTTAAAATCCATTACGTAAAAATACGAGTAACATCTGGAGCCAAAAGTAACTGCGCTACAGGTGCCATCTATTAACGTAATAGTGAAATTATTCGGGTAATGTGTTTATATATGTTATTCAATAACTAAATGTTTGAAAATTTCTTATAATTGCTCTCTTTATTACGCATTTCATCATTTTCTTTCAAGTTGATGGGATAATTCACCAAAAAAATTTTAAAAAAGTATTTAATACATAGAATTGTTAAGTTTATATGATTCAACAGAAAATTTTAAAACATGGTATATAAAAAGTCTTTTTCTCTTATAATTATTACTTATAAATCCTCAGTTGAATATATTGCATGTTACTGATATTATACTAATTATTTTCCCTTGTGTTTTCAGAAGTTACATAGCTTTGCGTCCAGTTAGTTGGCTCGATACGTATTTTGAATATATGCACAGTACAAGCTGTTGCTTTCATTATCGCAATCATACTCATTGTCCTGTAAATAAAAGAGATGGTAAGTAATCAGCTGATAGAATTTTAATGGTTATCTGCTCTAAAAGTTTCAGTTTAAAAGATTATGCTAGTGATCTTTTAAATCTTCGGGCTTATTCTGAATTATACTCTTCAGTTGTGTAAAATAGTAAATATTGAAGTCATTCAGAGCTTTAATCAATATAAATATATATATGTGTGTGTGTAATCTTTATTAATAGGAGGTTGGACCACCCTTTAACTGAAGTTAATGCAATGTGGGATAGATGGATAAAGGTCATGGACAATATTTAAAGGAATATTAAGCCATTCCTCCTGCAGAGCGGTCTCTAATTCCGAAATTCCAGATGGAGGTGGAAATTGGGAACGAAGTTTTGACTCCAAATATTGCCATAAATGTTCAATAATATTCAAGTCCGGAGACTGAGGGGGCCAGGCGAGATGTTCAACTGCATCGTCATGCTCTTCCAACCATTCTTGAACACACCTAGCAGTGTGGATAGGGGCGTTGTCATCTTGAAAAAGCGGTCGCTCTCCAGGGAATACAGTCTGGACAAAAGGATTGACATGATCCCCTAGAACGCTTAGATAGTGATTGGATTTGATCCTCCCATTTAGAATGAAAAGTGGCCCAAGACTGCTCCAAGATATCGCACCCCATACCATAATGGAGCCACCCCCATGCTTCACAGTCGGCAAGAGGCATTCAGGATGAAATGCTTCTTTGGGCATTCTCCAGACATAAACGCGTCCAGTCATCTGAAATAGGGTGAATGATGATTCATCTGACCATATTACCTGTTGCCACTGCTGTGGGGACCAGCCTTTGTGATCTCTGCACCATTGGCGTCACTTGAAAGTATTAGTTGCTGTCAAGGGTTTACGAATTGCCACTCTGCCATAAATGTTCACCGCATGAAGTTCCCTTTTGACAGTTTTTGTTGAAACGGGGTCCTGGAGATGACTGTTAATTTCGGATGTTATCTCTGATAACGATTGCTTGTTCTTTCGGGCTACTATGCACTTCAAGACCCGTCTATCCCTATCATCAAGCTTGGACTTTCAACTGACGATGTCTTCAAAGCCACTGTTGTGCTTTGAAGACATCGTCTTACACTCTTTCGTGTATGCTGTCATAACGGCTGATACCGTACTCCTTGCAAACCCCAAAAGGTTTGCTGTTTCTGTAATCGATGCTCCGCTTAAACGCGCTCCAACTATCATTCCTCTTTGGAACTCTGACAAGTCTGACATTTCAACTTATCACAGACAGTTCCATAGAAGCATGCAATGTAGGTGACTGCTGTTGAGAGACTGATACCTTCCTCTTCACGCTCACTAGGTGGCAGACTTCTGTTGCAGGTGGTGCGGCTGTACTGCAGGTGTGAAATACGTCATACTTTTTCACAGGTGTTCGTATTATTTTGTACTCCATCTGTATGTATGTATATATATATGTGTGTATGTATGTATATATATATGTGTGTGTGTGTATATATATATACTGTATATTCCAGCATATAATGTGCACCTATAATTTAAAATTTTTAGGTATTTTCTTCATATAATGCGCACTGTTTTCATTATGTAGAAACCTGAAGTGTGCATGTGTGATGCTCTTATCTTTTGAAGTCATTCACTCGAAGGATTATCCCAGGCTTTCGAACAATGGTATACTCAATTGACAAGTGACAAGGGGAACAATATGTGTGTGGGGGAAATGATTGAGGGAGTAAATAATTCTGCAAATAGGGGGTAAGAATGCACTTCTGACCTGGATGAATTCGTGGAATTAGGAGTCAGATGTTTTCTTTCTCCAGTCATTTGAAGCTATGATTTTGAAGTGAACATGGAAGGCTTTAAATTGCATTTGCTATAGTTGCAATACGGTTGATCTTGTGTTCCTTTTAGTAGTAAATATAGATCCTGCCAAAAGGAACAAACGCAGTGTTGGTTTCAAAAGCAAAGTCATTCAATTTGCAAATGAAAATGGAAATTGTGCTGCAACAAGGATGTTTGGTGTTGGCGAAAGCTCCATACATGAATGGAAGAAAAATGAGATCACAATAATTAATATACTAAAGAATAAATGTGCTTTGCATAAAGGAGTAAATGAAAAGGCCTATTCTAGAAGAAAGTGTTGCGAACTGGGTCCTAGAAAATTGCCAGAATAGATTAATTGTAGCAAGAAAGTGTACGTTTATTTGCCTTAAAGTGGGCAAAAAAGAATGTGAATGAAAGTAAAAACTTCAAAGCAACTGAGTTGGTGTAGTCGATTTATGGCATGGAATAATTTAGTTCTATGGGAAAAAACAAATGTTTTGCAAAGGCTTCCAAAAGATTTGGCCACCAAATTTATAAGTTTCCAGAAGTATGTTATTGACTTACTAATGCAAAAAAATTATTTACTGTCAAATATTGGAAATATGGATGAAATGTCACTAATTTTTGATGTCATAGGAAATAAATCAATTGATGTGAAAGGAACAAAAATGGTTCACATAAGAACTACAATTCATGAAAATACTTAGAAGATCAGGGAATGAAACCAGAAAGGATAAAAACCTATACTCCCGAGCAAAATGGCATAAGTGAATATTTCAATTATACGGTGTTGGATGACGTGAAAGTAATGCTCAAAAGTAGTAACTTGAGCAATGCATTTTTGGCCAAAGCATTGTATGGAACGTATATGCTTATGTATGGAACATAATATGCTTATGTATGGAACATAATAGTGCATTAAAAGCAAACTAAAACCCCTTTTGAGTTATATGGTGGTTCGAAACGTTACTCATTTGGGTTTTTGACTGCACAGCCTATATCAGGATGCCTAAGCAATTAAGGAATAAGCTTCAAATGTATGCTGAAAAGGGGATTATGGTTGGCTACACAACAAAAACCAAGGGATATTAGAATATGGATCCTGGAAAATCATAATGTCCTAGAAACTCTAAATGTTTTGTTTAACAAAGCTGTGGAAGAGATACAAGATGTCTCATGTATATATACATATACGTATGTGTGTGTGTGTATATATATATATATATATATATATATATATATATATATATATATATATATATATATATATATATATACACACACACACACTGCTGGCCACCCAAATTGCAACACCAAGAAAGACAAGAGATATCACAACAAAATTTATTTTGTAGATAACATGTTGACCAAGTATCAAATGATTAAATTTATAGACTTCTGTGAAGTGTGGTTCCTGCCAAAATCAGTAGCCAGAGTAGCCGCCATTGTTGGAGATCACCGCTGCCACATGCCTCGGCATTGATTCAAAGAGACTTTGGATGAGTTCTTGGGGTACAGCAGACCATACAGCTTCCACACGTTGCCAAAGTTGATCTGCTGTGGCAGCTGGGGATGGAATCTGGGTCAATCGTAGAGCAACCATGGACCACATGTTTTCTATCGGCGAAAGATCCCGAGAGTGAGGCGGCCAGGGAAGCAATTCAATCTGGCGATTGACGAAGAACCGTTGGACAATGTGTGCCACATGTGGCACACAATCCTGTTGAAATATGGCTGTGGGCAAGCCCTGAAGGTAAGGAAGGACAACTGACTCCAACACCTCGGAGATGTAGCGCTGGCTGTTTAAAGTACCGGCAATGCATACTAGAGGTGTGCGAGAGTGATATCCAATACCGCCCGATACCATAATACCCGGTACAGTACCAGTGTGGCGGTGCATAATGCAGCTGTTCAGCATCCTCTCTTCACGGTGTCTCCAGACTCGAATACGACCATCGTGGTGTTGTAGACAGAAGCGCGACTCATCAGTAAAGACAATTTCATTCCATTCTGCCGTCCACATCCTTCTGTCATCGCACCATTGGCAGCGGAGACATCTGTGGTTCTGCGTCAATGGTAGACAAAGCAATGGACGTCTTGCGGACAGACCACTCTGCTGTAAACGGCGTCGAATGGTACGCGCAGACACTGGATGATGCGTTACAGGCTGCATGTGCTGTGCTATGGTTCGTGATGTGACTGAGCGATCCGTCACTGCCATGCGCACAATTTGCCTGTCATCACGTGAAGTGGTGTGCTGAGGTGGATGCGATCGAACACGCCGGTCCGTCGTACCCTCCTGCATCCAACGATCACATATCCGCATTACAGTTGTTTGGTTTCGTCCAACACGACTACCGATTTCCCTGAAAGATAATCTATAATCTCGGTATGCCACTATCCTTCCTCTGTCAAACTCGGATACTTGATCAAAAGATGATCGCTGTTTTCGACGAAGCATAATTGATCGTTTTTTTTTTTTTTTTTAAACCACAAGAAAAACACAATTTCCGAACTTGAAATCGTCGAAATCTCCAAGCCTTAAATAGCGCTTTGAAGTGGCACCACAGGCGCGCGTGATGTGCGTCTGCACTGAAATTCTAATCATTTGCATATCTCACCTTCGCTAATGCATGTTGTAAATTTCATGTTATTTGCATGTTTTCTTCAGGGTGTTGCATTTACAGTGGCCAGCAGTGTATATATTTATATATATATATATATATATATATATATATATATATATACACAGTTCTGTTCATTAATAAGCAGACCTTGAAGTGAGAGAATTGGGTTTCCATTATTTGGAAGGTTACCACAGTAAAATATTACTGTCCTTTTTGGCAGATCGGTCCTGATGTAGTACTACAGCCAACTTCTGTATATAAGTTTAACTGTATAAATTTACTTTAGACTAATATAAAGTTTATTTTCAGAATGTGACCCTTGTAATATTCCTAGACCTCAGCGACCTATAGGTGATACTTTCAATAAAAATTTAGTTAATTTTCTCGAGGAAATTCCTAGTCAGCTCTGCTCTAAAGGGTAAGTATTTTTATTTTATCTTTAATAATTTTGCTTCTGTGTTGTAATCTTGTGTTAAGATTGTTTCAGCTTTTCTACAAAATAAGTATATTGCCTAATAAAATAAAAGTTGAATCTAAAATAAAAATTGCTCAAATGAAAGTAGGTAAGACGACAACAGGAAGAAGGTAAAGACAACTGCATTGTTAAAAAATAACTAAAGTTTATTTTTAAAAAATCAAAACTTTCAATAAACAAAAACAAATAAACTCTAATAACAAGGCAGTGAACTTCTAACAAAAGCTAAAAGTTGAAAAATGAATGCTAACAGCTAACTAGCAACCCCCATCCTCACTCCTATCTCACTGTCTGAACACAGATTCATCCTTTTATTTATATATATATATATATATACTCTAACTACTGAAATGAATCTGCATACTGCAAAAGTTATCTTAGAAAATAAGCTATATTTAAATTATAGTGAGGCTAGTAGGTAATGTAGCCATGCCTCGTGAGATTAATGCGAATTTGGGTTCAAACTGAAACACCGCAAAATTTTAAAGCAGTACATAGATCGAGTAAATCAAGTGAAGTTGTCAGGGTAAAAACTGGTCTATTCAATTCCATGGTGTTTTTCCTAACAAAGATTCTATTTTTAATTTTTATATAGGAGAGGTTGAGAATTTCAGATATGTAATTTTATTTTATTTTGTGTGTTAACTTGTGATTTGTATACATAAACATATTTTTAATATTTTGTTTTATCTTGTTTTTAATGTTTAGAGGTAAAGCTCAGTTTGCTAGTGCTGTTGAACTTAAAAATTCAGAGGATGGTGTTTCTGTGGGAGGTATGTATCTCTAAATTGAAATCGCTTTCTCTCTCAGTTGATATCTTTGTGTTCTAATATAAGATGACTACCATTGTGTCAAAATTAATAAGTTGTAATATATTTTACTCAAAATTATTAAATATAGGACATGAAAATATATAAACATTTATATCATATCGTGTCTGGACAATAGATTTTATATTTTCAATGTACTAAAACCCTGGGATTTATTGAACAAAATAATGGAAACACTGGGAGCATATTTAGTAGCATATTTTTAATGCAACTCTTGGGATTAGAAAAAAACTCAATTCAATGTAAGCTAAGCCCTAATTGAATTTCAAAAGCAAGTCAGAAGTAAGTCTACATACTGCTGTGCTGTGCGTTACTTATGCTACCCAAGGGACCGGCTATCAAAAGAAATGGTATCCCAGACCATAATGCTCTGTTGTGGGCCTGTGTGTCTTGCAATAGTAAGGGCAGGATCCTCACACTGCCCTGGACGTCTCGGAGCACGTCTTTGGTAGTCGTCAGGACACAGTTGGTAATGAGACTCATCACTAAAGACTCTATGTCCCCATTCACAGTTCCATGTTGGTCGAGTTAGGCCTCTTTCAGACGAGGCACATTTCTTGATTCAACTGATTTGCCTTGTTTATTTTCATGTAGTTGACTGCTGTGTGAGGTTCTTTTCACACGAGGCACGGTGCCCAATTCAAGGCAAAACCTTCTCTTCTGGGGTTGTGGCTACGCTTCGTCAGCAGCTAGACGCAGGCAAAAACGCGACTGTAAAATGATGTGGAAGAAGACAGTTTACTACATTAAATTATGTGTATATATTCTATCCATAGGCCATACTTTAATCTACACCTGAAATAATTACAATATTTCCCATAAAAATATTTTTCAGGCAAATGTATTATAATCTACAAAAAATATCAAAGGCAAAAAAAAATTGCTGTAAAAAATTAGTGATATGTACTTAACTAAATTTAGATAGAATTTGTATAAACATAAAAGATATACATGTATACAAAATTTTAGCAATTTGGGACGATTAGGTTTTAAGAAATAGTGCGCACAAGTTTCAAAATAAAAGTTTTTAGAAAAAGCCATTTAAAGTTTAAATTTTCTATAAATTACTTTACTATTAGCTTTATACATTTGGCCATAAAATCGGTTGTAATATCGACTTCATTTTTTTCATAAGATTAATTTTATTCCATTCTTAATAATTAAATCAATAAACAATTGAGTTTTTTTTTTTTTTTAAGGTTTTAATGTGATTTCCCTCCTTACATTTTTAAATTTCAAAAACTTTAACTTAAATATTATACCTTTCTTCTACCAATACCTTTCTTTTACACCAATTTTATAACACAATATTGGTCTTTGATTTATAATGATGTAGGGGAATATAGAATTAAGAAAGCATCATAACATGGCATTCAGGTTTTTATTTACAAAAATACAAAATGTATTATTTTTATATTTGCTCTGCTAATTTTTTAAATCGCATTTCTTTCATTTGTAGGACCATTATACAGTGATTTCCGCTTATAAGAATCACGTTTGTTATTACTGTTTTTGATTCTTATAAGCGGTTGATTCTTATAGCCAATATTTAGGTTTTGGGACAGGCACACACACACACACCTATATATATATACATCAGATACGAGAACGCACGGTAAACAAAATAACCAATGCCGCCGCTATTGCTAACATCGGCCCCCCCTTCTCGTTTCTGCGAACCGCTCTTGTGGCGAAAGCCCTAATGGATGTTTATACACTTACGCTTTACAGACATTTTCACTGGAACATACGCTGATAACATGAAAAAGACATTTCAATTAAAGTAATGAGATTCCAATTACATTTTGGAATGAACACACTTGCTAATATTTTGGTATAAACACGCTTTCCAATTACATTATAGAATAGACACATTTGCTACTATTTTAGTATAAACACGCTTTCAAATTACATTATAGAATAAACATTTGCTACTATTTTAGTATAAACACGCTTTCCAATTACATTATAGAATAAACATTTGCTACTATTTTACTATAAACACGCTTTCCAATTACATTATAGAATAAACATTTGCTACTATTTTAGTATAAACACGCTTTCCAATTACATTATAGCATAAACATTTGCTACTATTTTAGTATAAACACGCTTTCGTATTACATTACAGAATAAACGTGAAACTATACTTAATACATATGAAGACTAAATCCAATATGTACACACTTGTTCAGAAATTTTCTATTCTAATATTTGTATAAATACATTCTAATTCTAATATTTGTAAAATGCATTCTAATATTTGTAAAAAAAAACGCTATTCATAAACTTCATGATTTTTTAGCAAGAAATTTTAACCTTTTAAAATATAATCATTATACAAGTATAAAGGCGGGCAAGACGCACCTAAAAATATATATATTTACAAAGCGAATATAGCTTCTGGTTAGTCAGAGTAGCAAAAAAAAAAAATAAGACTTTCTATTTTAAATTTTGGGATTCGAAACTTTCGTCCCTTGCGACGAAGAACACTTCGACAAGCGATTTTTAATATCCCTATGGTATAACTTTACCTTTTAATCCGATGACTAACTTTCGGCACATCTAGTATAAGTGTGTTAACAAAATATCAGTACATTTCAGCACGACATAAATCTCACAAACAAACTTAAAACGGGAACATTTAAAGAATGAAAAAAAACCTACTAGATAAACAGTTCGTTTACAAATTTTTGAAGACCTTCCTTAGTTAAAGGCTTCGTCAGCACATCTGCATAATTGCTTTTGCTGGTACAAAACTTAAGCTGAAAAGTTTTTTCGTTTACCAGGTTTCTGATGAAATGGAACTTCACGTCTATATGTTTAGAACGTGAGTTTTCTATAGGCGAATTCGAGAAGTTAATCGCTGCCTGGTTGTCACAAAAAAGTTCACTTGAATTAATATCAGGGATTTCTAAGCCGATTTCTTTGCATTCTTTTAAAATGCGATAGATCCACATTAGTTCTTTCGAGGATTCTGTTAAAGAGATGAATTCTGCTTCCATTGTAGACAAAGTTACCGATTTATGTTTGAAAGTTCGCCAGGAGACAGGAACCTTATCAAAAAACAAAATCGTTCCGCCTACAGATACTCTGTCATCTCTATTTGACGCAAAATCTGAGTCACTGTAACATCTGATATTTAATTCATCTATATTTGCCAAATTCAACTTTAAACTCTTTGTGGCATGTACGTACCCTAACAACTTTAGAACGCAGTTCCCAATGTACTAACCCAGGGTTCTCTTGAAACTGGGACAGGATGTTTACAGCATAGCTGATATCGGGGCGAGTCCTCCCCGCTAAAAATGCTAAACATCCAACTACATTTCGATACGGTAATCGTTCCGTTTCTTCCATTTCGGCGTTGCGTTTTAGGACAGTCTATCTTTGAAAGGAGAGTTCCCTTACTTATGGGTAATGATGTTATCGGAATTTTATAGTTCTATAAGTATCGTAAACTTTATCAATATAACCTTCTTGGTGTATATATATTTTCCCGTCCTTTTCTAGAAATTCAATGCCTAGTAATTTTCGGGTTTTTCCCAGCACTTTCAAATCAAATTTTTCTTTTAAAAGCTTAATTACTTCCCTTATGTGAAGGTCTGATTTACCGAATAAAACGATGTCATCTACATAAAGGAGTAGTAGAACACGTTTTTCAAAGATGTACGTGCAATTGCACCAGTCTAGCTTTTCGAAGTTTAGTTCTTGTAAAACAGTGTGGATTTCATTAAACCACTCTCGCCCACTTTGGTGTAGGCCGTAAAGAGCTTTGCGTAACAAGCAAACATGATTGGGGTAAGTTTCGTCTTTAAATCCATGTGGCTGATACATGTAAATCCTTTCATTAAGGTCAGCGTACAGGTATGCAGATTTTATATCTAGCTGGCAATGTGTCCAGCCAAGTAAGCATACTAATAATGCAAACCACATTCTTATTAGGGTGAAACTTATAACGGGGCTGTAAACTTCATCATAAGTCTCCCCTTTACGCTGCCTGAAACCCTGGGCTACTAAACGCGCTTTGTAACGCATAATCTCATTTTTGTCATTCCGTTTTAGTGTATACGCCCAAGTACTTCCCAGTATTTTCGTATCTTTGGGTTTCGGGATTAATTCCCATACTTTTCTATCTTTCATGACCTTCATCTCCTCCCCCATTGCTTCTTCCCACTCTTTCTTTTGGGGAGATTTCAAAACATCCCTGTAATTTCTAGGTATCTTTACCTCTACATGAAAAGCCGATAACAGACTGCTGCTTGCATTTTCATTTCCTACAGGGCCAGTATAGTAATCTGTGGTTCTAAAATTGAAGAAATCTTCCTCATAATTTATATTATTATCCTTACAATATTTTTGGGCATCTTTAGGTGAACGAAGTCTTACACTTGTTCCGTTGATTCGGTAATAAATGTCAGTTTTCGAACCATCTCTACGCAATATGGCTTCTCTCATCCATTTAATTTGATTACATGGGATTCGACCAGGGTTCTTTGTCCCTTTGTCTTTCACCCTATGTTTACCACTATCAGCTTTTTCTTGGGTTATTTGTTCACTAATTTCTGCTTTTTCTTGGGTTGGTTCACTAATTTCTGCCTTTTCCGGGGTTGTTTCACTTTCTGAATCTGAATCCTCAATTTCTTCAGGAATTATTCTAATATTTTGATTTAACTCGGGGTTTTGTACGTTTTCTATCTCCCCCACATCTTCTTTAAACGAAACATTTAGAGTTTCTAGGACATTGTGACTTTCAGGGATCCATATTCTATATCCCTTAGTTTTTGTAGCGTAGCCAACCATAATCCCCTTTTTAGCCCGCATTTGAAGCTTATTCCTTAATTGCTTAGGCATCCTGATGTAGGCTGTGCAGCCAAAAACCTTTAAATGAGTGACCGACGGTTTCCGACCACCATATAACTCGAAAGGGGTTTTTTAATTGCTTTGAATGCACTACTCTGTTCCATACATAGGTAAAACAGAGCAACGCTTCAGCCCAAAACGCATCGCTCAAATTACTACTTTTGAGCATTGCTTTTACTGCATCTAACGCAGTATAATTGAAACGCTCACTTACGCCATTTTGCTGGGGGGTATAAATGTTCGTCCTCTCTGATACGATTCCCTGGTTTTCTAAGTATTTTTCGAATTCCTTATGGCAGAATTCCATGCCATTATCTGTGCGTACACGCAAAATTTTCTTATTAAGGAATCTTTCAGAACGCGCTTGAAATTTTTTAAAAAGTTCAAAAACCTCAGACTTCTGCCTCATCGGGTACACCGTAACCTTTTTGGACATGTCGTCCGTGATAGACAGGAAATATCTCTTTCCCCCTAAGGATACGTTTGGGAGTGGTCCACACACGTCCATGTGTATTAACTCCAGGGGTTTTCGTGAATTCGTTTTTGATGAAGATTTAAAAGAAATACTCCTCGACTTTGCTAACTTGCAATCTTCACAATCGCTTTTCCCGAGAGTTAGTTTGGGCAATCCTTTTACGCACTCTTTACTACTAGTATTTACAATATACTGATTGTTGATATGGCAATAACGCCTATGCCATAATTCTAATCCCTTTTTCTGCGAAATAGTTAAGTTAACATCTTCTATTTGTTTTTTCAAATATTGGGGATTGAAATAATATAATCCATTACGCCTTTGGGCGAAAAATAGCTTCTCCCCGTCTTTGTCGAAAACTTCTATTTTCCCTTTCGCTCCTATAAACTTTCCTCCTAGTTTTTCCCAGGCAGGTCCCGAAAATAGATTTCGTCTTAATTTCGAAGAGTACATTACATTATGTAAAATAACCTTTTTCTTTTCCCCTTCTGTTTGAAAATACATTTTTACTGTACCCTCTCCTTCAATACTGCCTTTAACATCACCAATTGCTAGTGATAAGTTAGTATTATTAACTCTCTTAAAGTCAGTAAATAAAGCTCTATTATTACTGAAATGACTAGACGCGGCGGTATCAAAAATCCACGAACACTTTTCTGCTTGTATATCTTCGGTAATATTAGCTTCAGTAATAAAATTTGCCTTTCTATTGGGAGTTTCTTTCTCAATTTTTTCTCTTTTAAATTTAAATTTAACTCTGCAATCTTTTATGAGGTGGCCAGGCCTACCGCACCTATAACAAGGGCCTACTTTCCTTTCCCTAGGGGATTTATCTCGAGTGGTTTCACTCTTAACTTTAGGTTTTACCTTTTAGGCGCCTCTAACTTTGCTTTATAAGCAGAGTTCTCAGCTTTTTCGAAATCACGCTTACTTTGCTTAAGCCTACGTTCTTCGACTAAGAGTTCATCTAGAACTTTACTAAAGTAAATTCCTCATCGGACCAACGATAAATAGATTGCACAATACCTGTAAAATCCCGCGGCAAGTGGCGTATCAACTGGAATGCTTGAAAGATCATTTCCAGCGGCCGTCCGGCTTCTGACAACTGCCAAATAATTTTCTTGAGGCGAGCGGCATAAAGGCCTATCTCTTCTCCTCTTGATAATGCTCTTCAAAAAATCATCCAATAATTCAATGACTCGACATCTTGTGTCTGGTCTGAAGTGATCCTTCAACTTCTTCCAAGCTTCTTTACCGTCAGTAATCTCAGCCAGTAAGTCTTGATACTCCTCCTCCACATTCAAGTAGATAGTCGTGAACGCTTTATCTTTACGCATCTCATACTCACGGGTTTGTTTAGACGTCGCCCCCTCCTCTAGAGCAGGTTCGGTCCCCCAAGATGAATTTCCAGCACCCTCGGTCCATAAGAACTACTTTCATTGTTCGGACCATTTCGAATAGTTGTTACTATTCAGCTTCTTTATCGTCGATTCCATGACCCCCCGCGCTGTGCTCCGATAGATTCTTGCTGCTTCAAACCTTGGCTGGTTGCCAAATGACTTTAATTTGGAAGTCAGTGGATCGGCTTTACCATATTGCTTGACGCTGGTCCTCGTGTCTCACCATTGCTTTAAATAAGGGAAGGGCATAACTGGGCCCATAACCATCTTATAAGCAGAGTTTCTCAGCTTTTTCGAAATCACGCTTACTTTGCTTAAGCCTACGTTCTTCGACTAAGAGTTCATCTAGAACTTTACTAAAAGTAAATTCCTCATCGGACCAACGATAAATAGATTGCACAATACCTGTAAATCCCGCGGCAAGTGGCGTATCAACTGGAATGCTTGAAAGATCATTTCCAGCGGCCGTCCGGCTTCTGACAACTGCAAAATAATTTTCTTGAGGCGAGCGGCATAAAGGCCTATCTCTTCTCCCTCTTGATAATGCTCTTCAAAAAATCATCCAATAATTCAATGACTCGACATCTTGTGTCTGGTCTGAAGTGATCCTTCAACTTCTTCCAAGCTTCTTTACCGTCAGTAATCTCAGCCAGTAAGTCTTGATACTCCTCCTCCACATTCAAGTAGATAGTCGTGAACGCTTATCTTACGCATCTCATACTCACGGGTTTGTTTAGACGTCGCCCCCTCCTCTAGAGCAGGTTCGGTCCCCAAGATGAATTTCCAGCACCCTCGGTCCATAAGAACTACTTTCATTTGTTCGGACCATTTCGAATAGTTGTTACTATTCAGCTTCTTTATCGTCGATTCCATGACCCCCCGTCGCTGTGCTCCGATAGATTCTTGCTGCTTCAATACCTTGGCTGGTTGCCAAATGACTTTAATTTGGAAGTCAGTGGATCGGCTTTACCATATTGCTTGACGCTGGTCCTCGTGTCTCACCATTTGCTTTAAATAAGGGAAGGGCATAACTGGGCCCAAACCATCTGTTACATGAGGTGTAACTGCCTTCCTCTAAAATAAAAATGGGTGTAGCAAAGCTCAGGTGAGTACGGGAAATGAAGACCAGGCGAATGAGCATCTACTCCTTTTATTAAAATCGTTTAAAACTGGAGACAAGATTTGTTGCTTAACATAATTAACAGGCTGCGTCCGTAGCTCCGGCACGTCGTCGAACTGCTCTGCTCTGGTCTGGCTTGGAAAGCTGAAACACTCATTCCATTTATACTATGAGTCGCTCCCACGGAGCATGCGCCGCAGGTTACGCGTGCCCAGAAAACGCATGCATAATTAATGACGTTTAACCCGCGGCGATTGCTTCGGGAAGATTCGCAGATACGAGAAGGGGGGGCCGATGTTAGCAATAGCGGCGGCATTGGTATTTTGTTTACGTGCGTTCTCGTATCATGCGAATCTTTCCCGAAGCAATCGCCGCGGGGTTAACGTCATTAATTATGCATGCGTTTTTTCTGGGCACGCGTAACCTGCGGCGCATGCTCCGTGGGAGCGACTCATGTATAAATGGAATGAGTGTTCAGCTTTCCAGCCAGACCAGAGCAGAGCAGTTCGACGACGTGCCGGAGCTACGGACGCGCCTTTATTATGTTAAAGGCAACAAATCTTGTCTCCAGTTTTAAACGATTTAAATAAAAGGAGTTAGATGCTCATTCGCCTGGTCTCATTTCCCGTACTCACCTGAGCTTTGCTACACCCATTTTTTATTTTAGAGGAAGGCAGTTACCCTCATGTAACATTGGGACAGGCACACACACACACCTATATATATATACATATATTAGATAATTTATCATAAAATATTCTTTAATTTATGTTAATTATCTTTTATTAAAATTATTTTTTATAATTTTAAAATACAACTTAATTTTAGACCTATAAGTAGATACACATGATTATAGTAAGAGAAGAAAAATCTAATATTTGTTACAACATACCTGCTTAACAGTTTTCAACATTTCAACTACAGGAAGGGGCAAGCAAGAAAAAGTTTTCTATGGTAATTTGACATAATGAAGTTTTCAGAAGGCTGATTATCCTCTTTCAATACTCATAGTCCTCTGACGAAGATTCACCTTCTAGCTTATGTTTCACGGTTTCATAAGTGCTGAATCTAATAATGTTAAAAAAGAAGGTTAAACGGAGGTGAAGTAAAAATTAAAGTTCAGTACAACCTGGTTTGGCGTTGTGTACGTTACTTCTATACGGGTAAACACATGCAGATACCTAGTTCTTATGTTAGTTGCTTGGACATGGCTTCTAAGGTCTCTGGAAAATCTGCTGGTTCTTAGCTGGAATCCGGCCATGCAGCAAGTCTGGATATATGAGGGAGTGGGGTGACTTTTAGAACTGCCTGGATAGGATGGCCATTCAGAGGACTTGTGACTGACTGCCCGTCGGCGTGCTTCACAAGCGCGTTGTAAACAGTCTTGCCTTCACTTCCTCATACTGAATGCATCAAGGGTGGATCTAACTGGCGCATAGAATGCTTTGTTGTCACTAACTCGCTCCCACGACTGCTCACCGACTAACCATCGAACCGACTCCCGAACCACACTTGACCACAACCACCAACTGCTACTACAACGACCAACGAGCTGGCTAGCTGCTGCGGCTTATATGCTCGGCTGGTGTGTGTGTCGCCATCTGGTGGCGTGCTCGGCTGCGGAAATATGCAAATATTTGCATGAGGTTTAAGTTACTGTTAAAGTGTCTGTCTTCACAAAGATGTACGTCACTGGGTTGGGGATTGTGTCATAGTTTGTGAACAAACTATGCACTTTCAGTATTATTGCAAAAAAACACTTCTATATCCGCAATACTTAAATTTGAATATTTGGCTGACTTAGAAGTTGATGGAGCACATCTTTGAGTGTTTTGAGCAGAACTGTTTATTTCTTCAACAATCAAATTTAGTAGATCATCATCAAAGAAAATAGTTAAGTAATCAATTCAGAATTTGTTCCCGGTGTTCCAATAAATGTATGGACATGCAATTCCTCCAATGCTCAAGTCCAAGTAAAGTAGCTTGATCAAACTTCTATGGGGAGTGGAAGGCAGGCACTCAGTGAGCTCAATCTCTGACAAAATGTTCCGTATCAGAGTCACTGGAAATATCACTTTCTTACTCTTTAGACAGGGGTTCTTAATCTTTCAGGGCTTTGCACCCTCTTAGAATACTGATGTGAGGTCACGCCTCCCCCACCACCACCACATGTGGTCAATACAAGTAGCAAAATGGAATTTGAAACTGAAGCTGGTTATTAAATGAAAATATAGAATAGATAATTTCAAACCCAAAATTAATATTACTATGCATATCTTAATTTGGAACATACTTATTAGAACATATGAAATCAAAGAATTAAATTCGCTCAAATATTTGTGGTAATCAATGAGCTAGGTGAGGTTGGCATTTTAATACCAGTCGCTTTCACAACATCAATGAGAGGGCTGGCACTGTTTGTCCTTGACATGTTTTGAATATTATGTTGTAACTGTGACAAAAGCACACCTCGAGTCACTTTCAACGTCCAGACATATAACAATTATCGTGTTTTCACAATTGCCGACAATTATCGTGTTCGTATGTCGAAAATATGTTACGGTTACATACTGACCACAAAATTTAGTACAGTAAATTGCAGTTAGTTTTACTTTTTATTTTACTTTTTTTTAGACTCGCGCCTCCCTTGAAATCCTTCTACGCCACCACCCCAGGTTGAGAACCGCTGCTTTAGACAGTGAATCATTACTCTCACTCTGATTAATAAAATTTTCTCGCCATAACCGAGTCAAGGCTTTCTGAAATAAGAAGGGAAGTATGCAAAATATAACCGAAAGCAACACAAAATGTAACAGAACTGACAATAACAACCTAATAGACCCCATATAGTGGCAAAAAAATATAAAAAAGTATTCGGAGAGATAGCAGAAGCATGAATGTTTATATCATGTATGGAAAGTTAAAGAGCCAAGCTTTGTTTGTTTACATTACACTTTCCCCCCTCCTCTGCAACAGCTGATGCGCATAATACCAAATTCATGCAGAATGTGAACAAACTGAAGGTCAGAATACTAAAATTACGTTCCATTCAAAAGTAATGATTACCTGGCACCATCTAGGGGTCTTTAAAAATTGTTCCAGCTTAAAATGCACATATGCATTACCTGTCCACCGGAGTCATTCTTCAGTGATGCATGGGTAGAACGCCCAGCTGTGAGAGACATTTGTAAGGACGCATATATGAGATGCCAATTCCAGAAAGGGTTAAAGATGTTTGGGGTTATAGCAAAACTAATTGCTAAACGAGTCCAGTTGGCTGACAGGTAATGGTTATCACAATCTCAATAATTCTTAGGTTTTGAAGGGTCTGAGTAATATTGAGTTCCAGTATTGTATATTTTTGTTTTCATGCGTTGAAACAGAATTGATAATTGAATCTTAATTAGATATATGACAGTAGAAATAGTTAAGGAGGTCTGTACATTTAGAAGTACTCATTAAGCTCTCTTTTATTTTAGCTACTTATTTTATGACCTACCCACACTATTCTCAAACATCTAAAGATTCTACGAAGCATTACGGTGGTCTAGAAAACATTTCCTCACGCTTGACTGAAATTATTCAGAGTAATTCAACTAGCACTGCTAGAGTGTTTCTTACAGGTAGTTTTTATGCTATTTGTTTGCTTAATTTGGCATTTAGTGACATCTTTTATTTTCAAATAAGTTTATGAGGTTTACAGCATGAAGCAAAGTGAAGTGTTCCAGTTTATAAGGAATAACCAAATTTAGCCAACATTCTGTCACTATACCTTTTATTTTCCAGTAATAACAACTTTACAATGAAAATATGAATGAAACAGAATAAGTATTAAAAGAAGTTTCCATGTCATGTAGACTTTGAGAAAATTTTCCGTTTATTAAATATTAGCAGTTTTCATCATTATACCATAGCAGTCATGTTCTAAATTTTGGATGTGTGATAGTATACTTAAGAAAAAAAATAGGTGGATTTCTATGTTATTTCAAGGTTATGTTGTAACCTTTTCAAATAGGAAGATTTTTAAATTTTTTTTTTAAGTGTTTCAATGTTGCTTAAGAGCTTAAAAACAACGTTTTGAACCATAATTTATGAATATCCTTGTTTGACTGTGACTTTATTAATAAATTTGATAACATGCAATTTACTTGTTGTACAGGTGTGTGTGTGTGTGTGTGTATGTATGTATGTATGTATGTATGTATATATATATATATATATATATATATATATATATATATATATATATATATATATATAACTAAAAATAAATAATCCAACAGAGCTAGATTATTATAGGAAGAATATAGACAAAAACAAACAGAAAACAAGTACTTAGGTCTCCATGCACCAAAGGCAAGATTCTGTAATAGTGCCAGAACTAAACCAGAAATCGAGGTAACTGACAGGTCTTGTCATCAGGGAGCCTAACCAAATCAGTTACCTCAAGGGGAACTTTCTGAAAAAGATGCAGGTTAACCAAAAGACATCCCAAGGCCCTGACATCCCATTGAAACAGATAGTCAAAGAAAATGAGAAAGACATGGACAACTTGCACTAAGGACTCAACGCACCATATATGCAAGTACAGTTCGCTCTAATGAACACAGGAGACATTGAAGGGGCCGCACAACACTGATGAGGTGCACATTATTTATTTCTGGATTACTCTGCAGACATTCCAGTAAATCACAGGTACCTCTACAGTAGGGATGCGACATAAATGTCGATGTTTTGATAAAGACTTCGATGTTTTAAACATCGATTTATTGAAGCCAATGTTTTTTTAACATCAAAGTCTTTTGCTCGATGTTTTACGTTGTCTCAAATTTTTTTTTTTTTATTATTATGAAAAGTACCATAAAAATATTTACCGCAGTTAGCATAATTTTCACACTCAGTTAATGTAAGTTTGAATTCTGGCAAAGGACGAATACATAAGATGGAATGATTCCTTAGCAAACAGATAAATGGCAATGAACCAATCAGAGAGCTTGGAATGTTCCTGACTCTCCAGAACCTTCCATGGGGTTTTATTTTATAAATAGTATATACATGAGAGCAGCCATTTAAGTTTTTGTTTTGTTCTGTTTTATATAAGTTGACGTTTATATTATTAGTAAGATGCCTCCCAAAAGTACCGTTTGGAAATATTTTTTGCAAAACCTCTTGATAAATTGGCAAAATGCAATATTTACTTAAGTCCCTCAAACTTCAGGCAAATACCACAAATTTATCTGGACCATTTGAAAGGAAAAACATGGCAATATTTACAACGGAGAATTTTGGGTCATCGATGTAGCCCAAGGCAAAAGCAACCAAGTTTTTGTCATTTGTGTCAGCCCAATCAGAGAGTAAAATTAAATCACACCCCCCCCCCCCCCCCACGACTAACTGAAGTAACATTAATGTTAAAGGTTACTAAACCAGTTTTAAAAAATGGGTATTCTAAAGCATCGATGGTTTTGGGGCGATGTTTAATATTGAATATCGATATTTCAAAACATCTGTTTGTTATCGTGTCGCATCCCTACTCTACAGCAGGACACATACAAACATACTAGTGGCCACCGGTATCTGCCAGGTCAGTCAGAAGATGTTTACATTATGTACAAATTAGAAGCAGTAATCAGACAAGGTACAGAAGACAAAGAGCAAGGCAAAGAAGGAAGGCCGAAAATTGCTGTTCAACATTTTATACTACATTGGGAGGGGGTGCTAGGAGTTTATAATTCCTTTTAATTGGTTAGAATCGAACATCTGACTTGACCATGTGAAGGTATGACTCAAATGTCGTAAGACTTTCTGAACAGGTTGCGGCATGGAGAGATAGACACATGACGCTTACTCATGTCTAAAAATAACTTTAATATGTCGCATGTGTGGTGAAGAGATAGAATAGTTGGTTAGTTTGTTCATTCCTAGGTCACATTTGAATTTGGGGCTGTGCTTTATTTGTGGTAAAAAGAATTTAGAATATGTGTTAGCTTTTCAAAGGCAATTAATAATGGTGGGGTGTTATTATTGCATACATATTGCTTTCTAACTGTCAATTAAGCTACAAAATAAAAAATCAAGTAATGTGTAACGCATGGATCAACCTTCAAAATTGCAAACCTTAAGCTCTGAAAAACTTACTTCGATTAAGAAGACAGATGTTAAATATAAAATAATTCAATATAGTTTCCTGGATGTGGTTTTATGCATTTTATTTTTATTTCATACCTTGTCTAACTGGAAATATTCATTCTTGAAAAATCATTCTCCTGTATAAATATTGTGTGTATGCTATGATAGGCAATAAGGTAGAACTCATGTGTGCCTGTGATTATGAAAGTGGCTTAATTCAAGGATCTAATAAAATGAGTTTATCAGTTTTTTCGCATAGTACTCTTTTACATTGCAGTAATCTGAAGGAATCTTTGCAAATCTGAACCATTAGATTGAGTTGGTTATGTTTTTAAACAGAGTTCATGTTCAAACTCAAACCTTTAAAAAAGAAAAATGTATGTGGTAGACCACTTTCATATTCATTGCTACGTATATAAATGGCAGTATGACATTGAATTTATTTACAAATTTGCATAGAAATTTTATTTAAGTAGTAGTGTGTGTGTGCATGTGTGTGTGTGTCCGTCCGTGTCCTAACCATTGCCTCAGTTTTAGCATGTGTCAAAAACTGATGTGTAGTAGACTTATACTATGACTTGCAGCTAGTAAGGTTTCCACGGTGTTGATTAGTCAGCACTATATCATCAGTAGTGGCTACTGCTTAAGTGAATGGAAGAAAAAGCACAATGTGATGAGATATTTCTAACTCTTCATTGACTATCACTCCAAAAGTGGTTTTAAATGTTAAACTGTGTTTTCTAGGGATATTTCCACTATATTTTAGTTTCTCTCTGGATTCTTTTTCATGTATTTAAGCTCTCTTATCTAGTTATTTGTAGCAGATGCTGAAGTGCGAGTGGAGCTTTCCTGTCACCTGTTGCATGGATCTTAGTAAAAATGATTTTTCTTTCTGAGCTGATGTGAAGTGCAAGAGCCATCCTGTTGCATGCATTATGTGTTGAGTAAATGTATATTTTGTTTGAGTTTCCCTTCTTTTGCTTTATCTTTTCTAATATCACCACTAGTGAAAATAATCCGATTATAGAAAAAGTAAACAATTTCACCAAACCTTTGTTAATTTTAGTTATATTGTACAGTTTTTTTTTCCCTGTCCATACTGTTAGTTGAATTTAAGACTTGCTCAGTTGAATAGATATGTATTCAGGATTACTTAAAAAACAAGGTTTGATTTTTATCTGAAGATAAAAAGATACTGACAGACTGAAGATATTTTCATAATTTACTGGCAATAATTATTATTTCTAAAAATTCCACTCTCATGCTATAAAACATTTGTGTAGTGGATCGAGTTCAAGTCAAAATTTCCAATCAGACAATCTGTCTGTCTTTTGACATTAATCTACTTTATACTGTGATGCAAAATTTTGTGATATTCAGGTCAACATTCCATATCTATGTAATGAAGAATGAAATTACAAAATAGCTGTTATCTTTTTTACCCCCGGTTGCAAAGTGCTGAGGAGCACAAGATTGTAAAATTTTCTGAAAACTTTTACCTGATGGAGAATATTAACTATTTTCTTAACTACTTTATCAAGCATGCCTTAAAATAATTTACCCTGTTTTCCTCTCTTGTTTGCATGTTTGAACTTTCTTGTTATTCAGTGTGTGTATATGTGTGATATGTCTAATTTTGCATTAAGAGACATAAAACTAAGAGTCAAGTTGAGATGCTGTCTTGTATATTTATTGCTTTGAGGATCATCATCTTAAATTAGTATTACAGGGGTATTAACCAGGTTTTCATACCAATTAATACTCCTGTATGATGGGTGATGGATGTTTAATTATGTCATTCAATTTTGCATCGACACATTTTAGAAGCAGGATTTTAATGATAAGCTGATTGAAATATTTATTGGGTTAAAGATCAAGTGCTGTGTCATCTGGATATAGACTGGCCTATTGATTTCTACTCTTGTATGATGTGTGATAGATGCCCCCTCTTTGCATTGTACTATTTAAACAGAAATTTCTTAAATTTTAGAAATTGTTTTACATGAAAGTTGCATATCATGTATCAACACAAAAACTGTGGCATCTTAGTGCATTTGAATGTTAGGTATATTGCTTTATACAATTTGAAAATGTGTTTACATTTATTTTTATAACAACATAAATTTGAATGTTTGGTATATTATATATTGCTGCCTTGTGGCAATTAGGTTGTTCTGTGCTAAGTGTTTTAATTTTGTGTTATGAAAAATTTAACAATCAGGTAATAAAACAGCAAAATATATTTCAATACATCTGATTTATAAGTTAGAAATTGAACATTTGTAAAAGAATTATATTAGCTTTATATGGGTGTATGGAAGTGTTCATATGGTCCTTAAAAGTCTGTGGAAACTCTTTATTTTCAATTTCTGTTTAGAAAGACCCATTTGAAAAGTATTTATTTTTGCATTTTTTTATTTTTTCTCTTTTGGTCTTCCAAAGTACCTATTTTAAAGTTCAAATATTAGAATTTTTAATGTGACTGTCTTAATTGGCTTTGGGAAAATGCAGATACATTTTTTCTGTTTTATTAAGGATGAGAATGTTTTTATGGTATAAATACCTCCCAGAGCAAACCATATACTTTTACGCACCATGACACTATATAGTGATGTGAATTAATAAGGTTAAATTCTGGAAAAATGGATTACAAGTTCTAAAAAGAATTGTGAAATCTGATTTTAAATTTTCTGTATTTAATTAGTTAAGGTTTTAGATGAAATTATCATCTGGGTTTAAAATGTAATTTGAACCATTCTAAAGTCTTTTTATGAGTATGAACCCTATGTACTTTCATGATAGTGTACTGATTTTTTTTACTGTATGCAGTGTTAATTAAATGCACATTGATATGTTTTGATATTCTCAGAGAGGTTGTATGGCTGTTGCTAGTTTGTTGCTCTAAGTGTGTGTTGAATATTGTGCATGGCATGTGATTTCCAGAGGTGAAATTTTACTTTTAAGAATGAGTGAGTATCTGATTGATAAGTCTATGTTGAGTAAGTAAGATTTTTGTTTATTTTTTCCCCAAAATATGTTCTGTGTCTGTGCAGTAAATTGGTAATGTGTCTAACTTATGCCTGATGGGCCTATGTCACATGGGTACTTCCTGATTCCCTACTTCGTGTAACCATATATTCCTTTTAGTTAGCTGTTGAAAAATTGGACACTAATCTTAAAAAGCAGTACAACACTATAAATAACTAAATAAAATTTTAAAAAATTCATTATTAGTTCACTATGATGACTCATTAAAGATTTTGAAAGCAGTTTCAGCCTCCTGAAGGGCAGAGTAAGATAAAGCCAACAAATTAGCCTAGGCTAATTTGTAGGCTGAACAAACTGACTGAGAAAGATGGAATTGTCAATCCAAGAAACAGAAAAAGCCTAAGAATTATCCCTTGTTTGTTATTGCACATTACTGTTTATAAATATATCTACGTGATTCAGTTTCCACACAAGCTGTTCAAACATCAGCACATTGTTTCTAGTGCTGTGTTTCCGAATTATCAGATTTTACTTGATTGTAGCTTTGAATGTGAATAATGGATAATTTTTACTTAGCCACATCAAAAAAAAATACACTGTCACAAAAAAAATATATGCACCCAGAATCAAACAAGTTACTATCATGAAACTTAACATGTATGTAGTGTATGAGGAGATAAGCAAATGATTACAAATTCAGAAGAACAGACCATTTTATTAAGAAGATATGGCATGAAAAAGGTTACAAATCAGTAAGTAGTAAATCCACCTCTGGCAACTATACAAGCCGAAACACGGTGTGGCATCGAATCAATGAGGTTACCTATATCCTCCTGCAGAAGATCATGCCATAATCTTTGCAACTGGGCAGTTAATTTACCAGTATTCCGGGACAGCTGCAGTTGCCTTCCAAGCACATCCCAGATGTGCTCTATTGGCAAGAGATCTGGTGACTTGGCAGACCATGGGAGTACGTCATATCCTTGAAGACATTGTTGGGAGAGTCATGCAGTATGTGGACGAGCATTGTCTTGCTGATAAATGGCACCTGGGCGACTTGGTAGCATAGGCAGTACAACTGACGTTAAAATCTCTCCCATGTGACTGCGTGCTGTCGAAGTGTGTGGAAGGATGATTAGAGGTGATCATGTGTCCCAGCAAATCGCTCCCCACATTGTCACAGCTTGTATAATTGCCATATGCCTCTTGACAACAAATGTCAGATCGGACCGGTGGCTTGGCCGCCTCCACATGCATATGTGCTGGTCATCAGCATTGAGACTGAATCGGGATTCATCACTGAAGACCACACGCCTCCAGTCAGTCACACTCCAGCTTCCCCAGGTCAGCAAAACTCCAATAGACACTGCCTATGATGTGGGGTCAGTGGTAGGCGTCTTAATACACATCGGCTCCTTATACTTGCATCGGCTAGTCGTCTCCGAAAGGTTTCCTTTGATACTGCCGGATATCTGGAAGGTGGTAAATGGTGTCAAACCGATTCTAGCGACGTTGTTGGTACATTCATGACCGCTTATGATTGTACTTTTTGTGTTCCTGAGATGCCCTGACTATCCCTTCTGTGATCCATTGTTGCCAATGTCGAGCAACTACCATATCGCTCCGACCAAGGTGGCGCCCAATATGCCTGTTCGACCAACCTGCTTCACTTAGGCGTCACTTAGGCTTCACTTAGGCGAAGGGGGCGTGCTATACGCCCCTTCTCAAAGTCCGACAATTGTTCATACTGTCACCAGTTACGTCTCAGAGGCATCTCTAGTCACAATACCGTCCATCGAAGTCATACGTAGTGAAGGAGCATTTACTGTTGCTTTCATCTGAACTTTTCAGACTGATAAAAGAAGAATGCTAATTGGTGAAAAGTCTTAAATATTTTACTTTTTAATATCTAAATTTCATCCAAACAATACAAAGATTCATACTTTTAATATGCTCTCTGTTTTTTTTTCCTTTCCAAATAATAAATTAAGATACTGTTTTTACTATGGGATATTTTCACCCATCTTTATAAATCAATATTTTATTATATTTTAAATGATGGTATTGTAAGAAGTGTTGAAAACATTTGAATACATAATTTGCACTATATCAGTTTGTTTATGTATTCCTCTATTCCCTCATTTTGTACATTGACATACAAATATTGCAGCAAAAACAAAAAGCCATTTAATCCCGCCTTTCCTGTCACTGCTGCAGGGCTTTCTACAACTTTTGAATAACACTATGGCACAAGCAATCATGCTTTTAAACTCTCCCAGCTATGCATCTCATATGCACATAGTGCACTTACCCTGGTCTCATTGGTGTCAAAATTTTAATCATTTGCATATCTCTTACCAGACTACATTCCTGCCAAGTTTCGTGATAGTAGCTTGATTTCTTCTGGGTACATATATTTTTTTGTGATAGAGTGTATTTCTGGGCAATTTCTGTCATTATTTTCTAACTTTTTTTCTCTAGAAAGGTGAAGTTCTTTCCCATTATTTGTTAATGTTTCTTATTCTGTGCTCAATGCCTCATACCAACCCCCCCCCCCCCCAAAAAAAAAAAAAAAAAATTGTGGTTGGGGGATCCCCGTCAGGAACGAAGTTCCTTACGTTATTTTTTCAACTCTAAACGTGATTTAATATGTAGATTTCTATTGATTTTATATATATATATATATATATATATATATATATATATATATATATATATATATATATATATATATATATATATAAAATTTATTTATATATATACATATATATAAATAAATATAAATACATTATATATATATATATATATATATATATATATATACATATATACTGCGCTATTCCAAGAATGAGTGGGAATAGAAACAGCCAGTGCTTGTGCGGGGATTTGAAACAGGGGCCTCTCTCTCTCCGTAGTGCGATAGTCCGATGCAATAACCATTCAGCCATAGAGTCCTTGAGAAAAAGCTCTTATGAAGGGGGCATAACGCTTTTTCGTTACGTGACGATTCCTGCCAGTTCACTCTACTGTAAGCCGCATAAAAGAACTTCGTTCCAAAAATAAATAATCATATCTCTTAACATACCATATATAAGTTTGTGAGCTTGCTGTATCTTGTAGATGTTATGATTCTAAATGGAGCCCAATTATAGTTTTTCAAATGGCATTCTCTTTTCCCAACAGTATTGTTCATCCTTTCTTCGAGCAATATTTGACAATGTGGCCAGATACTTTACGAAGCATTTCCTATTCCATCCTGGCTATATTTGTTGTGACATTCCTATTCCTGGGCCTGGACATCTACTCTGCCATCATTGTGGTCATAACAATAGTCATGATTACTGTCAACCTCATGGGGCTGATGTACTGGTGGAATATTTCACTTAATGCTGTATCATTAGTCAACTTGGTGGTGGTAAGTCAATATCAGAATCCGTCAAAATTGTGAAATTTGTATGCTTTCATTCCTTTAACTTGTTGTCTTTTTCAGGGAATTGGAATATCTGTTGAGTTTTGTTCCCATTTGACACATTCATTTGCTATTAGTCCAGAGCCTACTCGAGTAAAAAGAGCACAGGCTGCCTTACAACGAATGGGAAGCTCTGTGAGTATAGATTTGCTTGTCAACCTTTTAATGCCTATCTCTTCACCACTGGTCTAGCTGGTTCATAAATTGAGTTTCCCAAAATCTTATATGGCTTAATCCCTTGAATATTTCTCATTTTAGTATGTAATTCATAGACTTGTTTCAAATGGTAAGGTTCATGTGACCCTTCTCTTCATTTTCTGTTTTTAAGTGCACTTAAAATACAAGGTGCGCCTATAAAGTAACCGGACAATTTTTTTATAAAAAAGAAAAATATTACTCTCCTTCAAAATAATCACCAAAGGAGTCCATAAATTTTTCCCTTTCTTCAAGTCATAGAAACACTGTCTATAGGTGCTGGAACCTAACCGTTCGCAAAATATACGTAACATTTGATTTAATATCCGAGACGTTTTCAAATTTCTGTCCTTTCATGGATTTTGCATTTTTTTATTACAAAGGACTTATTCACCACGAATTTGTTCCTGAAAATCAAACAATTAATCAGTATTTTACGAGGAGGTGCTTTTTCGATTAAGAAACAGGATAAGGCGGGTTAGAAAGGAATTGTTTGATTCTGGTCAATGCTTTCTTTTACACGATAATGCTAGGCCCCATACAGCAATTTCTGTACAACAATATCTTGCTAAGTATTCAATTAGAGTGATAAATCACCCACCATATTTCTCCCAACTTATCGCCAGCTGATTTTTTAGATTTTCCAAAGTTTAAGATAGCCAGGAAAGGACAGAAATTTGAAAACATCTGGGATATTAAATCAAATGTTATGTGTTAGTTCCAGCACCTATAAACAGTGTTTCGGTGACTTGAAGAAACGACGTAAAAATTGTATAGAATCCTTTGACGATTATTTTGAAGGAGATAAATATATTTGAAGATGAGAAATATTTTTCTTATTTCTAAACAAATCGTCCGGTTAGTTTATGGGCGCACCTTGTATTAATCTCTTGAATATTTCTCATTTTAATATGTAATTCATAGACTTGTTTCAAATGGTAAGGTTCATGTGGCCCTTCTCTTAGGCACACTTAAAATATGTTAGAAAGTACCTAATCATGAGGTAAAATAAAATAAGTCAACTTATTACTGTTAACAGTGGGGAAATAGAAATCCTTTTATCTGTGTGTCACCTCTACAATACTATTCCTCTTACTTCGTCACTCCAAGTATTAAAAAATGACTTGCTCTGACACTGCTTATCAATATAAGTTTAACCAGTTCAATACAGGGAAACCAAACAGATTGTGACCTGTAAAAGTAACTTAATAATGTGATAATACATACTAATGTAGTCAATATTTAAAAGACGTTATCTAAATAGTAGGTAGTGATATTTATGCACCAAAATTTTAAATGTCTAAACTGTGGGATTGTAACTTTTTTTTTTCAAGTACAACTGTAGGTCTTTAAAACATCTGAGAGAGCCTGGTTTTTAATTTCTGAAAATGGGTATTTACTTATTATTAGACTAAGGCTGATTGTACCAGGAATTAACAATGCTGTGACATTTATCTAGAGTTATAAAGTCCTGTTTGGAATTCAAATGGTATGATGACAAACATATTTCATATGCAGTTTGAATCCTATGGGACGAAACATCCTTAGCCAAATTCTATTCTTCACTGTATTAGGTGGGGCCTTACAGGTTTTTGCCCCAACGGCACAGGTCCCGATTTAGAAAATTCTTGACTATAGGCACAACTCACAATGGGGGCCCCCCTAACACTGATGTGGGCGTAACCTTTCCAAAATTAGCACATAAAAATTAATCATAAATCATACCAAGAATTGGCTATTTGAAGCATAGAAGTAATTATCAAATAACAAAAAGCAATACAATATATTTAGTTCATCGTTAAAACACCAATACAATGCAACCAAAAAATCTTATTGATCCCTTATATATACTATAACATACATGACTATACTTATGATGAACCAATCAATCAAATTTGAAAGGATATAAAAAAAATTGCTATTAAAAAGGTAAAATTAAAAAAAAATTAAATTGAGAATTTTCTTTCAAAATAAAAATTTTGGGGAGCCCTAGGCCTAATGAAAAATCAGGGCCTGCCGGCGGAAGCAGAGGGGAGCGAGGACTACTCAAATCAACAGAAAAAAAAAAGAGTATGACTGGCTAGAGAGATTTAGAATAGGGAAAATTTGAGCAGGATGCTCTAGAGCAGCAGTTCCCAACCGGTGGGTCACGGAAGGGTTACAGGTGGGTCGCGACTCGATCCTAAAACTATCAGAAAAGATAAGAGAAATTGAAACTTACTTAAAAACAGCAATTTTACATATTGATAGATTGTTATAACAATTTTCTTAACTGTAATTATATCAAAGCTGTATGATTTTTTTTGCCAGGAAAATTAAAATGGTCTTTGTGTACTTTTATAATTGTAGTTTTTATCTTCACCTAGGAACACTTGTTAGTGAGTATGAAACCACTTGTTGCTTATATTGCAGACATATATCTATTGTTAAATAACTGTCTTGCTACAAAGTGCTTATATTTTGTCAACCATTTTCAAATCAGAACACAAATTGTTTATCAATAATCAATCTGTATCTTCTAAAAAGCGTGTGCGTGCGTGTGTATGTGTATATATATGTGTGTATGTGTGTATATATACAGGGTGTCCCAAAAGGTCGTTTACAAACTTAACATGCTGGTCTGTCATATCATGATGAACAAGATTTACATAAGAACTTGTGTCCGAAAATTCAAACTGAGACCGCTAGAGGGCGATAAGTGCAGGTTTGGATGAGGAGGAAAAAAAATGATATCGACAGCGGTGTTAATATGATTTTTATTACAAAACATCATTACATCACAGCAAATGTTCAAAATTCCTTCCATTCGCCACAATGCACGTTTCACAGCGTCGGCGCATGGATTCCCGAACCCGTTCAAATTGGCCAGGAGTGTCACGGACACGTGCTGCCGCTTCCGCGATCCTGGCGATAAGATCCATGTCCGATGTTACGGGTGTCCCGTACACTATGGACTTCATGTGTCCTCACAGGTAGAAATCCAGGGGAGTCAGGTCAGGGGATCGCAGCGGCCATTGGACTGGTCCGCCTCTACCGATCCAGCGATTAGGATAAGTCCTATCGAGGTATTCTCGAACAGCGTAGCTAAAGTGGGCAGGCGCTCCATCATGCTGAAACCAGATGTTTCGGCTTGTAGCGGCTGGAACGTCACCCATCAGATCCGGCAAAACTCTTTCTAAAAAAATGCGATAGGTATTTCCGTCGAGGCGTTCAGGTAGAAGGTAAGGGCCAATCAACGTGTCACTGATAATACCAGCCCAAACGTTTACGGTGAAACGTTGTTGATGTGCATGGGCACGTGTACATCTTGGGTTTTCATGCGCCCATACGTGCATGTTGTGCAGGTTCACGACACCATCCTGTGTAAAGCAGGATTCATCAGAAAACAAAATCCGCGATGGAAAATCTGGTTGTGCGACCCGCTGTTGCAAATACCAGCGTGAAAATGCAATGCGTTTCGGATAATCGTCAGCGCACAATGCCTGTACTTTTTGGAAGTGGTAAGGGTGTTGCATGTCATCGTGCAGTATGCGCATTATCGGAACGGCCTACACCCAAGACACGTTCGCCTTCTCGGAGACTTGTTTGCGAGTTGATGGCAAACTCCTGTAGCATGGTTTCCTCTACGACAGTTGAATTTTCGGACACAAGTTCCTATGTAAATCTTGTTCATGATATGACAGACCAGCATGTTAAGTTTGTAAACGACCTTTTGGGACACCCTGTGTATATATATATATATATATACAGTACAACCTCCCAAATCCGAAATCGTTCAGGACACAGCAATTCCGGATTTGGGAATTTTCCGGATTTGACAGGTTTTTAAATAACACTACAAAGTTTTAGGAGAAAAAAATAAACATACTAAATAAAAGTAAAATGGTTTAATCATTAAATAAACCTAAATACAGAACATATAATTACATTATAATTTAAACATTTCAGTCAATAATCTGTTGCTATAGTTTCAGCTTATTAGAAATTTTTACTCCAATCCTATATAGTGACATAATTTCATATTCCGAGATAAAATTCCGGTGTTCTAAGCCAAATATTGTTTAATCTAATGATTTTATCAGGTCTCCCGTTGACATTCTTTTGTTTTCGGGGCATTCTGAATTAATTTCACGATCGCTGTCATCATAACCTTTGTTATTTACCACACTATCAATAATTTCAGAATCGCTCATGCCGCATTTACACATTCGCGGTCGCGCCACCCGTAACACCGCATTTACACAGTCGCAATTGCGGCTAGTCGAATTGAGGGGGGACAAATGTGTAAACGGTGTTCTTGCCGTTTCTCCTTGCCTATCGTAGCGCTCGCTTCGGGAGCGGTTTTTGGCACGAGTCAAAGGGGCGAATGGCGCCGGGGGTCTAAGGTGAGAATGGCGACGGGAAATCTTGTTCACAGTAAGAGGTGGGAATGTGAGAACGGTCACTCGCGTCCATGCAAGAACGTGACTAATGTCTCGCGAATGTCTTACGAGTGGCTCGATCGTGAATGTGTAAATGCGGCACAAGACATTCGCGAGACAGTCACGAACCTGCATCGACGCGAGTGACCGTTCTCAATTTCCCGCCTCTTGCTGTGAACAAGACTTCCCGTCGCCATTTTCCCCTTTGACTCCCGGCGACATTCGCCCCCCACGATTCGATTCGCCGCTATCGCGATTGTGTAAATGCGGTGTAAGAGAACAAACGATCGGCACATTTTCGTCGATGTCTAAAACTTCCTGTATGATCAATTTATCCATGTTAATGTTGCCTTTATTCGCACATTCCACTAATTCTGCTATTTCAGCTTCTTTCCCAGACACTTGAAAGCCCTCAAAATCGCTGCTGTCACTTCCTTGAGAGGAAGCGCAATTTTTTTACCGATCATTTTGGTAGCGACATCTATCGGTGAAATAGAAAAGTAAAATTGGCCATTTATTAAAGCAGGATTTGAGAAGTCCGGATTTGGGAGGTTGTACTGTATATGTATGTATATATATATATATGTATGTATATATATGTATGTATATATATATATGTATGTACATATATGTATGTATATATATATGTATGTATGTGTGTATATATATATATTTGCAATATTTGATGGTAAATTATATATACATAAGGAAGGGATACGATACAAATAAGGTTTTTTACTCCACCATGGACCGTGGAGGTATTCCGATAAGGAAAAGTAGGTCGCCAGCTGAAAAAGGTTGGGAGCCACTGCTCTAGAGGTGAAAAAACCAACAACATGCAATTAGTGCGAGTGGCCAGGATTTTGGTATCATTGTAACTACTATCCTTAACCAGTGATTAGGTTTAAGAGGTGACAGGCTTAAACCTAGGCCCATATTTCACAACATTAATATGAAATGGGCTCACCCTGTGGAATGCCCGTCAAGTAGCTTGCTCAAAAAGATTCTCCAGAAAAACTTTGAGAAAAGGAAGTTAATAATTTGGGGCATTCTAATAAATGAAACAAAAATATAAAAGGAAAATGAGGTGTGGGCTGCAATGAATGGGCCAGAATCCCTAGCAACAGAGCCTAATCTCATGACTTCCACAGGTCATGTGCCACCTCACTCATCATGGCAGTATCCATGATGATGAATTTTTTTTTTTCTGAATATTCATTGGTGATATCTAGGTATTCATGTATATCTCTAAAATATCATTTTAAGGAAATAAGGTCAAAAAAAATTATTTGCATTGGAGAAGTCTCTCTTTCAAGCAAATTTCAATCCTATTCAATTTTAAGGCTAAGAAATTATCACTAGCAATTTTTTTTAAATACTTCTTAGTGTTAAAGTGTAATAAATAGATGTTAGCAGACAGTTTTCCAAAGACTGAAATTCTTATCTTGTGTGCTGTTTTAAATCATATGTTATGTTTAATTTCAATTTCCTTACTTTTATTGAATTTTCTTTTCTTTTAGATTCTATCAGGAATCACTTTAACAGATTGTGGTATTCTTGTCTTAGCTTTTGCCAAATCACAAATTTTCCAGATATTTTATTTTCGAATGTATGTTGGTATCATAGCATTTGGAACCCTTCACAGTTTAATTTTCTTACCTGTGCTTCTAAGTTTAATCGGTAAGTTATATAAATTTTATTTAAAATCTACAATTTGAAGTTTGTATTTGACATAGTGTTTCTGTACTTTTTGGTGTTTCCTTAGTCCCTTTAAAATGTTTTAATTGCTTTTAGAACTTGGTCAGTTATTGTAAATTGAATTTATATTAAATATGAATTGTGTTGTTTGTTAATTGTCTTTTTAAATGCAAAGTATTTCTCAGTCTATCTCTCAGTCCATACTTTAAATGTACAACATCTTAAATTAATGGTAAAGTTATTAAATATATAAGATCCAGTGATTAACTGTATTGAGATTTTAGAAGAAAAAATTGATAATTCCATCTAATATGTAATATCTATCCCTATGTCTAATGTTTAACAGTATTGAATTGTATGATCCGTGTGAAACATATGTTAGGATCTTGAGTCTTCCTCTTGGAGTTTATTTCCATTCATTAATATAAATTAACTGTATTTCTAAACTAATTGGTAATTGTTAAAGCAAAATCTGCCAATCCCATCTATTATCTAACACTACAGCAGTATGACCTGTGAATTGAGTTTCTTACTCTGGATTAAGACTTCAATGAATCTTTTCATGCCTTTTATAAAAATAAATTGTTTTAATTGTATTTTTTAAAATATGCTGTAATATTCTGAGATTTTCAGAGTAGTGTGATCCATGTGACTCATATCTTTAGGATTTCTATATGTGAACGGTTTAGTCTTGGTTTGTTTTACTATGTAAATTAATTGTATATATTGTATTTAAAAAAATTCAAGGTTCTTTTAGCATAATTTGGGCATTCCCATCTGTATTTAAGATGTACATTTCTAACATTGGTCAGTATTGTCTTTTAATGATATGATGAAATAAGTCTAATCTCTGACAAACAAAAAAAAATTACAGGTCCTCCTGTAAATAAGCAAAAGATGTATGATCACATCCATTTACAAGATATTGCTTCGCAGCCTACTATTTCTCAAGCAAATGATGTAAGTATTAATTTTTTAGAAAGGTATGATATGTACCTGAGAACACTTTTAAATTAAAATATAGTTTATTCTTATTATATATAATTTTTTTTAATTTTAAGCTTAATATACATTATTTGTGAGGGAGTTCTTGGGCTACTTTTTAATCCTAGATATTTTAATGAATAATTAAATAGATATTGAGTTAAATTCAACAATGCTATTCTTTATCTAGGTTTTGGTGATATACAACCAAGCACACATACACATACATGTTCAGGTATATACACATACCTCTGGGGGGGGGGGAATGTACATTTATACTTGCATGTAAAAAATTACGTATCTTTGTATATTAATATGTAATATATGTGTGTTTGTATATTAATGTGTTTATGTACATGTGTGTTGGCTTATATGTACACATACAGTCATGTATTTGTTATGATACATTACTTATATACATAAATATGTATTGACATTCAAGGGTTATTCGGTAGTCCAAGCAAAAATATTTTTCCCCTCCCTGAAGGTCAATGCATTTGGTCCAATGATTTTCAAGTTTTTTCATCCCCTATTATCAAGTGGAGCATGTCCAACTCTGCAGAAGAAACATTTGTTTCTCTAATCACATCTTTATTATGTGCAATTTTTTTCATATTTGGGTACAAATAGTAGTCCAAGGGACCAAATCTGGATAATACAGGGAGTGGAGAACAATATTTTAGCAGAATGCTAACAGCAATTGCAGATGAGAGCCAAAGCATTGTCATAACAGTGGAAAAATTTATATTTTCTCTGAAATTCATTGTTTAATCAATCCACTAAATATTCATAATTTACACTAGTCAATAAAGATTATACTATGGGTGTCCCAAAAAATAGTGGCCATAACTTTTTGCTTTCTTTAGTGTAGGTTCACCCTTTCTTTCATTTCTGGCTGGTAGTGATGTATCCGAGGTTCATCAGGTGCTATGAAATGGCATAAAAATTCATCTCAATTTCGCAGAAATGGCACCTAATTGTACCTCACATTGTTAGCAATGCAAAACATTGTGTGCTCTGATGAGAGGACAACAGTATCAAAAGTATCACACATTTTTAATGCTATATTGTTCATCACCATATGGTAAATTTTTTTTTCAATAAGTTCTGGTGTAGTGACCTATGCAGGATGACCAGAATATTCAGCATCACTAGTGCTCAATCAACCTCAAGGAATACCAACAAACCATTCACAAATCATTTTAAGTTAAGGTGCAGACTTTCCATAATATTTATGAAGAGTTCCTTCTTTGTAGGCAGAACTTGTTTCTCTACTGTGTTAGTAGTAATTAAGAGTGGCTGACAGTCAGAATAAGCATCAAATGTTTGCAGCTTGACATGTGCCTTTAATTTAAGCACAGTTGCACCATTTCTATTAATGTTTGTCTGTCCAATATTTTTGTGCTGTAGAATTTTCAGTTTTGTTTTCATTGATTAATTGATTATGTCATTATTTTTCCTGTATGCAGGCTTCTATGTGAAAGCTGTGATTTAGTTTGCAAGAGACTGAGCGGAAGAAAAGATCTAGTTCATTCAGTCATTTATTGTCTTATTCTGTTTCATATGAAACAGTATCATTATGGTGACATTCCTCCAGACTATTCCAAACTAGTTTGCTGAAGTAACAGAGTATGAGGCATTCATGAACATCTGCACATGTTTTAGCCACTTAGTATTAATTGCCTAGCTGATTTTGTGATATGTAAAGCATATCGTGCATTTTGTCTATATACTTTACTTTTCTATAAAATTTATTTCTTTTCACACTAGTTTTACCATGTGTTTATGTGCATGTAAACTCACGTAGTTACCAAGACCAAAAATTATTCTTTGTCATTTTTATGTGTTTTATTGTATTTTACTTAAATTATAACATTCTCATTTTATTACATCGTCAGGATAAACTCTCTGGAATTACAGTACATATGTTTGTTATTGGATCTGTTCATGTATTTGACTAGGATTCAGCAAGTTTTAATTTATAAATATAATTGAAAATGATTGAACTTTCTATTTGTGCTGTGAAGAAAGACTGAATTAGAATTTTTATTTATGTAGTTTACATAGATATAATGAATTTTTATTTGTACATATAACATTGAGCTAATGGGGTATTGTTTTTAATATAACATGCATTTGTATTTGTTTATTTACTGTCATTGTTTTGTATGTTCTACTAAGGAACATATGAATTTGTTAATTTAGTTATAATGACATACATATGTAGCATTGTGTAGAATAACAAATTTCTCAAAATCCTGTGCTATAAAATTGATTTTATTTTTTTTTATGAACTGTTTTATTTTTAGACAGCATAGTCATTTATTGAAAAAAATTCAATATTTTGATGGAGTATTTATACTTATTTATTATGAAGCTTTTTATATTTAAATGAAGGAACATATAAATTGAATTTACTTCTAAAATCAGCATGCATTAGAAATATTTTTGCATTTTGTGTCAATAATATGCACTTGAGTCAATGACTCAATTTTTCAATGTACAAAATGTGATATTTATTTTTCATGCCATCCGTCCTCTAAATTTTTTTTCCTTTTTATGGTGGTGATCCTAGGGTGTCTACTGGTAGAATTTAAAATTAGTCATGAATAAACAAAAATTATTAATTTTCCTTTATCTGTTTTGTATAATTTCTTGAAATTTAGCAAAAAATTGGTCCACAAATAAGGGTAAATGTGTCAGTTGTGGCGTGATTTCTATGAAATTTTCTATTAAAGATTGCTGTTGAGATTTTTGTAGAGATGTTTTATGTGAATTTTGAAAATGTAAAAATGATCCATGTTTTGACCATCTGTTATTTCAAGAATTCCTAGTAAGTTTCTAAAAAATAATTTGGTAGCAATGAATCCATTAACTTTGTCATATAAAGGCAATTTTTAATCTTCATCTTTTGAATGAGACATCATCACAATATTTGTTTGGCTGTACCTTACCAAGAGTCAGTAGACACCCAGTTATAACATTTTATGCAGAAGAATATGTCAATGGAAACAGGAGTTCCTCTTCATAATCAGCCATTTTCTGTAAATGAAACTTTTCTGTTCACACTTTCATTTTTCATGTTCATTTCAGTCTTCTGTGGTTCATTGAGACAGCTTGTGAATGAAAATTTTGATCTCTGTAGTTTCATTTCGATGTAAGATCTGTATTAAAATGTATTTCTACTTGTGGATAAGTCAAAATTCCTTTTTGAACAAGTAAAGGCTCATCAATCATCCACAGACTTGCTCTTTATCTGCACACCAAGGTGCTATTTGTATTCATAGATTTATGATTTTTGGGATAACAAATCATGTTGTTAAAATTATCTTATAAATTATTGACAAATGTAACTAACAAAAATAACAGATAACTACATTCTGTTATAAAATCATCTATTACCGATAGAGAAACATTTGTAACTAAACTTGTAACAGAAGCCATGAATAGTACACAGCAGTTTTAAAAAATATCATCATTATGCCTATCAATCATCTCATATAATGCAACTGAAAAAGTTAAAATATCAGCTTCATGCTCTCATCTTAAAACTGATGTTTGATATTTATTTTTAATGTAGCATGATTTATGTATGAAATCACTGGCTCACATAGAATAAATTATAGTTTGTAAATTTTTAATTTCTTTTATTTCTCTAAAGCCCACATTACATTTATTTTTAAAAAATTTCACAAGTTAGGCTAATCTCACTACAGGGCCACCGAGAAGATTATTAAATGCTGCAAGAAGACTAATATGGGCCCCCTCACCAGCACATGGGACACATAAATCAATGTCAGAATTGTGCATTTATTAATTACATTCAAACATACTTGCAAATACAGAAGGTCATTTGCACTTTATGGAAATGATTTTGATAGTGAAGTTTTATGTATAAATGCCATATTTTATGTGGTGATTTGCTTCTGTCTGATAGCCATGGTTCTTCACAATAGCTCTAGCTCGAATTTTCCATGAAAGTAAATTTTTACTTAGTACTCTCATGTCAGTTTCCCGCATTCCTCTTGGACTGTTTTCCAAGGTCCGTTCAGTGTTCTTAGATGCCGTTTTCCTAAGACTCTTATTAAAAAACTGAAATCACAAAAGTCCATCGGAGAAGAGTCGGGTAATTTTACAGGTATTTCATTAAATGGGATACATTTTATTCCTGTTTCTGATTCTTTCTTTGCTAAATTAGCAGCAGTTGATTTACATGTGTGACTAGAGGCTTTGTCCATATGAAGCTCAACCTTTATCAATGTCCTTTCCATATAAGGCTGAAATTTCTTCAAAAATTGGTTCTAAAATATTCTGCTGATAGTAAAGTGAATTAATTTTGGCTTTACTTTGTTTTATTTTTAATTTGTCGTAACAAAATCCATGAACTTCTTTGAGAAGTTTTCTGTACACTGACGTAGCCATTTCGTAGGTCATTCCCGTCAGTTGAGCAATAGAAAATTTATCTTTTTTTACTACAGTCACCTAAATGCACCCATGCCCCATTGAGTGTTACCACAAATTTTCAGCAGCTAGGTGTTTTTCATATAATTTTCTACAATTTGTTTTTCTTTCAGCAATATGCTTTCAGATTTAAACATGTTTTTTAACTTCAAATCTTTATGAATGATATTACTTACAGTGCCAGAAGACATTCCTAGTTTCGATGCAATGGATCTTTGAGTTGGCGGATTTTCTTTGGGGATCAGAGACTTCACTTTCTTGATATTTACATGCATACGAACAGTCTTAGGATGAAGTTTTGCGGTCATGTTTTCATTTTTACTTTCAGTTACTTTTTTTCCTTTCAAATTCAATATATTATAAATACGTATTTTTTGAAATGCCATAACCTCGATTTTTACACTGCTTTAAAATTTGTTGATACGAATATTTGTCCTCGGAAAGTGCAGTTACATAACATTCGAGCCATCTATCAATTGTAGGAGCAATTTTCAAAATGAATCTTTTATTTTACATTCCAATCAAAACAAAAAACAGTAGGAGACGATTATTCTGAAGTTGCCAAATATTTATTTCAAAATGCAAACTCCAAAAACAAATTATAAAATTGTTTCCATAGATCCATAAAGTGCAAATGACCTTCTGTATATTAAAGAGAGGACAGGTACTTCTGTAAAAGTAAATAAAAGCAATAATACACATTAGTATATAAACAATGAAACTATACATAAGCAATGAATTTTATACTAGATTGATTACAAGCTCATAAGTTATAGTTGAAATGCAATGGCATTTATATTCTGCTTAACAATGAAGTTTCCCTGGCAAACATGTGAATCACACCATCAAAATCAATCGTTTTTGCAAGATCAGAATCAATAACAATTGTCAATCTGCCAGTCACCTCTGTGATATAGTCGACCTTGGATAGTTTTTTATCAGCTTTAGTTAGCTAAATAAGCACCTTGCAGAGGCAACAGTGGCAGGAATTGTTAACAGAATACAGAGGTAGACACATATATCAGAGTCCTTCAAGCTTGTATCTTTTCAAGCAATTCAGTAGCTCCAATGAACCCGGTTGGTCCTCTCCAAAATTTGTTTGATGAACAGTTGGCAGATGACTGATCTCCATTACAAGATCTTTACTGATATGAGTGGGATATTGATCTGCCAGTAATTTTGAATTTTCTTTCAGTTCATCTTTAGGAATTGATAATATGGCACTGCAGTTTTGCTGTTTACTCAAATTAGTAGTATATGATTGCCACTTCAAGTTGGTGATTACGTCACTTTACAAATTTGACGTCACAGCATGCAGAAAAGCACTCAACTGTAATATAAACAAGCAACCGCAGTCCACAGCAGCTCAGCCCCTTCTCATCATTTTCCCGCCTCGCTAGTGCCGGCAGTTTTCTTGGCTGCATTTTTAGCCAGTCAGCATAAGTTTTTATTATGTTATTTCTTTAATGAGTAGTTAAAATGTAACTTTTGTTAACAAATAAACAAGATGGAGTCAGATTAGTTTGTTTTCTTGAATACTAGAAATGTACAAACATAGAATGGTGACTACAATAGGTACTTCCAGGCTCAAAGTAGCCTTCTGGTAGTGTGCCAGCTTTTGGTACTGGGGGTGCTCGGATCAAATCTTGACATGCACCATTAAATACATCCATCAGGGTAGCAACAGAACAGGGAATTCTCAGGGAAAACTCAGGGAAGTTTTGTTTAACTCATGGAAAATGTTGGAATTGATCAGTTCTGGCCTTCAATTTTTGATGCAGAAGGTGGCTGTGGAGATGCTGCAAATGTTATGAGATGGTTGTCACATGGTAATGCAAATGTTGAGAGGGGTTTTTCTATAATCAGTGACTGTTTGTGGGAGAATATGAAGGAATATTTCTTAGTAGCAAGAAAGAGGGTTTATGATCATATCATCTCCAAGGGTGACCTTGATGGCATAACAATTTCCAAAGATATGATCCACTATGCTAGAAATGCACGAGCAGGATATGAAGAATGGAAGAAACACCAAGAGAAAGAGCAAATAGAAAAAAAAGCATGCTTTAAAAAGAAAAAGGGAAGCAGAATCTCAACTGAAAGAGTTGGCTGCTAAAAAGGCAACCATTTTGCAGGAAGCTCAAAGACATTATTATAGAGGCACAGATGGCAACTCTGCGAACCCATCAAAACAGTTAAAACTCTAGTATATTAAATGTTCAATCTATAACTTAATATTATCTATTATGGTATACAGTAAAAATATTTTTTACTTATTTTATTTTTATTCATTTATCAGTCTGTAGATTTTTAGTTCATTAAGTGTCAAGTTTATCATTATGGCTGGGGAATTGTTCTGCGAACGGATGGAGAAACTCGGGGAATTTCATGAAAAATACTCTGGAAATCAGGGAAAACTTCGGGAACTTTTTACTTCCATTTTTGTAGCCACCCTGTCCATGTCTAGGCCAGATATGGGCATGTTAAATCCGTTGACCAGAAAGTCCCTCTATATGAGGTCAGAGAGGGTGGGATCACAACAGATGTCGCCCCTGGAGGTGCTCGGCTAAAATTCAGCTGGCTACTAGCCAAGACAGACTGCAACCCTTGTAGTGCTATATAAACTAGAGCCGCACACTTCAGCCCAAAGCCTATCTGAACCTGGTCTGAAACTTCTGGCCAGGGAACATTAGAAACAGCAGGTACTTCCAGAGGAAGCTGGACTTCTCAGAAATGTTTACTGCAGCATTGAAACAAACAGTCAGTCCACCAATTTCATCATCTAATATTACAAAGAAGAGAGACTTTCTGAAATATGCTTTCTCAGAGGGTTCATCTATTTCTTGTTTTGAACAAATCATCTACTTCTGTAGCACCATCATGGAACCACTTTTGTGCCTTGCTTCTCCCCGAGTTCCAAGCAGTTTTATTTCTTTGCTCAAATTAGGAGCAACATTTGTGGTGACATATCATCGTTCAGCAGAGCAGGAACAGAAACTTCTCAACTTTGTTTTTGACTTTAAAAATTATTACCATTTTATATTTTATTCTACTCTGCCTTATATTTTTGTGATAACTGCGTACGTAAATATGGTTGGCTGTAAATAATTCATTTAACTTTTATGTCGTGTTGTAAATAAATAGTATTTTTCTAATTTGTCTTATGACCAACATGCTCAACACATAGCAAAAACCTATATTGGTTACCCAAGGACGTGATTTTGAAAACTTCATCGTTGCTAAACGCTGTTGAAGTCATCGGAAATTGGGGTACGTTCTCGCAATAATAAATATTTTACTATTCGCCTTTATATTTAAAATGGCTAAAAAGGAAGATGATTCTACTGCATTAAATCTCGATAATCCAAATACTGAAATTAATCGAGTAGCAGTTAAGCCTCCAAATTTTGGCGAAACAAGCCAAAATTATGGTTTTTACAGCTTGAAGCGCAGTTTGCTAATAGCGGTATATTTCGAGATTCGACAAAATATAATACCGTCGTTGCTGCGTTAGACGAAAATGTTTTAGATTGTGTTGTTGATATATTGTCGAATCCTCCTCAAGGTGATAAATACGATACAATAAAAAACGCTTTGCTAAACAGATTAACTGACACCGAAGAATCGAGATTAAAAAAACTATTGAACGATCTCGAAATTCGCGACAAACGCACATCCGATCTCTTACGGCAGATGAAAAGCTTGGCAGGAAATTCTATTTCTGATGAAGTTATAAAATCCTTGTGGCTACAAAGGCTTCCACAACAGACGCAAGCCATTTTGTCAATAAGCAAAGATTCTCTTGATAACATTGCAGAAATGGCCGATAAAATTACTGCTGTTTATAGTAAGCCAGAAATATGCCCAGTAACAAAAGTTAGCTCATTGACAACATCATCCGACCCGAGTAAATTAGAAGCGTTGCAAGAGGATATAGCCGCATTAACAAAAAAATTCTCTCGAAATACTAGATCGCGTAGCAAATCAAGAGAATACGAGAGAAGAGCTAGATCCAAATCGAATTCATCTCGATACGAATATTGCTGGTATCATTTTAAATTTGGAAGAAATGCTAAAAAATGTTTACAACCATGCCAATTTAAAAAAGAAAATTCGGAAAACCGATAAGCCAATCGCTCGATGCGGCCGGCGATATTGGCGAGAAAAGTTGCCGCTTATATTTATTCGATAAATCAACTGACAAGCAATGTTTGATCGACACGGGAGCTGATATATCTGTTATTCCTGCATGTAAGCAAAGGGATAATAAAACATCAGATTTTATTTTATTTGCCGTCAACGGTTCAAAAATTCAAACTTTTGGCACTAAAACGCTGAAGCTAGACCTTGGACTTCGCCGCCAATTTACTTGGCATTTCACAAATGCAAAAGTTTCAAAAGCTATTATAGGAGCAGATTTTCTCAAAAAATTTGGATTATTAGTTGATTTAAAAAGAAAATGCCTTATTGATCCTTTAACTTCTTTATCATCATTTGGTAGAATAGTTTCATTTCCAAATTTTTCTCTCACTACAATAGCATCTTCAACGTATAATTCTTCAATATCTAACCTACTTAATGAATTCAAGGCTATAACATTGCAAAGTTCACTGATTAAGGAACCCAAACACTTAGTTACACATCATATTATAACAAGTTGTCCTCCTGTCACAGCAAAAGTTCGCCGCCTAGCTCCGGACAAGCTCAAGATTGCAAGGGATGAATTTGAATACATGATAGAACAAGGCATTTGCAGACCTTCCAGCAGTCCTTGGGCGAGTCCATTACATCTAGTGCCAAAGAAAACAGGTGGTTGGAGACCTTGTGGGGATTATAGAGCTTTGAATGCTGTTACACAACCAGACAGGTATCCTATTCCGCACTTGCATGATTTCACTCATCATTTGCATGGATGCACGGTATTTTCAACCCTTGATTTAGAAAAAGCCTACCATCAGATACCAGTAGAACCATCTGACGTAGAAAAAACAGCCATCTGCACACCTTTTGGATTATACGAGTTCACCAGAATGACTTTTGGATTGCGCAATGCAGCCCAAACTTTTCAACGATTTCTTCATTCCGTACTTCGTGGCTTATATTTTTGCTTCATCTATCTTGATGATATTCTCATTGCATCTAAGGATGAGACTCAGCACGTTAGTCATCTTAGACAAGTTTTTCAACGTCTTCAAGATGCTGGCCTGGTAATAAATATTGCAAAATGTAAATTTTCTCAAACCGAAGTAAATTTCTTAGGTCATCGTATTTCTTCCAATGGCATCGAACCAACAAAAGAAAGAATAAAGGTAATTGAAGATTTCAAGCTTCCTGAAACTGTAAAGGAATTGCGAAGATACTTAGGAATTATCAATTTTTATCATCGATTTATTCCTAAAGCTGCAGAAAATCAAGCCATTCTGAACGAATATCTAAAAAGGAAGAAAAAGAATGACAACAGCAAAATTCACTGGTCAGAAGAAGCAGTTCAAGCATTTCAAAATAGTAAGCAACAGCTATGCCACGCAACAGTGCTAGTTCATCCATCAGAAAATGCACCTATTTCTTTAATGGTTGATGCATCTGATAATGGTATCGGCGCTGTACTCCAACAACTAGAAGATGACATATGGAAACCGCTTAGTTTCTTTTCAAGTAAGCTAACTGATACTCAGGAACGCTACAGCACATATGACAGAGAACTTTTAGCTGCATATTCTTCTGTGAAATATTTCAAACACTTTTTGGAAGGTAGAAACTTTACAATTTTTACCGACCACAAACCACTCACTTATGCATTCCACCAGAAGCTAGATAAAGCAACTCCTCGACAACAAAGACACCTGGAATATATTGGGCAATTTACTGTTGATGTTCAGCATATATCTGGAAAAAACAACATCATTGCCGATGCACTATCTAGAATAGACGAGTTGCATATTCATTCAGTGCTTGATTATGAAGCTATAGCTAAGGCACAGGAAACAGACAAGGAGTTAAAGGAAATTCTTTCATCCCAGAACTCCTCGCTAAAATTAGGAAAAGTTCCTGTATTTGGTTCTAACTGTGACATTTTTTGTGACAGTTCTACAAAGAAAAAGAGGCCTTATATACCAGAAACATTCAGGAAAATTGTTTTTAACAATGTTCATAACCTTGCACATCCTGGAATCAAGGCTACCACTAAATTATTGACATCAAAGTTTGTATGGCCATCGTTACACAAGGACGCCAGAACTTGGACAAGAAGCTGTCTTAAATGTCAAAAATCCAAAGTTACACGACATGTACAGAGTCCTTTTCAGCATTATCACAACGTCAGCAAACGCTTTACAGAAATCAATTTGGATATTATTGGTCCCTTATCATCATCCGAAGGATTTCGCTATTGCTTAACAATCATTGACAGATACAGTCGCTGGCCAGAAGCAATTCCAATGCCTGATATTCGAGCAGAAACAGTAGCAGACAACTTGTTAAAATGTTGGATTTCACGTTTTGGAGTACCATTGGTCATAACTACTGATCAAGGTACACAATTCGAAACTCAACTGTTTCAAGAATTGTCAAAATTAATGGGATTTAAACGAAACAGAACTACATCGTACCATCCTCAGGCAAATAGATGCATAGAACGTTGGCATCGTATATTAAAAGCGAGCATAATGTGTCATGAAGATAAAAGTTGGACAAGAACTCTTCCAGTAATATTGCTTGGATTGCGGACAACTTGGCGCTCTGATTTCCACTCTACACCTGCAGAACTTCTTTATGGTGAAAACATTCGTTTACCATGCGATTTCTTTGAAGATACGAAATTTCAACCCCAATCAGAATTTGTCCAAAATCTTAAGGAAACTATGAAAGATGTAAAACCTATTCCATTTTCACATCACTGCAAGCAGAAACCCTTCATTTTCAAACACCTTCAAAATTGCTCACATGTGTTCGTCAGAGCCTGCAACCTCCATATCATGGGCCATATCAGGTTATACAGCGATCTGATAAAATTTACACTCTTCTCATAAAGAATAGAAATGTTAATATTTCAATAGACAGACTTAAACCATGTTTTTCTGACAATTCTTCTGAAACTGATATTACATTAGGTCTTAAGAAATGTCACGTTGACAAACCAGCAGAAAAAGTTTAAAAAAGGATAAGATTTGCACGGTTACCCATTGCTTCCTCAACCAAACTGACAAGAAGTGGACGTGAAATTCATTTGCCAGCGCGTTATCAGTGAGATACATTTTTGTCAGAGTATCTCACTTGGGGGGGAGTAGTTGTGGTGACATATCATCTTTCAGCAGAGCAGGAACAGAAACTTCTCAACTTTGTTTTTGACTTTAAAAATTATTACCATTTTATATTTTATTCTACTCTGCCTTTTATTTTTGTGATAACTGCGTACGTAAATATGGTTGGCTGTAAATAATTTATTTAACTTTTATGTCGTGTTGTAAATAAATAGTATTTTTCTAATTTGTCTTATGACCAACATGCTCAACACATAGCAAAAACCTATACATTCTTAGCTTCGCTCCACATACTTTTCCAGCTGTTCCAAAGATTTGTCAGTTCTGAAATCAAGCTTTTTAAGGGGCCGCTGAAGTCATTTTTTTTCCTGTGTTTCCTGAAACCTTCAAGAGGAAGGCATGTACTATGTCGACATGATTGACAGGAAAGCAACCAATCAGAGAGGTGTAGCATAATGTATGAAATCTAATGTCTTTCTCTGACAATATGTCTGGCGAACTAAATTCCAGGCCAGAAGCTTCGTAGACCCTTTGATTATTCAACTGCAAAATCACCATGCAAAAATCATGCACAGTTGCTATTTGATTAAAAAGTCTTTAAAATCATCTGGAACATGATAATTTCAGACACATATTACAATGAAGAAAATGCTTCTGAAAAAGGTGCAAGTAATGTTTGGGGCAAAATGCAAACATTATACTTATTTCGTTTCAAATACAGACATCATCTCAGTAAATAAAGAAAAGACAAACATGTACTGATAATTTCTTTATCCCAACATAAGATTTATTTTAGGAGAAATAATAGGACAAAAGGGATTGGCGCACAATCCATTTACAGCAGCAATGTGCACACTTCCAACACAATTTTATATATATTTGTATCGTCGGAGAAATACACCACCCAATAGCATACAGAACAATATAGAAATCTTTACAAGAGTTCACTAACCAACCTATTATTTGTGCACAGGTGCAGCAAATAATAAAAGGACATACAACAGAGGATACTGTATCATGGTATTACAACAAAATGAGCATCAACTCTTTGTATGTCACTGATTATACGTTGTCTTCTAATGTCATAAATCACCATTTTTTCTCGCATTTTGAATAAAAGCATTATTCTGTACGAACAACGTGCAGGTTTGCGGTGAATATCAAAAAACTGAGAAATGGGCTGAGATTTAAATAAGCAAACCTTAACATCTTGCAACAGTACAAAGATACATAACTAGGCATTTAGCAGAACGATACAGTTTTAAAAAAATTTCTTGGGAGGGGGAGCAGTAAAGTTTTGAAAACCCCAATCGCACAAATCATCTCAAAGCAATTAACACATCTTGCATTACACAATACATTTCATGAATGTATAAGTAATATTTACATTTAGACATATTTACCCATACTAAAATATTTGCATTTATGCATATTTACTCGTACTAAAAGATCTACATTTATATACATATATATATATGTGTGTGTTTGTCTATGTAGACTTTCAAGTCTACTTATGGTCGTATAAGGAATTTTAAATACACACGCTTTCTTGAAGGAACAGATACACTTTTTGTAACAATAGCAGTCTTAATTCGACACAGACTGAAGAGATATGAAGCCTACTCGCTTGCTCCAGTACAAAATACAAGCGATGCAGGGTGTGCCTACTCGCTTATTCCCGTACATACAGACAGCGTACGTGATGGCCAAAAAGCTACTCGCTTGTTCGGTACAGAACAAGCTTTGCAGGGTATGCCTACTCGCTTATTCGCGTACATACAGACAGCGTACGTGATGGCCAAAAAGCCTACTCGCTTGTTCAGTACAGAACACACGCGATGCAGAGTATGCCTACTCGCTTATTCCCGTACATACAGACAGCGTACGTGATGGCCAAAAAGCCTACTCGCTTGTTCGGTACAGAACACAAGCGATGCAGGGTATGCCTACTCGCTTATTTCCGTACATACAGACAGCGTACGTGATGGCCAAAAAGCCTACTCGCTTGTTCGGTACAGAACACTAGAGACGCCGGGGTTAGCCTACTCGCTTGCCCGGTAAAATACGGACAGCTTATATCCAATGCCTTACTCGCATGGAATCCCAGAAGAATGAAAAGCCACATGGACTGCCTTCTCGCAACGGGATATCTTTCTGAACACACAGAACAGTCTCCGAACTCCTCGAGTCACCTCTCTCGCCTCGCTCAGCGGAAATGTCCTACCTATACATCAGACCCTGCAAGAACAGAGAGCGAAGTGTAGGAGAAAGCATTGGTCCCGTCGCCGAGGGGAGGTTTTATGGCGTCCCTCGTGCCTTTGAAGATTTGCCTCAGACCGCCCGGATGGCGATTTAAGACGAATGATCAAAGCCACGAAATACTTCCCCCACGTTGGGGCAATCGACATCAAAATGTGTCAAGAGGCGACGGGGGAGCTGATTCGTTTGTGTGTAGATGCGCCTAGAGAGGGATTGACCAGGGCTCGTGCGCGTCTGTAGCGGCAAGAATTACAAAATGGCGACCCCATATTCGGCCAGCCTGACAAAATCTATGACCTCATAAATGAAAACAGCAAACAAGAGTAATATGCAAGAAAACTTAAACAAATAACTACAAATCACTACACAGTACACACACAAATAAATTTGTATGAAAAATATTATCAAAACACTCATTTTTCAAAGAATTGAGACTAATATAATGAAATTAACTTTTGAATGATTAAAACAGTTAAAGCCTAATCATTATTAATTAAGTATATCAAAGAAAAGCTAAACTACAAATATCGGTACAAATCACTACTCAGTATAGACAAAATTAAAACTTAAATTAAAAAATATTTCCAAAATACTCATTTTTTAAAGAATTGATATTAATATAATGAAATTAACCTTTGAATGACTAAAAAAATAGACGGTTAAAGTCCAATCAATATTAATTAAGTATATGAAAGAAAAGCTAAATAACCAATATACACTACAAATTACTACACAAAAATATATCCCATATAAAAAATATCAAGCACTCATTATTTTTTAAAAGAATTATTAATAACACAATGAATAAAAATTTAACCCTTGAATGTTCTAAAAAACGCAGTGTCTTTAAATTTTGCAATTCTTCATTAGTTTCTCCAGCGGTTTGAACACACTTACGAACTGAAGTCGTACTTTCATCGTCTGTAATGTTAGGTAAATGACAGTTTGAAAAGGGGACTTTTCTCACACGTTGCTACAAGCAGATGCGTTGACCTTTGGCGGTTTTGGTTTGTCCATCTCACTAATATGACGTTTCAAAAACACCATTTTCACTTTTCATAGAGAGAGACAAAGAATTATTGCTGCGTTCCGAAACCATATGGATTTCCACTTTTTCAAAATTTTTAGGCCAATCTCGCGCGAAATGAAATGATTCACCTTTTCCACCACACACATAACAAATTCGTTCGGGTTTATTATTTTGCTCGACAGGGTTACTCAGTGATTCCGTAGGATTATATCGTACTTTTTGAAATAGTTTTTGTTAAGGCCAGGGCTATCTATTCGCGTATTATTGACTTCGGCTAAAGACTTTCCTCTAGATGAATAAAACAAATCACATTCTCTCCCTAATTCATTGAGCTTAAACCAATTTTGACCTTTTCGAATACCAATATGTTCCCTAGTTTTAAAATCTAGTATTTCGTACAATTTATCAGAAACTATTTATCAGTACAATTTATCAGAAAGATCACACAATTTCTTAAAATCATCAACTTCCCTTATCTGGCAATAGTAATCGAAAGTCGCACTTAAACGCGAAGAGAATTGAACGTGTGATTCATAGGATTTCTCGACGCATTTTTAAAATTACTTAAAACATTCGCGCGGCGTTGGCTGAAATTCCTTTAAAATTAATGCTTTTAATTTATCATAATCAGCAATTTCTTGTTCGGTAGCGTAAGCTAAAACATTGTTACCTTTTTCTCCTAATAGGTTAATTAGTACTTCCGATTTCACCTTAACGGGTACGTTTTTGGTACTAAAAGCTTTTTCAAGCGACTTGGAAAAACAAATACAGAACTTCCGGTTTCTGAGGGATAGCTATTGTTAACGTTTTGACACTCCTAATCAAAGTCTCTAAATTATCCGATTCTGGTTCAGAATCCCTAAACACAGAACGATTTGAAATTTCACTAGGACCAGGTAATTGTAGTTTAAGCTCGATCTCCTTCTCGAGTCGAGCTAATTTTGTCTTTCCAAGTTTAATTAGTGACTGCTCTGCAGCGGTTTTAGCCTTTTATCCTCCACGGTCAATTGCCGCTGCTAGTTGCTGGGCGACCAGCATGGTCGCTTTTAGTTTTATATTTTTCTTTTGCAAAACAACTCAACTGAAAGTAACATATGTAAGGGATGTTACCATTAATTGTCATCATAAATATACGTTGTTAAGGGGTATTCTCTATAAGGCTGATTCTAAAACATCATGATTAAAAAATGTGAATTTCCATTACGTAAGACTTCTCAGTCATACCCAACACCAATGATTTTATAAATTACATCCCTCTCTGTATGTACTATTTTTCAAAAGTAGGATATATACACTTTATCGTTACATCAAATAAGAAATTGTTGGGGAAAACATTCTTAACTTAAAAATGGAGTAAAAATTTAGCGAGTACTAAAATATAGCGTGGATTACATCACTCTCTGTATGTACTATTGTTCAGAATTCAGATATCTACACTTAATCATAACAAATAATAAATTGTTGGGAAAATGTATTCACTTATAAAATGGAGTAAATATTCAGCAAGTGCTGAAAAAGGTGTAGAAAATTAACTATTACTGGCTATCGGTTGCTATGCCGGCGACTATTAAGCCTAACCTCGCTATCATAATATACGCTCTCTCTTTCACGTTTCTCTCTTAATGAATTACTTCTTCTTCGCTTTCTTTCTTAAGACTGTTCCCAATTTTCACTTGATCGTGCAGCTCACTTTCAAGCATTCCTGATTTCAGTACATAAATCCATGTTGACACGCGGTTGCAAATTACGGACGGCCGCTAATGTTTACATCTGGCAGTTGCAGCCGTTGCCATTCGGGGTGTAGAAATATCGTCGATTTTTGTGCCGCATACCTACGCGTTTTATATATAGATACCACGAACAAATTCAGGGTCGGTTTTGAAAGTGTCAGAATTTTCAATCAAAGTTTTGATTTCTACCACTTTCGCTTTTGTGCCGCATACCTACGCGTTTTATATATAGATACCACGAACAAATTCAGGGTCGGTTTTTTGAAAGTGTCAGAATTTTCAATCAAAATTTTGATTTCTACCACTTTCGCTTCAGCCGGCACCGTCTGGCCAAGATCTTCTGCGACTAACCTCGATTCCAGTTTTTTTAGATTACTGAACATACTCATCATGTTCATACAAAATTGTACCTTACTTCTGCTTTCAAAATACCACTGTTTGTCCATCTCGGCACTTTACTTCTGTTTTCAAAGATGCCGTTAGTCCATCCGGGCACTTTACTTCTGCTTTCAAAGATGCCGTTAGTCCATCCCGGTCGAGCCCCCAAGTATTGTAGACTTTTAAGTCGACTTATCATGGTCGTCTAGGGAATTTTAAATACACACGCTTTCTTCAAGGAACAGACACACTTTTTGCAATAATAGCAGTCTTAATTCGACACAGACTGATGAAGCTTGAGAGCCTACTCGTTTGCTCTGGTACAAAACACAAGAGATGCCGGGTAAGCCTACACGCTTATTCCCGTACAAACAGACAGCGTATGTGATGCCCGAAAAGCCTACTCGCTTGTTCAGTACAGAACACTAGAGACGCCGGGGTTAGCCTACTCGCTTGCCCGGTACAATGCCTTATTCGCATGGAATCCCAGAAGAAGAATGAAAAGCCACACCGCCGACTGCAAGAAACCCTACTCCCAACGGGGTATGGGCCTGTTCACATAGGAGTCCGTTGCGTTGCTTTAAGGAAAAGATGACGTTCAGACGAAAGTAAACCAATCATAGGCGTTAAAAATTTCATTGCTAATCGTTTGGAGGCATATTATTGGTTTATTTTCGTCTCAACGTCATCTTTTCCTTAACGCAACGCAACGGACTCCTCTGTGAACAGGCCCTAAATCTCCGAACTCCTTAGCGGAAAGCTCCTACGTATACATCAGAGAGGGCTCGTGCGCGCCAACAATTACACAATCGGCCAGCCTCACAACAGGAAAGCAGCAAACAAGAGTTATAGCAAAGAAAAGTTAAACAACAGTGCAAATCGCTACGCACACAAATCAATTTGTATGAAAAATACTATCAAAACACTCATATTTCAAAGAATTGGGACTAATTGAATGAAATTAACTTTTGAATGATTCAAACAGTTCAAGCCTAATTCTTATTAATTAAGTATATCAAAGAAAGGCTAAACTGCAATTATCAGTAGAAATCTCTCTCATAGCTCTGAACACTCTCTCTGAACTCCTCCTCGAGTCAGAGGTCGTTCACCTCGCTCGGCTGAACTATCCTACACCGCATTTACACAGTCGCCGTGTCTCCACCCCAATTCGGGAGCGATTGTCTGGCACGAGTGAAAGTTGCCCGAATGTGTAAATGCGGCTCTACCTGCAGGATGTGGGTGTGATTGACTCGTCTTACTTAAAAACGCTAAGAACTCATTTATTAAAAAAGAACGTTGATATGATGCGGTACTTACAGATGAAGAAACTTGCGACAAAACTGGATTGTCGACTCCACAGCACTTGACTCTGCTGCTTATCCACGCGCTCTGCTTCCTACTGCACGTGTGTCTCCTTCACGAGAGCTCAAGGTCACTTCTAAATTTTTTGTTTGTCCTCGTCATTTAAATAAAAATTAAAAATATAAAAAAACTATACTTGACTTTGGCAAGGCCAAAAAAAATTTAAAAATTTTATAAAATAAAATAAAAACCTATTTTCTATCCTTAAACTTTCTTCTAGCTTTCTTCTAACTTTGTCTCTGAGCAAATCCTTTGGCTTTGCTCATTTTCGTAGTTATTGAACTCATGGATTCTGAACCTTATCTCTCTATCCAATCGCTTTTCTTTCTTCTCTCTCATCTTGCCAATTGAAATCCAGCTTACAGACAGCCATTGACTCCACCCCCACCAGTGAATCATCTCGAGGATCCAGGAGACATCCAATGAGAACTGTTCTTTTCACCCTCCATAGTTCTGACCAAAAGACTCACAGCTTCACTTTTTGTGTTGCATTTTCCTGAACATTTGACGATACTCTAAAACTTTCATTCTCTTTTCTGTGGAATTTCTGCTCTTCGATGATATTATTATGAAATATCTGTGTTTGAAGGCGCTGGCTTAGGCAACACAGTTAGCCATATGGTCCTATGGTCACTTCGTTCCTGTACTCCGCTAGACGAATGCCCCGAGCGAGTGATTGCCTGAGTACGAATCGAACTGCCGAGTACCCGGGAAACGTCCGCTTGCGTCACTCGGTGTTCGCCTTCTTCCATTCGCAACGTGTGGTGTCAGCGCTCGGCCATCGACGTGTGAGGTGCAACACACAACTAAGGAAAAGAAAGACTAAAAAAAAAGAACTGATTAAAAGCAAAGAGCAAAAAAAAAACTTCGGAAAGCATTGATCCCAGGTTACAACTCTGTCTGACCAGGGTTTCATTTTGTAGAGGGGAGCAACGGAGCTTGTATTGACGTCGATATTGTGAAGATGTTCGGTCTAGTCTGTCCACGTATCATCTCTTTTCCCTGAACCATGGGGTGCAGGAATTCTACTTCGAGGGGTTTTAAGTTCTCCATGTTGATGGATTTGCTGACGGGGCTGTTGCACAAGAATTACAAAATGGTCACCCCACATACAGAGATCAGGATTATAAAAGCATATAACACATCTTACATTCCATTATACATTTCATAAATGTATAACTGATATTTACACACACACATATATATGAATTCAGAGACCAGGACTATAAAAGCAATCAACACAACTTACGTTCCATAATACATTTCATAAATGCATAAGTAATATTTACATTTGTACACATTTGCTCATACTAAAATAATATTTGCATTCATACAGATTTACTCATACTAATAATATTTAGATTTATACATATGTGCACATACTAAAAGAATATTTACATTTATACATATTCACTGATGCTAAAATAATATTTACTCATAGAGAAAGTCGTTCGCACTTTATGGAAAAGATTTTATAATTTATTTTTGTCGTTTGCATTTTGAGATAAAAATTTGGCAACTTCAGAATAATCGTCTGCTACTGTTTTGTTTTGATTGGAATGTAAAATAAAAGATTTATTTTGAAAATGGTTCCTAAAATTGACAGATGGCTCAAATGTTACGTAACTGCGCTTTCCGAGGACAAATATTCGTATCAACAAATTTTAAAGAGGTGTAAAAAGCGCGGTTATGGCATTTCAAAAAGTACATATTTATAATATATTGAATTTGAAAGGAAAAATAACGTTTAACGTAAAAATGAAAACATGACCGCGAAACTTCATTCTAAGACTGTTCGTACGCAGGTAAATATCAAGAAAGTGAAATCTCTGATCCTAAAAGAAAATCCGCTGACTCAAAGATCCATTGCATCGAAACTAGGAATGTCTTCTGACACTAAGTAAAATCATTCATAAACATTTGAAGTTAAAAAACATGTTTAAACCTAAATGTTGCGTCACCATGGATTTTAATGATGCGTCACCATGGACTTTAGAAAAACTAAGATGACGTAACCGAGATTTAAATGGCAACGAGCAAGAAAAGAATTTTGTTGTAATGTTAGTTGTTTAAGGTGTCTGTCTTGTATGTCGAAATGAAAGATAAAAAGAACATGTTTTCCTTCTGACAGTGTTTTAGGAGCTTAAAGGAACGGATATAGCTCGGCAAAGTGGCACTATACATTGTTTCTAGTTGCTACGTAACCGGAACAGGGACTGTCATTTTTGCTAACTTATGAAGCAAATTAGCGTCATTATCATGTATTTATAATGACGTAGCTTTTGATTCCGATTTATCAAGTTCATCTAAATTGATCTAGTTAAGGATACTGCAATAAGGAAATATGTATTATTTATGAAGCTGAATGTACTAAAGATCTCAAATATTTTGTTTGAATTAAAAATAAGCTTGCCGTCTTTAGTACATATTATGGATGCAGTAATAAAAATTAAACGTTCTACTGTTAGAACCCAAACAACAAAATTACTTAAGAGAATAGAAACAAAACTTGAAGAAAATACTTATTCTGAAGATGAACTTGATGAATTTCTTGCTGAATTGGATCTTAAAAAACAAGAATTAAATGAATTAGATAGTCAAATATTTGCTAATATTAAAGTGGATGACGTGGAATCTGAAGTTTTGAAATGTGATGAGTACAACACAAGTATAATTGGAATATAGTACAAAAGTTAAGAAAGCGATTGCTAGATTACAAAACCAAAATGATTCCAGTTTGACTGTAGATCAGAAAGAGGAGAAGGAGGTAAGTCGCTCGTTCGAATCCCCTTACGTAAAACTCCCTCGACTCACAATTGAAAAATTTAATGGTGATCCGTCAGATTGGCAGAGATTTTACGATCAATTTGATTCAGCGATAAATAAAAATTCAGAAATTTCTAATGTCGATAAATTTAATTATCTCGGATCTTATTTGACAGGTGTGGCGTCTGACGCGATTAAAGGTTTAAGCTTAACGAGTAATAACTATCGGGCTGCTATTGAAATTTTAAAGGAAAGGTTTGGAAAAAAAGGGTAGTTGTTCATTGTCATTTAAATAAGCTTTTGTATTTAACTCCTGTTAAGAAATCGAATGATATATTTGCTCTTAGAAAGTTGTTGGATACATGTGAAACCGAAATTAGGAATTTAGACGCGTTAGGCATAAAATCTAACAATTACGGTTCCCTGCTTTGCCCAATATTGATTAAATTTTTACCGCAGGATATCGCTTTATAAATTGCAAAACAGTGCGATTCAGACGAGAATTGGGATGTTTCAAGGGTGCTTGATATTTTGAAAAAGGAAGTAACATACAGGGAGAAAGCTAAAGTTTTGTTTCGTGATAGTCGCGACAGGGAATTTAGTACTCAATTGAGCTCTTCGCTAAATACAAGAAATGAAAGGCCTCTAAATAATAAGAATGTATCAAAATATCCAACTACGTCAAATTTGTTAAATGATACTGGTAAAAGTTATAATTTATGTGTTGCTTGTACTGACGGAAAACATTTTTTGACTGAATGTAAGGTGTTTGCTAATTACCCATTAAGAGAAAAAAAGGATTTCTTATTGAAATATGGATTTTGCTTCAAATGCTTAAAGCGAGGGCATACCAGCGAATTTTGTAAATTTGCGAATTTTTTTGTTTGTTTGCGAATTTCTCTGTCTCGAGATTATTTATGTAACTTTGAGGTTTATGACCAAGAGATAATCTGTTCCAATATTCCTAAAATTTAGAATGGTCCTTGGATTAAAGAAGCACAGCAGTATGGGATAAAACTTTCAGATTTTGAAGGTTTTAATAAAACTCTCGAGGGCCATAACAAAATTGATATACTTATTGGTGCAGACATTTATGGCAAGTTTTTGACAGGGAAATTTAAAATATTATCAAGTGGATTAGCTGCAGTAGAAACACTTTTGGGATGGACTTTAATGGGTAAGATTCCTCAAACTAGATGTAATAGTGGCAGTTCTATGCTTGTAGTCTCATTATTCGCAAAGAATGAAAAAATAAGGGAGTTAGATCTTTTAGGCATAAGGGAACCCGCAGAAAGTAAAAGAAGAGATGATTTAAATAAGGAAACATTAGCTGTGTTTAATTCAACAGTTAAGAGGGATTCGAACGGGAGGTATATTATTCTTCCCTGGCTTAAAGATCATCCTCCGATACCCTCAAATCGTAAATTAGCAAAAAAAAAGTGCTGTCAACTGTGAGATCATTGAAAGCATCCGGGTATTTAGAGGCTTATCAAAAGGTGTTTAAGGACTGGTCAAATGAAGGTATTATTAAGAAGGAAATGGATTCAGATGACGATGGCCATTTTTTACCTCATAGAGCTGTGATACGGCAGCATGCTACAACACCTGTACGTCCTGTTTTTGACGCTTCCGCGAAGGAAAAGCAGTCCATTTCGTTAAATGATTGTCTCGCAAAGGGTCCTAATTTAATTGAATTAATACCTTCAATATTACATAGATTTCGAAAAGGAAAGTTAGGACTAAGTGCTGACATAAAAAAGGCTTTTTGTCAAATTAGTTTGACCAAAAATGATCAAAAATTTGTAAAATTTCTGTGGCATGAAGACGGTGACTGTAGCAAATTACAAGTGTATAAACACTGCCGCGTAGTTTTTGGTATAAATGCTTCTCCCTTTTTATTAGCAGCTACTTTAACTCATTTATTAGATAGAATTGAAGAACCACTTAAAAGGATAGCTGATAAACTTACAACGTCCTTTTAACTGCGTTACAAGCGTAGACAATACAGAAGAGTTGCGAGAATTCATAAAGACATCAAGGAAGATCTTATCGTCGGCCCAGTTTGATTTACGAGGTTGGCAGTTTACACAAACTGATGAGAAAATTTATCAGAGGAAGATTTCCTCGACGATGTGGCTGCAGAGTCCGAAGAAAATTATGATGTAGCAGTCTTGGGGTTGATTTGGAATAAGAAAGATGACACGATCAGATTGATGCCTTCACCCAACGACAAAGAAGAATGCAAAACCATTACGAAGAGATCCGTACATTCTATAATTAATAAAGTGTTTGATCCTATTGGTTTTACAGCTCCAGCGACTTTAATGCCAAAATTGATGTTGCAAAAATGTTGGAAGGATAAATTTAATTGGGACAGTGCTTTACCAGAAGAAATGGCAAAACCTTTTACAAAATGGGAAGAACAACTGGATTTATTGAGAAACATAAAAATTCCTCGTAAACTTTCAGAAATTGATCTAAGCAACAGTGAAAAACAGCTGCATGTGTTCTTCGACAGTAGCAAAGTTGCTTATGCCACATGCATTTTCTTAAGAATGCAAAATGGGGACGATATATCTTGTCAACTTGTACAAGCAAAGACGAGAGTGGCTCCATTGAAAGAAGTTACCCGTTTGGAGTTACTTGCTTTGTTTGATTGGATCAAGACTAGCAGGTACTATTATCAAAGAACTGAATATTCATAATTTGAAAACTTTTTACTGGACAGATGCCAAAAACGCCCTGTACTGGATAAAGAATGACGGTGGCTGGGCTACTTTTGTACAAAATAGGGTGACAGAAAGTTAACCGATGTTGATGATTGGAATCATGTGCCTGGTCATCTTAATCCAGCCGACTTACCTTCAAGAGGTTGTTCCCCTGATGCCTTAAAAAAATCCCAGTGGTGGAATGGACCAGACTGGTTGAAAAAGAATCACGAATTTTGGCCTAAAAGTGACATCCTTCCAGATGCCGAAGTTATTGCTTCAGAAAAAAGAAAGACCGTTATAACAGCTCTAAATGTCTCCGGCCAAGAATTTGATATTTATGAAAATTATTCTTCACATAAAAAGATGCTAAAAGTAACGGCCTGGCTTCTTAGATTTTGTGAAAACACTAAGCAATCGAAAGAAAATCGTCTATTAACTGACTTAACGGTTGAAGAACTCAATAAAGCAGAACATGTGGTGCTAAAATATGTCCAAAGGAAATGCTTTCCTGGGGAATCTAAAAAATTGTTTAACTTTTCAACTTTTGTTGATGAGAGGGGGTTGATTAGAATTTATAAATTTCTATAATTAATAAAGTGTTTGATCCTATTGGTTTTACAGCTCCAGCGACTTTAATGCCAAAATTGATGTTGCAAAAATGTTGGAAGGATAAATTTAATTGGGACAGTGCTTTACCAGAAGAAATGGCAAAACCTTTTACAAAATGGGAAGAACAACTGGATTTATTGAGAAACATAAAAATTCCTCGTAAACTTTCAGAAATTGATCTAAGCAACAGTGAAAAACAGCTGCATGTGTTCTTCGACAGTAGCAAAGTTGCTTATGCCACATGCATTTTCTTAAGAATGCAAAATGGGGACGATATATCTTGTCAACTTGTACAAGCAAAGACGAGAGTGGCTCCATTGAAAGAAGTTACCCGTTTGGAGTTACTTGCTTTGTTTGATTGGATCAAGACTAGCAGGTACTATTATCAAAGAACTGAATATTCATAATTTGAAAACTTTTTACTGGACAGATGCCAAAAACGCCCTGTACTGGATAAAGAATGACGGTGGCTGGGCTACTTTTGTACAAAATAGGGTGACAGAAAGTTAACCGATGTTGATGATTGGAATCATGTGCCTGGTCATCTTAATCCAGCCGACTTACCTTCAAGAGGTTGTTCCCCTGATGCCTTAAAAAAATCCCAGTGGTGGAATGGACCAGACTGGTTGAAAAAGAATCACGAATTTTGGCCTAAAAGTGACATCCTTCCAGATGCCGAAGTTATTGCTTCAGAAAAAAGAAAGACCGTTATAACAGCTCTAAATGTCTCCGGCCAAGAATTTGATATTTATGAAAATTATTCTTCACATAAAAAGATGCTAAAAGTAACGGCCTGGCTTCTTAGATTTTGTGAAAACACTAAGCAATCGAAAGAAAATCGTCTATTAACTGACTTAACGGTTGAAGAACTCAATAAAGCAGAACATGTGGTGCTAAAATATGTCCAAAGGAAATGCTTTCCTGGGGAATCTAAAAAATTGTTTAACTTTTCAACTTTTGTTGATGAGAGGGGGTTGATTAGAATTTATAAATTTCTATAATTAATAAAGTGTTTGATCCTATTGGTTTTACAGCTCCAGCGACTTTAATGCCAAAATTGATGTTGCAAAAATGTTGGAAGGATAAATTTAATTGGGACAGTGCTTTACCAGAAGAAATGGCAAAACCTTTTACAAAATGGGAAGAACAACTGGATTTATTGAGAAACATAAAAATTCCTCGTAAACTTTCAGAAATTGATCTAAGCAACAGTGAAAAACAGCTGCATGTGTTCTTCGACAGTAGCAAAGTTGCTTATGCCACATGCATTTTCTTAAGAATGCAAAATGGGGACGATATATCTTGTCAACTTGTACAAGCAAAGACGAGAGTGGCTCCATTGAAAGAAGTTACCCGTTTGGAGTTACTTGCTTTGTTTGATTGGATCAAGACTAGCAGGTACTATTATCAAAGAACTGAATATTCATAATTTGAAAACTTTTTACTGGACAGATGCCAAAAACGCCCTGTACTGGATAAAGAATGACGGTGGCTGGGCTACTTTTGTACAAAATAGGGTGACAGAAAGTTAACCGATGTTGATGATTGGAATCATGTGCCTGGTCATCTTAATCCAGCCGACTTACCTTCAAGAGGTTGTTCCCCTGATGCCTTAAAAAAATCCCAGTGGTGGAATGGACCAGACTGGTTGAAAAAGAATCACGAATTTTGGCCTAAAAGTGACATCCTTCCAGATGCCGAAGTTATTGCTTCAGAAAAAAGAAAGACCGTTATAACAGCTCTAAATGTCTCCGGCCAAGAATTTGATATTTATGAAAATTATTCTTCACATAAAAAGATGCTAAAAGTAACGGCCTGGCTTCTTAGATTTTGTGAAAACACTAAGCAATCGAAAGAAAATCGTCTATTAACTGACTTAACTGTTGAAGAACTCAATAAAGCAGAACATGTGGTGCTAAAATATGTCCAAAGGAAATGCTTTCCTGGGGAATCTAAAAAATTGTTTAACTTTTCAACTTTTGTTGATGAGAGGGGGTTGATTAGAATTTATAAATTTCTATAATTAATAAAGTGTTTGATCCTATTGGTTTTACAGCTCCAGCGACTTTAATGCCAAAATTGATGTTGCAAAAATGTTGGAAGGATAAATTTAATTGGGACAGTGCTTTACCAGAAGAAATGGCAAAACCTTTTACAAAATGGGAAGAACAACTGGATTTATTGAGAAACATAAAAATTCCTCGTAAACTTTCAGAAATTGATCTAAGCAACAGTGAAAAACAGCTGCATGTGTTCTTCGACAGTAGCAAAGTTGCTTATGCCACATGCATTTTCTTAAGAATGCAAAATGGGGACGATATATCTTGTCAACTTGTACAAGCAAAGACGAGAGTGGCTCCATTGAAAGAAGTTACCCGTTTGGAGTTACTTGCTTTGTTTGATTGGATCAAGACTAGCAGGTACTATTATCAAAGAATTCATCATATCCAGTATTATCATATCCAGTACAGGGATATCCAGTACTGGATATTATCCAGTACAGATCCAGTACTGATATATCCCTGTACTGGATATTTTCATATCCAGTACAGGGCGTTTTTGGCATCTGTCCAGTAAAAAGTTTTCAAATTATGAATATTCAGTTCTTTGATAATTCCGTACCAGAATTTCGATGAGAAAAGATTCAGAAAATTTCAGATATCCAGTAATTCTACCCGCAAAACATAACATAACATCTAGAATAATTGAAGAAAGGCACCAAGAAATGGATCATGCAGGAGTACAAATTCTTATGTCAAGTTTGAGGGAACAATTTTGGATAATTAGATGTAGGAAGACAATTAGAAAGATTCTGCAAAGATGCATTCAATGCCAAAGATTCTCATCAAAAACAGCTGAAGTGCTGAGTGCTCCGCTTCCGGAAAATAGAGTACAAGATGCCGGTGTATTTGAAGTCGTTGGAGTAGACCTCTGCGGACCTTTATTTCTGAAAGATGGACAGAAATGCTGGATTGTATTATACACTCGCGCCATTTACAGAGGGATACACTTGGAGTTAACAACTTCTCTATCAGCTGAAAACTTCCCAACGTTAAGACGCTTCATTGCGAGAAGAGGTCGACCACATGTCATATACAGTGATAATGGAACCAATCTAGTTGCTGCTAACAAAGAACTAAATTCTATAGATTGGAAACAAATAGAAGATTACGCAGCTGTGAGAAGAATTCACTGGAAGTTCAACCCTCCCTCGGCGCCGTGGTGGGGGGGGGGGGCTTCTGGGAACGTTTAATACGAATGATAAAAGCGATTTTGAAGCGAGTTCTTGGAAAAGCTCACCTTGGCTACGAAGAGCTATACACCATAATTTGTGACACAGAAAGTATAGTGAATGCGAGACCACTAACATATGTATCGGAAGATCCAAATGACCTAACACCTCTCACACCCGAAATGTTTTTGAAGGACATACGTGAAACCGGTGTTCCAGATTTGGACTTAGTTGATAAAACCAAGTTAAAAAAGAGATTTACATACCGGCAAAAATTAAGAGAAGATCTCCGTCAACGATTTCGCAATCAATATTTGAGAACTCTTCGTAAATTTTCACTAGTTAAAAAATCTACTAAAATTAAAGAAGTAGATTTAGTATTAATCAAAGATGACAATCTGAAACGTCTTCAGTGGCCGATGGCTAGAGTCTTGAAGATGTATAAAGGTAGAGATGGACAGTTTCGTGTAGTAAGACTCAAAACAAAAAATGGTGAACTATTGCGTCCATGCCCGTTTGTGCCCTTTAGAACTTTGTGATGAGAAAGCTCCACCTAGACCACAACAGCAAACCAGATATGGTCGTGTCCCGCAACCAGTGCAGCGGCTTGGTGTGGACCCTGAGAATCTTGGTTGAGTCCTGCCTTGCTCAAGGTGGGGAGAATGTTGCGTCACCATGGACTTCAGAAAAACTAAGATGACGTATAACACTCTTGTAACCGAGATTTAAATGATTGCTTGCAACGAGCAAGAAAATAATTTTGTTATATATGTGTAATGTTAGTTCTTTAAGGTGTCTTGTGTTGTGTTCTTTAAGGCTGTCTTGTGTTGTGTTCGTGTTCTTGTATGTCGAAATAAAAGATAAAAAGAACGGCTTGACATGTTTTCCTTCTGACAGTAGGCTATGCATACGTTTTTAGGAGCTTAAAGGAACGGATATAGCTCGGCAAAGTGGCAGTCGAGAAGCACTATACAGGTAAAATACATTGTTTCTAGTTGCTACGTAACACTAAATTTCATCTACTTTTGCCAAAGCATATTGCTGAAAAAAAACACAAATTGTAGGAAATTATATAAAAAACACCTAGCTGCTGAAAAATGAAAATTTGTAGTAACACTCGATGAGGCATTGGTGCATTTAAGTGACTAGTAAAAAAAGATCAATTTTCTATTGCTCAACTGACGGGGATGACAGTACGAAATGGCCTCGTAAATGTACAGAAAAGTTCCCAAAGTGATTCATGATAGTTGCAGGATTTTGTTACAACGGCAAATTAAAAATCAAAAAAGTCTCAAGTAAAGCCAAAACTAATTCACCCTATTATCAGCAGAATATTTTAGAACCAATTTTTGAAGAAAAAATTCCAGTATTATATGGAAAGGACATTGATAAAGTTCAGCTTCATATGCGCAAAGCCTCTAGTCACACCCTTAAATCAACTGCCGCTTAGCAAAGAAAGAATCAGAAACAGGAACAAAGTGTATCCCATTTAATGAAATACCTGTAAAATCACCTGACGCTTCTCCAATGGACTTTTGCGCTGTTGGTTTATTAAAACGAGCCTTTGGAAAACGGTCCAAGAGGAATGGGGTAAAATTGACATGACAGTACTAAGAAAAAGTTTACTTTCCTGGAAAATCCGAGCTAGAGCTATTGTCAAGAACCATGGCTATCAGATAGAAGCAAATCGTGGCAAAAAAGACGGCATTTATACATAAAACTTAACTATCAAAATCGTTTCCATAAAGTGCGAACGACCATCTCTAAATACATATTTACATTTCCTACACCTTTGAATTATATTTGCATTCTACACATACATGCATTTTAGTGCATTTTAACAATTACATTCTTTTCATCTCTTAATTTTTTAGCTTCATGAATATAATCTAAGTAACAAGGAGCGAGGATATCTTTGGTTCAGGAAACAATCAATATAAAATCTTGTGAGATTATTTTCTATGTGTGTACCAAGAAATCGTCTCTATCTATTCTTTCCAATTTTATTCACACAACAAATAAACAATAGTTTCTTTTGGAAATGTGTAGTTGGCCTTGATTTTCGAAATAATACAGGGAGTCAGAAGTAATCAGAAAGTCAGTATACATTTGAAAAAGTAGTAATTCACGGAATAATGTAGGTAGAGAGGTAAAAATTGACACACATGCTTGGAATGACATGTAACCACAAAAAAAAGTTCAAAAAATGGCCAACAGATGGTGCTGGACAGCAAAACGTCAGTGACGCTGCATGAGAATCGCGTATAAAAGGAGCTGTGCATTTTCCTGAACTGTTGATGCTATTCTACGAACTTTCAGTACTCATTTCGGTGGTACTTCCGCTCTCCGCTGACATTCTCCTGAAATATCTGTGTTTGAAGGCGTTGGCCTAGGTAACACAGTTAGCCAATTGTTCCTATGGTCCTGTGGAGGGAATCAGATGCACCAGCAATCGCAGCATGTTGACGTTACCAGAAAAGGCACTGTTAGTGAAGCTGTACTATCAGAATGGGGAATCTGCTACTGCAGCTTTACGATCCTAATGGCATTCGAAAGGGTAAATGTCCTATTACAATCGCAGCTCTGAAGAGAATGATTTTGAAGTTCACGATGGACCGACATCAATAGGGATGCTAAAAGACAACATCCAACGCCAATGTCTCACCATAAATAGAGATATGCTGTACAGTGCTGTTCACAATATTGTCCCTCGACTATAGCTATTGATGAGGAATGACGGTCGAAATGTTGAGCATTTGTTCTCAAGAACATCATCTTTGCTTTGTCATAATTTGTTATGCTAATTATTGCTTTTCTTATCACATGAAGCTCCATCTGTCGGCCATTTTTTGAACTTTTTTTAGTGGTTGCAATATAACCCCATGTCATTCCAAGAATGTGTGTCAATTTTTACCTCTCTACCTACATTATTCCATGAATTATTACTTTTTCAAATGTATACTGACTTTCTGATCACCCTGTATATGTGGTTCGTGTTGATAACTTTAATTTTATTACTTTTTTTTTGTCAATGGCCCAAAATTTTTCTTCTTAGTATACTTTCCTCCGGAGTAACGTCACTACAAGATGAAGGACATTTAATTTCTACTGTTCCACCATCGTGGATATGTCCGTTTGGTATAGCTGCTAAAAATGGAAATTTTTCGTCGATAAATAGCCCACTAGGCTTCATATCGACGTGATGCCATTTTGATGTTCATTTTTTTTCAGTTCGTCCACAGCATTTTTTTTCATGTTTTTGCCATATTCATGCCGTTGGATTCGAAATTACTATACAATTTTTTTTTAGCAATATTGCCACATGTCGTCTGAGGCAGTTTATTGCAAACAAATGTATGAAATACGTTGAAAAAGATAGCCTGAAATTAGCCAGTGATTAATACAGATACTCCAACAAATCACGTAGCTAAGCACGTAGAAACCTAGTCTGCAGTTCTAAAATTTATATCCTGTCAGCTGAAAACTTTTGCGCTCATCTCGCCAGGCTCCAGTCCCCTAGGGATGCGATATCGATGTCGATGTCTTCAAAACATCGATGTTTTAAACATCGATTTATTGAAGCCGATGTTTTTTTAACATCGATGTTTTGTGCTCGATGTTTTACGTTGTCTCGATGTTTTTTTTTTAATGAAAAAGTACCATAATAAAAAAAAAATTACCACGTAGTATAATTTTCACACTCAGTAAATGTAAGTCTGAATTCTGAAAAGGACGAATACAAAAGGGGGGAGCGATTCCTTAGCAAACAGACAAATGACAATCAACAACAATAAACCAATCAGAGCGCTTTGAATGTTCCTGACACTAGAAAACATTCCATGGGGTTTTATTTTACAAATAGTATATTATTGTGACTCTTTCAAGATTAAATTAAATTAAAGCAGTTTACAGAAAACGACTTTCCAGCAAAGGAGACGACCTAAAATTGACCCCCAAAACAACCTCTCCACAATCATAAATACAACTTGCTGCCATAGAATTAAACTGAGGGCAAATGAAAAATAACACTTAAATTCAAATGACCAAAAGAAAAGGCTTGACAATTATATTTTTAAACTTAACAACAATTTATTCAGACCTTACATGATTTAACGTTACAATAATTTTTTTTTGTTTTACCCTTAAGACTATCCTCATCATAAATTAAATCTGCACTTATCCATTTACTTATATATATATATAATAATCACAATGGTTACACACACATATTACATAAGAACGGATGGCTGGTGACCTGTAGGTTTTTAACACTTTATATGAGCTCAATATAATTATAATAGAATTAAATTTAATATTACCTCAGTCGACTGTAGGCTAAAAAAAATTGAGAGGGAAATGTAAGGAAAGGAAGAAAAGAAAACAAAAAATAGAAATTGCAGGCTCCATAGCTGCTTCAATGACCAGGGAATACTTCAATTTTCCGGGATCGGACGGAGAGACGCTGAAGGGGTAAAACGGCCAAACGCTCCGAAGTCACGACAGTACTCCCTCCGTTTTTCTACACCACCCCCTCCGAAGAAAAAACCCGCGAAGGGGAAAACTTTTTTTTTACACCTCTCGCCTGCGCGTAGGAATGAAAGACGTAAAATAGTTCTTATCGGCTCCTTGCGTTACGGGCATACAACCACCTTAACTCTGGAATGCCCTGGCCCTTCTTGGATGTTAGAGGCTGAATTATTTTTTTCATGCATTGGTACTTGGCTGTTTTTCCTTTATTAATAAGCTGCGGAGGAACTCGCCTTCTTCAGGTGTTGTATCCCACCGCGGAAGAAAAAAACTCCTCCTCGAGCCGGCCTGAGTGCAGAATCACTTAACATTCCTTTGGGCTGTGTTTTTGGTACGAAGCTTGATGGACACTCCGAGATCCCACGGGGTCCTGCGAAAGCGTAAGACAAAAAATGGCAAGGAAGGAGGTATAGAGTTACCGTGGCATAGATTTTGAAAAGAAAAAGGTAACTCTAAGGAAAACCGAGTTTAGGGAAAGAAAAGGGGTTTTACCAAATATCTAATTTTATATTATTAAATTAAATTTTACAAAACAACCTTATACAGCCATCCAATAGAATAATCCAGCCACCTTACATTATATCTATAAATATACACATATCATAACAGAGAAAGACGTGATATTATAAATAAAACATACAGTCTTACATTAACCATAACAACATCCCTCTTGTACGAAAAAAAAAATCTTTTAACGAAGGGAAAAAAATTTTTTTCACTCTCCCCTTACAGAGACAAAAATAATTTTTAAAAACTTAAAGAAGTCATGTTGGGTATTCGTACACATATGTTGTAAAAAACAAATGGAACACTAACATAAGATACACACTTCGATTGTCTAAGACTTAAAAACTTTTACATCTGAGAGAAAGTTCTCTACAACCAAAGTTTCCAACTGAAACAGTAGCTTACTCGTTAGCCTGCCTGAACTAGGAACAACCTAGCTGAAGAGGCAACAACCTGATCACGCAAGCCACTAACTGCGATTGATTTTACTTAAAAAATTTACACATTACGTTTCCAAAATACAAAAAAAAACTACACATTACATTTTAATTACAACAAAACAATACGTTACCACAAGGCGCAGAAGAAGAGTGTCCTTAAACGTGCAAATATATACACCTCAAACAGCTTTCACTCTTGGGACTAGCGTGGAGTGCATGGACATGACGTTATGAAGTTCCCAAAGGGAAAAAAGAAGACAAGATCGGGACTTTACAGTACATGCAGGGTGACTTGGCAAGCATGCATTGCCTTACAAAGGATGATACAATAAATTTGTGCAAATATGTTGGTAGTTGGACACATTCTTCTTCTTCTTCTTCTTAAGATGTAACAGCCAGCGAATCTTTATTTATTTATTTATTTATTTTTCGCTGCATACACAACTGCTATTTAATAGTCCTTATCCTATCTTGTGTGTATTAGCTGACCGCTGAGTCTTTTCGTTGTCACGGCTGAATTCGCATCCGCACGGATTACATTTCATCCAGTTTTTTTTTTTACAATTCTCTGGGGAAAACACAATGCAAACTATAAACAAAATTTTCTATAGAATACTTTACACAAAAAAAAACCTTTGTTCTATCAAAAGACCAAGTGGAGACACCTTGACATGTGGTAACATACACAACAATTCACTTTTACTATTATTTTTTTTCGGATAATTGTACAAAAATAAGTGATATATACACGCGGCCGTAATTCTATTAAGCACGAAAAGCAAATTGCCAGAGCCTAGTTTCCAGATGGGCTCTGCCTAGTCTGAGACCTGGTCCTCATGTTAGAAGGGGGAAGGTTATCCCACCTGGAACTCCTGACCTGCACACGCTGAGAACTACCTTGCTGAGTAGGCGAAGCCTTAGAGCCAACCCTAAGAGAGCCCCGCGGACAGTAATTTTCACCCCGGCTCAGTCCCACCGCTCTAGCCTGGGGACGGCTCCCACTCCTAGCCGTGTTTATGAAAAAACGGGTCCTCTGCTTAGAAAACCTAGGAGGAGGATTAAAATTTTCTGCGTCACAATTCCTGGGCTGGGTAACCTTATCCTCAGCTGCCACAACAGCCTCCTCTTTCTCAGGCCAAGCGGGAAAAATTTTCCTGTCGGGGACTTTGGACAACCTATCAACATGTACTACCTCCGAATGGGATGGATCGGCAACTAATTGAATATTAAAGTTAACTTTAGATGTTTGTGCAACTACGCGAAAAGGGCCTTTATTCAATTTGGAAAACTTTTTACACAAACCGGGCTTAATTGCCGGGGAATACAGCATTACCAAATCACCAATTTTAATGTTTTTATCTATTGCAAATTTCTTTCTATAGTTTTCTTGTGATTCGGCTGAATTTTCTAGATGGGCTTTAACTTGTTTAAAAACGTTACGAAGGGAGGGTATTAAATTTTGACAATAACTAGGGGCATCACAATAAGAAAATTTACTTTCCCCTGCTAAAATATTATAAGGGAGAACCAAATCTCTACCATAAGTTACAAAGGAGGGGGATTCATTAGTGGACAAATGGACTGCAGTACGGATTGCCAAAAGGGCAAATTTTAATTTTACATCCCAGTCGGTGTGACTCTGATTTACCAGATGGGCTAAAGCTGAAGAAATTGTGGCATGCTGACGCTCAATTTTAGCATTCCCTGATGGATGAAACGCCGACGTGCTGATATGCCTAATATTTAAATCCTTATACACTCTAGAAATAGCTTCCCCAATTAAGTTTGCACCTTTGTCTGTTACGATGACTTTGGGACACCCATGGCGAGAAATAAACTCAGCTAAAGTATCAGCGATGGCGTCAGAAGTTATGTTAGAAACAGGATACGCCTCAGGCCACTTAGAAAAAGCGCAAACATACGCCACGATATATTTGTTTCCCTGAAAAGTTTGCGGATACGGGCCTGAAATGTCTAAATGGACTGTCTGCATAGGGGCATCCTGAATCTTCAGACGCTGTAACTCAGCCAAACCACCTGGTTTATGAGCACGGCGCTCCAAACATTGCATACAAAATTTAATTAAATTTTGGACATGCGCACTTAGCCCCGGGCAAAAGAAAAATTGTTTAAGTCGATTATAGGTCTTAAAATGTCCCATATGGCAAGCTATTAAGGATTCGTGCGCTAAAGAAAAAACTTTGGTTAACAGGCTGGGCGGAAGCACCACCTTCTCTTGGGAATCCTTCGGGACTTACCCCTCAAATCAATACATTTTAAAACATTATTCTGGGAAATAAAAAAAATTCATGTAGACAGGTCTCACCTGGAGTCCCTTTTTCACTAATTTTAAAACTTTACTACAAAATGGATCTTTCTCCTGGGCTGCCCTAACTTCTTTTAAAAAAATTTGGTCTTCGATGACATTAAACGATACCTGATCAGGAGGGATTGCATAGCACTGTTCACCATTTACAGGTTCGCTTACATAGTTTACCTCTTCAGAAATTTCAAAATTTATATACCTAGACAAAAAATCGGCCGTGGAGTTGCATTTACCTTTTATGAATCGCGTTTCAAAATCAAAATCTGCTAAGGAACATAGCCAACGGGCAATACGGGAGGTGGGGTCTTTAAGTTTCAAGGCATGAGTAAGGGCAGCATGATCAGTAAACAATAAAAATTTTGAATTAAAAAGATAACATTTGAAATAATTGACTGCCCAAACTACCGCTAAAAGCTCGCGCTCTGTCGTCGAATACCGCGTTTCTGCCTCTTTTAATTTACGGCTTGCAAACGCCACAGGGCGAGGAAAATTATCCTCATCCAACTGTGCTAACACTGCACCTGAGGCAAAACCCGAAGAATCAGTGTAAAGAATAAATGGCTTGTCTAGCTCGGGAAGTTTTAAAGTAGGGATAGCCGCAAGACCCGCACGTAAATCGTCAAATTCCGCCTGCGCTTCTCTAGTCCAAAAAATTTTCCTCTATCTTTAGTTAAATTAGTTAAGTGGAGGGCTCTTTTAGAAAAATCCGGCAAAAACTTCCTGTAGAAATTCAAAGTGCCTAAAAAGCTGCGAACCTGCTTACGGGAAGTAGGAATTTTAAATTTCTTAATTACACTAACATTCCTATCGGTAGGAGAAATCTGACCATTCTGACTTTAAATCCTAGAAAAGTAATAGATGTTTTAAAAAAAGAACACTTACTGGGTTTTAATTTTAAATTATGCTGCCTTAACCTATCAAAAAGAAGTTGAAGTTTCTCAAAATGGGACGGAATATCTTTTGAAGCGACGGCAATGTCGTCTATGTAAATTTGAATGGAGAGGTCATTTAAATCGCCTAAAACCACGTTCATTAGCCTTTGAAAGGCGTTGGGACTTGTCGCAAGCCCAAAGGGACTACGGGTAAAATTAAAGAGACCTTTATGGGTCGAAATGGCCAGTTTGAATTGATCTTCCTCTTTGATTAGCTGTTGAAAAAAACCAGAGGTCAAATCCAAAGTTGAAAAAAAATTTGCACCCGATAAAGAGTCAATCGTCTCATTAATATTGGGAATGGGGAAAGAATCTTTAATTAACTTCTTATTTAATTTTCTAAAGTCGACCGCTAGCCGATAACCACCATCAGCTTTTTTAACGAGCATAACCGGCGCTGCAAACTCCGACGTTGAGGGGACTAAAATTCCACTTTCTAATAAAATATTTAACTGATCGTTCATCTCATTTCTTAAATGATACGGCACTCTATACGGCTTAGACTTAACGGGCACATCATCAATTAAATTAATATTATGGGGAACCGTTGAACACCCAGGAAGATCTAAAACTGAGGCAGCAAAAACATCAGAGTTGTGATTTAAAAAATTTTGAACTTTAAGTTTTAAAGGGGAAGACAAATGGTTAAGGTCGAATTTAGTGTCCCAAGTTAAATCAGCATGGTCCAAGGTAGCAATATCATTTTGCTCAACATAATTTACATAATCCATTTTCTTTACACTAAAAAGAGGTTCCACATAACCTAACTCTGATCCTTTATTTATATGTACGTGTTCTGCACCAAAATTTGCAATCCGAACAAAAAGAGACTGCTCTTCATTTTTACAAATGGCGTTAGCGACCAAAACATTCGAAATACTAGTATTAGGGATAATTAGAATTAAATCGGAATCAGATGGAAGGGTTGATTTCACTTTAGCCGGTATAATAATCTGCTTCCCTGGGGGTAAGATTACTTTACTTCTAGAAACAATTTTAATTTTGGGATCTTCTATACTAACAGCATTGACCTCCCTATCTACAGCAACATTAAAAGGGATACTCGTGGAATCGGGGCACAAAATTTGATTATTTCTAAAATCAATAACAATGTTATACTTCGTTAGGAAAGGAATCCCCAAAATTAAGTCAAAATTCTTGGAAATGGGACCCTGAGTTACATTAAAAACCTCACAACATTTAAAATTAGCAAAATCAAAAAACAACTGAGCTTGAGAGGCAATTTTCACGGCATGCCCCGAAACAGTTCTAAGAGGAATACTACACTTCTTGACACTTAATGATTTAAAATGATCACTTGTCTGGGTACCAATTAAATTTACCGAGCTACCCGAATCCAACAGTGCCACAAAAATATTATCAGAGGTATAAATATTGACAATGGGCAGATTAAAAAACTGAGGGCTAACCATGGTGAAAAAATTCTCAGCGTGTGGCCAGTCTGAAGGCCCCTTTCTATCACTAAGCTGGCTACTTAATGAGGGCTCTAGTAGTTTAAATTCCGTTGATTAAAATTTGTGCCATTTCCCCTGAAATTCCCTCGCCCTCTAAAATTATTAACTTGTTGTGAATTTTCTTCTTCAAAATGGACCCACCTTTGTTGACCCTGAAAATTCGGCTGGGGAGTGAAGTTTTGGTTATAAACAGTTCGGCTACCTCTGAATTGAGGACTAGGGGACCTGCCATAATAGCCCCTCTCCCGCCTCGGTGCCCTATACGAATTTCCCCTCGCGAACTGATCGCTCTCCCTGCTAGGGGACGGCTCAAAATTTCGCCACCCGCGGCAGGGAGACCTGGCAAAATTTTGCGGGGACTGATGTCTCGGACTAGGCTGACCCCGGAACGCGGAACCCCTCTCAGAATTACGCTCGCGCTGGGGACACTGATTTCTTCGGTGACCCAGCTGCTTACAGAGGAAACACCTGCCTTGAGGCGGAGCCTGCAGAGGTGGGGTAATCGCTAGATTTTCCAACTTTGTGGAAAGAAGGCTGACCGAATCCTGGAGCTTTACTACTATATTCTCCAACTTTGTTTGCCTATCCTCGCTGAAAGCACCTTTTTCCTGACCAATGGCATACACCACCGCTGGTGGCTCCGGCTCTAGCATAGCACCCACCTCCTTCATAGCCCTTTCTTCCAGACATGCTATGTCTATTAATTCCTGCAGCTTTTCGGGATTCCTAGCTATGACCGCTCTACGTATGGGGGGTAACAAGTTTTTTAACAACATGGCCATTAGCCACTGCTCCTCCATCTCTTTTCTCGTCGCATCCGGTAAATTATGGGTTTTGATAAGTACTTTCACTTTCGACCTCGCTATAGCCAAATATTCTTTGACTGGGGTATGCTTATCTTGTTTAAATGCCCAAAATTCTGACAATAGGGTAGCCGGGTCCTTTTCGTTTTCGAATCTCTCTCCCAAAATCCTGAATAGGTCTTTTACAGAACAAATTTCCTCCCTAAAGTTTGCAAAAACCGTTTGGGCTTGCCCAGCAAGCCGCTGCTGAACAGCAAAAAATTGGTCTTCTGGGGACCACTGTAAAATTTCGCTATTTTCCTCAAATTTATTTTAAATCGAGAAAAGTGGAAATGTGGATCCGCACCAGTAAAGGTCGGAATTAACTCTAAGTGATTTAGCAGAAGATCACGCCTCTGGAAAGTTATAGCCCCTAAAACCTGCTGTGCCTCATCACTAGCTACATCACCCCTCTCACTACCGGCAGTACACTGCTCGGAACCAACTGAGTCAGGCATTACTACAAAAACAAATTATCCCCCAAACAGAAAAAGAGCATCCAAACCTTTCTCTCACAATTACACTATAAAGAAATCATCCCCCAAAATTTTTTCACATACAACATGATTAAAATACACATTTTAAACAATTACACACTTTAAATAATACAACAAAATAAATAAAATAAATTCCCCAAGTACACATAAGAACACTTGAATACATTCATTAAACATATCATCATCATAATCAATTAAAATTTAACTAAATTTCAATTATCTTCTTCCTTTAACATTTTCTTTATTAAACAAAAAAAAATTTCTCCTTTAATTTTTTTTTTACTGAGAGTCAACATCAACATTGTGTTAAACCCAGAAAGGTCAACGGCACCATTTTATTGTGACTCTTTCAAGATTAAATTAAATTAAAGCAGTTTACAGAAAACGACTTTCCAGCAAAGGAGACGACCTAAAATTGACCCCCAAAACAACCTCTCCACAATCATAAATACAACTTGCTGCCATAGAATTAAACTGAGGGCAAATGAAAAATAACACTTAAATTCAAATGACCAAAAGAAAAGGCTTGACAATTATATTTTTAAACTTAACAACAATTTATTCAGACCTTACATGATTTAACGTTACAATAATTTTTTTTTGTTTTACCCTTAAGACTATCCTCATCATAAATTAAATCTGCACTTATCCATTTACTTATATATATATATATAATAATCACAATGGTTACACACACATATTACATAAGAACGGATGGCTGGTGACCTGTAGGTTTTTAACACTTTATATGAGCTCAATATAATTATAATAGAATTAAATTTAATATTACCTCAGTCGACTGTAGGCTAAAAAAAATTGAGAGGGAAATGTAAGGAAAGGAAGAAAAGAAAACAAAAAATAGAAATTGCAGGCTCCATAGCTGCTTCAATGACCAGGGAATACTTCAATTTTCCGGGATCGGACGGAGAGACGCTGAAGGGGTAAAACGGCCAAACGCTCCGAAGTCACGACAGTACTCCCTCCGTTTTTCTACACCACCCCCTCCGAAGAAAAACCCCGCGAAGGGGAAAACTTTTTTTTACACCTCTCGCCTGCGCGTAGGAATGAAAGACGTAAAATAGTTCTTATCGGCTCCTTGCGTTACGGGCATACAACCACCTTAACTCTGGAATGCCCTGGCCCTTCTTGGATGTTAGAGGCTGAATTATTTTTTCATGCATTGGTACTTGGCTGTTTTTCCTTTATTAATAAGCTGCGGAGGAACTCGCCTTCTTCAGGTGTTGTATCCCACCGCGGAAGAAAAAAACTCCTCCTCGAGCCGGCCTGAGTGCAGAATCACTTAACATTCCTTTGGGCTGTGTTTTTGGTACGAAGCTTGATGGACACTCCGAGATCCCACGGGGTCCTGCGAAAGCGTAAGACAAAAAATGGCAAGGAAGGAGGTATAGAGTTACCGTGGCATAGATTTTGAAAAGAAAAAGGTAACTCTAAGGAAAACCGAGTTTAGGGAAAGAAAAGGGGTTTTACCAAATATCTAATTTTATATTATTAAATTAAATTTTACAAAACAACCTTATACAGCCATCCAATAGAATAATCCAGCCACCTTACATTATATCTATAAATATACATATATCATAACAGAGAAAGACGTGATATTATAAATAAAACATACAGTCTTACATTAACCATAACAATATACACGAGAGCAGCCATTAAGTTTTTGTTTTGTTCTGGTTTTATATAAGTTGACGTTAATATTATTAGTAAGATGCCTCCCAAAAGTACTGTTTGGAAATATTTTTGCTAAACCTCTGACAATTTGGCGAAATGCAATATTTGCCTTAAGTCCCTCAAAACTTCTAGCAATACCACGAATTTATCTGGACATTTGAAGGCAAAATATGGCGATATTTACAACGAGAATTTTGAGTCATCAATGTAGCCCAAGGCAAAAGCAACCAAGTTTTTGTCATTTGTGTCAGCCCAATCAGAGAGTAAAATTAAATCCCCCCCCCCCCACGACTAACCGACGTAACATTAATGTTAGAGATTAATAAACCAGTTTTAAAAAATGGATGTTCTAAAACATCGATGTTTAAAAACAACGATGGTTTTTGGGCGATGTTTTATTAGCATGGATGTTTTAATATTGAATATCGATGTTTGAAAACATCGATGTTTTGTTATCGATGTCGCATCCCTACAGTCCCCTCAACCCTTGTGTTTTGCCGCCTGCGTGTCTCCTCTGACTGCTTTCCTTCTCCGAAACAGGACTTTCCCCATCCAACCCGGCGAAGACGTGGTTTTGGGAGAAATGTTTCGATTTTTCAAATTTTCCCAATGTTTCTTCGAAAATTACTCTTACCCTAATTAACGTAAGATTAAGAACAGTGTATCTCTGAAAAGCCAAAAGATTCAGGAATGGAGCGCATCATTTCAAATTGCATTATTATTTGATCTCGAGTATTAATGAAGCGTTTAAAGCAAAAGTACCGCTTATTTTTTTCAGTTCAGAAATTTGACAGTCAATTAAAATTAAATTTTAAGAGAAAACCAAAAATTGATAAACGGGCGTCAATTGTTAAATCACGAGGTATCTTGTGCAGAAAAAAATTTCTCAAAATATTTCAATGCGAATTTACAATTTCCAAAGAACTTCCCCATTGGCTTCAAAATATCAGAGGATCAGTACAGCACCCCCTTAAGATGAACACTTCGACATCGAGCGTTGCATTTCTGGACTGAATAACGTTATTACAGATATGAACTGGAACTAATACAACAGACATTATCACGCAAATGAAGGATGTGACATAAGACAAAACTCCATTAATTTCTGTTCTTGTTTTGGCAGTTAGGTTGAACTCCAAGAGGTTTTCTATTGCTAATGCGATGCTGGCAGATGGGTTTTGTACTTTCAACACGGTCTGACCATCGTGTGTTAGACATGCCGCGAAGAGAACAGCCAAATTACTTCTGCAAGATTTCTCATCGCTGTGGACTAGAACTAAACAAGTTGTAAACAGTTTGTACAGTTCCAAAGTTTGCTATGGCTTCAGGAATGCATTCTGCGACATCATTTCCACAAAATTAAAAGCGTGTCATCAACATGGTTAAAATAAAGCTGTTTCTCATTGCCCAAGTATTCTTGCTTATTACCATGTTTTTATTAACTTGCTTTCTTGTTTGTGTGTTTGTCTAGTACAAATCTTGCAATCGATTTTTAACTAACTTCCCGACTAGCTAGACATTTGAAACTTTTAGAATAGCTCAGAACACGATGACAATGTATTAATAAATACTTTAGCCATATTTATTCCATATTTTAAAATCCATTACGTAAAAAGCGTCTGGCGTACAAAAGCGTCTGGAGCCAAAAGTAACTGCGCTACAGGCGCCATCTATTAACGTAATAGTGAACCAAGCATATTACATTTTCATTACAATGGCATAATTTTTATTTATGCCCACATGCTATTTCCGACATTTTCTCTGCGAAATTCATTGATATTTTTCCTTCAAATTATAGATTATAATTTATAATTTTGAAATCCATAATTAACTATGGAAGATGCGAATTCGTATGCAGCTCATGAAGAAGCTGCATGTCAATTACATTCCTTTTTTTGTCAACAGAAAATTTAAAAACATGGTATATAAAAAGTCTTTTTATCTTGTAATTATGCACCTTTATATTTTCCTGCCATGTTCGCTGCATTGTCATAGCCCTGTGGGCGTGAATCCGACAGAGAAATATCGTGTTCTTTCAGTATTTCTACTATCATCTGTGCTACGTCATATCCTTTTTTATGGCTTGTGTTAATAAACTGCGAAAATCTTTCTATAATTTCGTACTGGTTCCCCACATGGTATTGCATAACGCAAAAGAAATGTTTGTTCAACATGGGATGAATGTAGCGTGGAATCAACAATAAGAACAAAGTACTGGTCTCCTCTGAGGAGAAGATCCCAGTCACTCAGGAGGGGTTCATTTTTGATGACAAAAAGTGGGAGTCAACGGGAAATCATCCCCTTCCCTTGGCCATAGCCCAGGATGTGGTGAGGAGGGAATCGTCGCCAAGCGACACTTACCTCAAGTAACACGTGTCTTTTTCTGCCGGTTGTTGTCTAAAGAGCGATAAATACTTCTCATGACTACTACTCGTGGGTATTAATTATTCCCGACCTTTCATTCCGAGAATCGACTTCCCCGTGGCAGCAATCTTAAAACCGGCCCCAGGTCTCTTCTCTCCAGAGGTAGACAGTACTTCGCAGTTTTCCTGTCCTCCAACATGTATTGCTTTACATTCAGCAGCTAACTCGTTTTGGGAAGCGGCACTGAGTTGATGTAGTCATTCTCCCTTTTCTTGTGACTCTTTAACTTGCAACACGTGTTCTTTTAGAATTGGATCCCAATGAGACAAGAACTCTATGACTCCCAGAAAATTTCATTGTCTTTTAAGCCAATATGCTGGGAACTGCCACGCAAAGTAAGCTCCCAGTCACCAAGGAATAGAACAACATACTGATTCGTTTCATAATTCGTTGTACCACTTGACAGATTCTTTCAAATGATGCCTTCAATAGACAGTCTATGACAATCAACTAGAAAGACCCCTGTCAGATAACAGGCGTCTCTTTAGTTCTCGCCATACCAGATAGCACTGTCTATGCTTCTCTCATGTCCTGGGATGCGAATACATGATTTTCGTCATTTTTTAGCTCCTGACCATTCTTCTGTTTATGCAAGTATAGATGTTGAACTAACGCTGCAACAGATCTTGTTCCAAAATAATCTACAAGGAATGCAAAGTAATGCTTGTTTAACTTCACTCCAATCTCGGTCATGTTTTTCACCATTTAAACTTCGAAGTGTTAGAATACTTTCGGGGAAAACCTGGTTATCTATATCTTTGGGAAATGTTTTAGAAAAGCCAGTAGGACCTTTAATAACATAGTTTCCTATATCCTATTGAGAAGGCACCTGTCTTAAAAGAATTCCAATATCAATTCCAGTATCTGACCTACTCTTCTCTTCACTATGTCTGCCATGCCCAGATTCTGTAAACAGTGAAGTACAGCCAAACCCCGTTATAACGAACTTCAAGGGACCAAAGGTTTTGTTCGTTATATCCGAACCGTTAAGAAAAATTTTAGAGTTCACAAAATGTGTAACTCATTAGTTGCTATGTATACTCAATAATGGTGCATTGAAAGAATGATAAAGTCTATTAAAAATGATCATTGATGAATTAAATTGACTAAAATCGATTACATTAAACTGACGCAATACTAATCAAATTAACTAAAAATGAAGACAAATGGAAATAAATTGATTTTATCTTTAATTGTTGCTCCCCGTTTTGAAACAGAAATAATCGGTAATCTTCTGCTGACGTGATGCCGATTTCAAAAACATTTTATGAATTTCTTTGTCCCAATACATCAAATGACTGCAACGCTCTTCTTCCACTGTTTGTGTAGACAATTGCAAAAGCACTTGATTGTACATCATTGGCTCCCATGCATCAAAGATGCATGAGATTGGAGCATTTAAACAAAAATAGAACAGCTGAACAATACAAAAACAATAACTTAGAAGAAGAACAATAATTGCATCAAAACGGCAAATACATAAACATGAAAGAAAATCAGTCGCTGGATGTCAATTGCATCAACTCCCTAGCCCGCCAATATCGACTGTATAAGTTTTCTTCGTTCACTGAAGAACAACTTAGTAAATGATCTTTGTCCATCTGAAAGTTCTGGTTGCACAAAGGACTGCTATATATACCAATACTGTATATATGTTTAGCAAGGCAGTCATGTCCAGTCTCCAGGCGAAAGGCCGCTACTGCAATGGATCTTGGTGAGTCTGGGATTTTATTGATTGAGTCCCTCCATCTCTTATTCTTGATTTCTTCTAATAAATTGATATCATAGTTTTTCCTCACCACATTTTTTATAATTCTTTAATTCATGAAAGTGGTACTTCGCCATTACCCGACTGCAAAATCTCTGTTCCTTTTTAGCCAATGCATCAGCCCATTCGTTACCATTTATTCCTACATGAGATGGGATCCACTGCAGAACAACAGTCTTCCCTTTAGAAGCCAGAAGATCAATATTTCTTCTGCAGGAGTCAATAATTTTTGATTCTGCGACATTATGTGCAGCAATAGCCCGGATGGCTGATAGAGAGTCTGAAAAAATAACTATGTTGTTAAGTTGAACACTAATTTGTTCTGTTGCAATTCTAATTGCCTCCAGTTTTCCATCTAAATTGGTCCGAAATGGACCAAGGGAGGCATAGAACGCAAAGAACTCTGAATACACACCAACTCCAACGTTGTCGAGCATTTTCGATCCATCAGTATATATGTGAGTCCAAAATCAGTATATATGTGACAAAAACTTATTAATGACACTCATCGCTGCTGTAGCATCTGAGATAGTGAAGATTTCGTCATCTATGTGCTCCTCTTCCTCGGCATCAAATGCAGAATCTCCGATTTCAGAATGATTCATTTTAATTTCTTCCACAATATTTTCATCAATCGGATTTTCACATGTAATGACTTCATCATCCCATGTTTCGAACAGTTGCACGCCACAATCTGAGAATGGCGAAATTTTGTGTTTTTCCCTCCACATCGCGATAGGTAAATCTTCATCATTTTCTTCTTCAACATTCTTTGCTTCTTCAACATTCGTTGTATCTTCAACATTCTTAAAAAGTTTTCAAAAAATTCAGTTGTCGACTGAAAAAAATGTTCGCTATAGCCGATTCTTAAGATTTCGGAGGTTTTCGGAGGTCTCTAAAAGGATAAATTAGCATTAAATAAAGTAGGAAAACGGTGGGAGCAACATTTTCGTTCGTTATATACCGGGTTCGCTATTCTTGAAAATCCAAACTGGCTTCACCTTTGTTTCAGTTCTGTACTTTTCTCACTTTGTTCTGAGTTTAAAGTTTCACTTGTTTTTAAACTGAAAAAGTGTTTGTCGCCCCTTTTTATTAATCACATCATGTTTCTGGTTTTCCTTACGTTTTTCAACTCCGGAATTCTGAGTTGACATTTCATAACCATTCATAAACTGAAATGAAATACAACATAAACAAATGAAAGTAAACTTACAAACATAAATAAGCAATGAAATTAAAATTCAATAAATTACACAGGGGCTTACCTGGAGTTTTAGAGAATTATAGAAATCCCAGAGCAAAGACTAATAAAAAAATTATATAATTTATAGGACAAAAATACATTTCTATTCTAAGATACCGCATTTGGTCTTTAGAGATTCTATCCAAATTGATGGGTACAAAGCTATTCTCCTGTAGTTAAATGTTTTGGATGGTAAATCCCAGAACTCTCAATGGCATACAGTGTGGCAAATATACTATCCGATCCAGAATTGTAATGAAGCAGCACAGTACACACAAAATTATTTCTTTTTTATGCTACACACATCACAAACAAGGACAATAGAACAGATATTTATTAGATTCGAATCATTGAGCTTCATTGCTCATCCCAGCCACCGGTAAAAACAAAAGTGCTTACATTAAGAGAGAGTGCGCCATCTACAGAACATAAATTTCAAGTTCCAACATATAGTGAAAACCGCATAAGCAAAAATGGAGGGATTCTGTACAAGCCTTTCGTGTTAAGGATATAAAAATAGCTTTCAATAAAACCATAACTTACTTTTTTAGCTGTAAAAGCTGTTGATCTTGCTTTGCGTATCTTTAACCCTTAGGATGCCTCACAGCAAAAATGATGCCGCAGTTTTTCAGTACTACACATGGACAACAAACTGGATATCTTGACTCGACCTTCACTCTCGAAAGATTCGTACGTTACTGAACTCCACCACAGCAGAAAGGAAGCTCAAAAAAGCTTATAGATATTGCAACTATAAGAATTGTGGATGTTTTGTCTTCAATTTATCCTTCTGAAATACACAGAAGTGCCACTGAATTAGGGATAGCAAAGCCTATGCAAATTGTGTAGCGCTGCGCATCATGTATGCGCAAGTGAGGGCGCTGTGGTAACTGCATATATAGCGCGTACTGTGGTTGTTCTGAATTAGTTGTTGGAATTGCCAGTATGGGTAAACTGCCTGATTTAGACGCCTTCGATCGCGAACAAATCGTAGGTGCGCGACGCATGGGCCATTCAATTTCCGAAATCGTCAGACAGCTAGAATTTTCAAGGTCGACAGTGTCAGGAGTATACCAAAAATTCATGGATGGTGGAAAAAAAACTAGCGATCGGGCAAACTGCAAAGGACAATTAGCCTTGACAGTGCGTGGTGAGAGACGGCTCAGGCGTATTGTACGTAGCCAGCGAAGCCAAACATTAGCTCAAATTACCACCCAGTTTAATGACGGTGCCAGTCGTACAGTCAGTAAACGGACTGTGCAACGCTCGCTTCACCGTATGGGTTTCGGGAGCCGTCGACCTACGAGAGTACCATTGCTCTATACTCGCCATCGGGCTGCACGTTTTGCCTGGGCAAGAGAGCACAGATACTGGGATGTAGAGGACTGGAAACGAGTAGCATGGAGTGATGAGTCTCGATCCCGACTACTTAACGCCGACGGGAGGCTGAGAATATGGCGTCAGGCTCATGAAGCCATGGATCCTGCATGCCTGGGTGGAACTGTACAAGGGCATGGTGGCTCAATCATGGTCTGGGGTGTTTTTTCGTGGCACAGTTTGGGATCTTTGGTGCGTGTACCAACCTCCCTCAATGCAATTCGGTACGTAGAGTTGCTGGGTGATCACCTCCATCCGTTTATGCTGTTCTGTTATCCGCACGGTAAAAGAGTTTTCCAGCAAGACAACTGTACCTCTCAGAAGTCCCGGTTGGCTACTGGCTGGTTGGATGAGCATTCCTGTGACTTCTCTCTCATGAATTGGCCACCTAGAAGCCCAGACTTAAATCCTATTGAGCATCTTTGGGATGTTTTGGAACAGGCGTGAAAGGCCATCACACAGCACCAAAGAACCTTACTGAATTATGGACAGCTTTAGCCAATAATTGGAAAGCCATTCCCCTGGAACGTTTCCAGAAACTTGTTGAATCTATGCCTCGTCGTGTGGCAGCCGTTATCAAGACCAGAGGAAGCCCAACTCGTTACTAGGTAGGTATCCCTAATTCAGTGGCACTTCAGTGTATAAGGTTCCGATGTGTGTCGCATACAAAGGGTGAGAAGAAGCTTTTAAAATTCTGTCTTCATATCCCCTATTATATAAATTGTTCGGCGCCCTTCTGACCACAGCGTTGGTACGGTCCCGAAAGTACATAAATAATTGTTCACTGGGTGTTCACATTCGTAAAGGTGGCTGCAAGGCGGTTTTGCTATACACACAAAGTATAGGTAATGAAGTAGAGTATATCGAATGCTGTTTTCTTTTAAAAATTGGATTTGTAACAGTTTTAAAAAACATTCCACTTCATGGGCCTGGCTCACTAAGAAAGCATGGTTCATAATCGTGTGGTAATTTTCAGGGAAAATCATTTTGGGTGGAAAAAATCCAATTTTTCTATAAATGTTATTAGATTCCTGTAGCTTCATGGCGAAGTTGGGGGGATTTTTCAATTTCAATTTTGATCTAATTTATGAATCATCTGGGATTAAATTCTGAAAAGTATATAACTCCCATTTTTACCAACAATGTGAATATAATAAATTGTGTTTCACAACTTGCAGCCATTTATCGTGCAAAAGAAGGTCGGTCGAGAACAGTCAAATCAAATTTCATTTCTCAAGATGTATTGCTAGTTTGTTTGTTTTTTTAAGTTAAAAATTATGTAAACGTATGTATGGTGCTAGAATTATCCCAATCAGAAAGTTGAATCTATAATCATTAAATATAAAATCGTTAATTTTTGTTAATATATTGTTATCTGCTGCAATTTTTTGACTGATGCCAAGAACACTCTCATTCTTCGATCATTTCCTTCTTTTGTGCATACATGCATGTAAGAAGTCTAGCAATTTCTAGATTTTATCTGGCCTTTGATAAACTGATGTCTTAGTTTGTGTGAATTGTAAAAGGGAATTTATTTATTTATTTTTGAAGCACCAAGATCAATTTCAGTTTTCAGCTTTTCCTACATCCCTATAATTTCTAAAAAATCATGATCAGAGTGTATAACATTTAATTTTTTGTAGATTAAAAAAATGACTAACAGTTTCGCTTGAATATTGACATGTCTAAACGTTGAAATACTCCATGCTTTCATCATCAACTACCAATCGAATTATTTGATCGTTGTACAAACTGTACATGTCAGAACCATTCAACAATGTGTTTTCTTTCTAGAGTTGAAGTAATTCAAGGCATGGCATGTCATTCGGACCCTCATACAGGGTGTCCAGCGAAGAAGTACCTGACTTCAAATTGAAAGATCTGTAGAAGAATGCAACAAACGGTATTTTTATAGTGAAAGCTGTAAGAATTTTATACACTAATTTTCGAAATAGTTACAAAAGCTGCTAACAGATGGCGCTGTACAACTCGTATCAGCATGCTTATATAAACTTGTAGTCTTTGCAATCACAATCTTTCAAAATGTTCACCATTCGCTCTATGGAGGTGGCGCAATAAAAATTTGCCATCATACCCTGTAGTTTCTCAACAGAAATTTATTCAGCTGCCACATAGATCGCCCAGCGTGATGGGAGGATTCCTGTAGACAGTATCTTTTAATGTGCCCCACAAAAAATAGTCACAAGGGGAATACCTGCGGCTCTATTGCTAAAAGCTGCTAACAGCGCCCTCTGTTAGCAGCTTTTGTAACTATTTCGAAAATTTGTGAATAAAATTCTTACAGCTTTCACGATAAACATACCGTTTGTTGCATTCTTGTACGGATCTTTGTTTTCGAGATTTTTCAATTTGAAATCAGGTACTTCTTCGCTTGACACCCTGTGTATAGAAAGGGGGCGGGAGCATATACATAAAACATGAGACACTTAACCTAATAAAGTTTTATTTTCAATCGAGTTATGTTTCAAAATACTTTATTGCTTTCGACAATATGTTAACAAGTATTTGTGTAACACACAATATACTTGTGAATTTCTATTTCCCTTTGACACCTCTTATTCTAACATGAAAGATGTCTATACCAATAAAAACTTTTCAATATTATTTATACCAGCATGAAGTATAAATTTGTGAGTACCAGTTATGATAATTTATCAATATTTATAATGATATAAAAGTTTATATGCATGTACAACACTATGAAGGAGGGATGATACAAACGTGAAATTCGCATGAAAGGAACAAGATTAGCATTTAAGCGCAATCAAGACTGTATAAAAGGAGCGGGTTTCTCATTCAGACATCGCATTTCAATGTTGGGTGTTTGTGAGAAGATCGTGTTCGGAATTGGCGAGTGCGGTTTATCGTTCCGCACTGTCATGCGAATATGGACTAACAACAGACTGACTATCTCCACGGACCTTGAGTCAAGAAATGGGCCACAGACTGTCTGGACGGCTTCCCTTGCATACAGAACACTGTTGTTTAACGTTTATTAGAATTAACGTTTATTAGAATCTCTGTTTTTTAAGTAATTAACTTCAGTTAAAAATGCTTTCTTTTAAGCCTCTACTAAATATTTCTTCTGCTTCAACTTATGGTGATCGAATATTCATTTATTGGATTAATGTCATTGCATTTGGAGAAGTTTCTCGAAATGTTTTGACATTATGAAGAATCCAATTGAAGGCGATAATGCCATTTGACCTTGTTGTTAAAATTTTGATAACTTAAATAAATCTTATTTGAAAATACAGTCAAACCTCCATATATCGAAGTAGCAAATTGCGCGAAAAAAATTCGATATATAGAAATTTCGATATATAGAATTGAGCTAAGTCTATCATAATTCTCCTAAAAAAAAAAAAAACTAAAGCTAATTTTCGTATACAAAACTCCATTTCTAATTTATATGCGAATCCCATTAAATGAAAGTTAATAACTAAAAAATGAATTAATATAAAAGATTTATAGATTACTACATATCTTTAAAAAAACAATAATGCAGACAGTGGTTACAATGATCACAGTTACATTCTTTAAAAAAAACTACGAATATCTTGCTGAACAGTTAGTTTTGCGGAAAGTTGAAAGAAATGTTCGTATTTATTCAGTCCACTAAAAACTTTATCAGGGACATTTTCCGCGAATTGAAGTCCACGACGTATTGTTTCAAATGCCAAAAATTGGGAGATTTTATTCTAAAGTGGAATAAATCTCCCAATTTGTCTTGAAAAAAATTTCGATATATAGAGATTTTTTCGATATATAGAAACAATTTTTCTATGTAATGAACATGGAGATTTGCTAAGAGTTCGATGGATAGAAAATTTCGATATAGGAAAGTTCCATATATGGAGGTTCGATTCTAATTGTAAGGTGGCTGGTAATTATTTTGGCTGGGGAATTTTGATCTTTTTAAAAAATGAATATATGTTTAAATCCTTAATTTTTGCGTGGCTATTTTAAGTCCGTTTCTTAAAATGTTAAGCTTTCTATCTGAGATAATTCCCTAAAACTTCCTGTTGTTCGGCATTTCTCGGAAATTCACCCCTACAAACCAGATGTGGAATGAGATACGTTTGCGGAGGGATACAGTCAAGTATGGCTAACAAAATGATATACCAACAATCATGATAGAAAAAATAGAAATCAGTCAAGTTTCTTTCCGAATTTGGGCGTTTTTCAGCCAAGAATCAAGGTACTCCAGGGAGAGGCTGGAAGAACATCCTTATAGCTGATGGGGGGAGACACATTTCAAAAATATGGAAGAAAAAAAATCACAAAGGAAGCACCCTTTAGGTTTCAAATTTTTCATTAGCATGCTGCAGCATTTAATTTGGTAACATAAATTTAATTTCCCCTTTCCTTTTATTGGTGACTAATTACTTTGATGGTTTATATATTTTTTATTTCCAGTTTCCTTTTATTTCATATACGAGGGTCATTTTTAAAGTAAGAACCGTTTTGTAATGGAGTAAGAGAAACTTTAGTTATGAACGTAAATTGTATCACAAATTAAAATATGAACATTTTTTCACTTTTCAACATAGTCACCATTAACATTTAAACATTTGTCAAGTCGTGTCACCAGCTTTTGCATCCCATCATCAAAGAACTCTGTCGCCGGATCGTTAAACCAGTTAGTAACAGTTTCTTTCAACCTGTCATCATTTTCCAAGCGCTTTCCACCAAGAAATTCCTTAAGTTTTGGAAACAGATGAAAGTCTGATGGTGCTAAGTCAGGGCTGTATGGTGGATGATCCAGTAATTCCCAATGAAAATTGTCAAAATCGACGGCGGGGACTGCTCTCTAGCGGCATCGTTCTGCTTCACGACAAAGCTCGGTCTCGCGTTGGGGCAAGAACAAAGACGCAACTGGACAATTTTCATTGAGAATTACTGGATCATCCCCATACAGTCCTGACTTAGCACCATCAGACTTTCATCTGTTTCCAAAACTTAAGGAATTTCTTGGTGGAAAGCGCTTGGAAAATGATGACAGGTTGAAAGAAATTGTTACTAACTGGTTTAACGGTCCGGCGGCAGAGTTCTTTGAAGATGGGATGCAAAAGCTGGTGACACGACTTGACAGATATTTAAATGTTAATGGTGACTATGTTGAAAAGTGAAAAAATTGTTCATATTTTAGTTTGTGATACAATTTACGTTCATAACTAAAGTTTCTTTTACTCCATTACAAAACGGTTCTTGCTTAAAAAATGACCCTCGTATATTGTTTTCTTACCAGTCACCATTTTTTGTATTTGATTTGATTGCGACTTATCTGAAATTGCTCAAGTAAAATGATACTATGAAGGCTCTATTACTTTTAATATCTTCTAATTGTCAATCAAGATGAATTTCCACTATCTACAAAATATCGGTCCCAGCCAGCGACAAAACTAGATATAGGAGTGGCACCACGTCGTCCCTTATCCGTGTCTGGAGGCACCGAGCCCGTTCTCCAGATCTCTCCCCCATTGAAAATATCTGGTCATGGGTTGCCGAGAGACTGGGCCGTTACCGCTCTCCAGCCACTACGATGGATGAAGTGTGGAATGCTTTGCCCGCGTTCGACTGGATGCCTCATTTCGGACCCTGTATATACTGTGTAACTACAAATTTAATCATGTTTTTTTCCTACTATGCTGAAGACGTACAATAACTAAAGTTTTGTTTTTTGCTTTCCTTCCTAGTGTTGCAATTTTAATGGCCAGCAGTGTATATTTCATGTCTCGCTCTCACTCCCTATGGACTTATAAGGAACTGATATAAATACAAACACATAAATGTTTATTCATGGATATACGTATCTGATATACAAGATGCACCCATAAAGTAAACGGACAATTTTTTATAAATAAGAAAAATATTACTCACCTTCAAATAAATTTATCTCCTTCAAAATAATCGCCAAAGGAGTCTATACAATTTTTCCAACGTTTTTCCAAGTCATCGAAACACTGTTTACAGGCGTCGGAAATCACCGTTCGCAAAATACGCGTAACATTTGATTTAATATCCGAGACGTTTTCAAATCTCTGTCCTTTCATGGATTTTGCATTTTTTGATTACAAAGGACTTATTCACCGCGAATTTGTTCCTGAAAATCAAACAATTGATCAGTATTTTTACAAGGAGGTGCTTTTTCGATTAAGAAACAGAATAAGGCGAGTTAGGAAGGAACTGTTTGGTTCTGGGCAATGGTTTCTTTTACACGATAATGCTAGGCCCCATACAGCAATTTCTGTACAACAATATCTTGCTAAGCGTTCAATTACAGTGATAAATCACCCACCATATTCTCCCGACTTATCGCCAGCTGATTTTTTTCTTTTTCCGAAGCTTAAGATGGCCATGAAAGGACAGAGATTTGAAAACGTCTCGGATATTAAATCAAATGTTATGAGTATTTTGCGAACGGTTAGTTCCGACGCCTATAAACAGTGTTTCGATGACTTGAAGAAACGCTGGAAAAACTGTATAAACTCCTTTAGCGATTATTTTGAAGGAGATAAATTTATTTGAAGGTGAGTAATATATTTCTTATTTATAAAAAAATTGTCCGGTTACTTTATGGGCGCACGTTGTATGTTTGCACATAAGCATAAGTGTATATATTAACAAACACATATGTGTATATATATAAGAATTCGATCTAGTAATTATTATTTTTAATGACTCGTCCCTCTCTTTCTGACGAATCAGAGTCAGGAGTTTGTAGGAGAACCGGTTTCTGACCGGTTCTCCGGAGAACCGGCCGAATGACTAACTGGACACGTTTTGCTGTCCTGGGTTTGCAACAATACTAGGGAGATGAGGTGTTTCAGATTTGCTCTGTACTACTTGAAATTTGGTATGTGGTCGTGATACGTGCTGTTCGCTATACTAGAATGTTTGTCTCGAAGTTAATGGAATTAATAAAGATATTAAATTAAAACGAGTTGATTTCTGTCTTGAATCCAAATCACGTCTTTACTTTAACTTGGTCTGTATCCTTTTTATAAGTCACTTTCGGGAGGAAATGTCCACTCTCGTGTGGTTGTACTTTACCGTCCGATTCGTGTGTACGTAAGAGATCAAAAGGAAGCTTATTAATTATAAAACAAAATAATTTATTCGACAGCGTTTGAGCATGACCGCTCACTTTCGTTTTCTTGCTACACGTCATCAGCACTCATAGCGCCATCTCACCAATCTTGGCAAACGAATAAGCTTTGATAATATATATATATATATATATATATATATATATATATATATATATATATATATATATATATATATATATATATATATATACAGGGTGATTATAATTAAAGTTTAAGTTTCAAAACGCTATAAAAAAAAGAACCACTGATGAGAATGACGTCAAATTTGAACGGCATGTTATTGAAGAAGGCGGAAAGCGTATGGCAGAAGAAAAAATTTAGTTTAAAATTTTAGCAACAGATGGCACTGTAAGCAGCAGAATCACGACGAGAAATGAGAAATGGTTCGTAAAACAACGGCTAAGGTGTAAGTTACACATTAAAACGCATTGACAAATTAGAATTGTTGAGTAATTTTATCTACATGACTGTAAATATCACATAGAAAGGGACAAATCGGTTTCAAGAGTTTTGAGGCGACATACCGCATAAGAACCATTCATCAAAGAAGTTCCGAAATGTCGCGAGACTGGCGCAAAACATGTTCAATATGGTGTCCACCGTTGTGTGCAACAAGTTGAAATCGACAAACAGCATGTTCCACAACGGATCGCAGTGTCTCCGGGGTGATGTTCAGAATGTGTTGCGAAATACGTGCCTTTAATTCCGCACATCTTTGAGATTAACACAACATCTTTGAGATAACCCCAGAGCCAGAAGTCACACGGAGTAAGATCAGGTGATCGGGACGGCCAGGCTGTAGGGAAATGACGGCTGATAATTCGAGCATTTCCGAAATGGCGCCTCAGCAGCTGCTTCACGGGATGTGCAATGTGCGGAGGAGCACCATCTTGCATAAAAATGATTTCATCCACACATCCACGCTGTTGCAGAGCTGGAATGACGTGGTTGCGCAAAAGAGACGCATAGCGCTGACCAGTGACGGTAGCGGTAACAGGACCGGAAGCACCCGCCTGCTCGAAAAAATATGGCTGTAGGATGAATGATGCCGTAAAGCCGCACCACGCCGTGACCTTTTCAGGATGAAGTGGTACGGGGTGCGTTGCCCGTGGATTTTCTGTTGCCCATATTCGACAATTCTGGGTATTGACGTACCCTGTCAGATGGAAATGGGCTTCATCTGTCCACAAAATTTTCCACGGCATTCATTATCCACTTCCATACGACCAAGAAATTCTAACGCAAACGTCTCCCTTGCTGGCAGGTCAGACGGAAGCAACTTCTGCACATGGCCAATTTTGTACGGATAGCATTGCAGGATGTTTCGTACAATTTTCAGCACCGTGCTCGTAGGCCAGTCCAATGTTCAGGCTATTCCTCGTGCACTGCACGGTTGCACACCACCGGCCGACCCCTCCTGTAATGCTGTGGCCACTTCTTCAACTACCGTCGAATGCACTCGTTTTCTCCCTCTACCAGATTGCACATCAAACAAACCTGTCGTTTCGAATTTTTGCATCATTTTCTTCAGACCCACGACACTCATTGGACCTACGCCTTCTTTTATACCCTTCAGTGTCCTGAACTTTTGCAGAGCTACTCTTGCACAATCATCGTTCTTGTAATACAGCTTTACCAGCAGAGCGCGGTCCTGCAGTGAGACACCCATGGCGAACGTCTGAGACGCGAAATGAGGAACAGCCGTGTACCTGGCGGTTTTATAACACTGAAATGTGTCGTGCGCATGACAGGTATTTTAATTTACATCTTCTGCCGCTTACAGTGCCATCTGTTGCTAACTTTTGAAACTAAATTTTTTCTTCTGCCATACGCTTTCCGCCTTCTACAATAACATGCCGTTCAAATTTGACGTCATTCTCATCAGTGGTTCTTTTTTTTAGCGTTTTGAAACTTAAACTTTAATTATAATGACCCTGTATATTTACACTATATGCAAATATCTATATAATACATACAGGGTGTCCATAATTAAAGTCCCACTTTCAAAATGCTGCAAAAAAAAGAACCACTGGTCAGAATGACTTCAAATTTGAACTGAATATACTGGAAGAAGGGGGAAACGATTTGGCATAATAAAAAAAGCCCCTTACAGCGCCATCTAATGATACATTTTGGAACTTTTTTATGCCAAATCGTTTCCCCCTTCTTCCAGTATATTCAGTTAAAATTTGAAGTCATTCTGACCAGTGGTTCTTTTTTTTGCAGCCTTTTGAAATTGGGACTTTAATTATGGACACCCTGTATATACATTTGTATAAATACATACATACCTAAACACATTTATGATTAGGTATATAAGCGTGTATACAGATATATTTATGTATATTTGCAGGTATATCCTTCTTTTTTCCAATATATATATATACAGTAGAGCCCCGATTATCCGCGGAATTGGGTGTCAAGGGTACCGCGGATAACAAAAATCGCGGATAACCCGAAAATGTCTAAAAATGAGTTGCAAACACGAAAAAAACATATTTGAACATAAAAACTATGTTTTATTGTACAAAAACATAACAAAACTTTCAAAATACTTACATATGTACAGTACAGCAGACACATTTGCTCTATGTCTAAATCACTAATATAAAGAACGGTAAACAAAAACAATATATACATACTGTATGTACAAAAAGTGTTCAGTTACACCTTTTTAAAAAAATCAGTCACTCTTTTTTGCTTCTTACTTTGAAAACACCTTTTCTTTATTCTAAATTGTACTTTTCTTAACATGATTTTTTCTGCCAAATGTGCATTGTCGTCTTGTTACTCTAAATATTGAAGCAATCCGTCTACGTGCTGGAAAGCAGTTTCGTGTGTCATCCGCGTAGGCGCCTCGTCTTCACTTTTATTTTGTGCTTCATTCTCGTTCACTCCCATTGCTTTGTTCGTTATCTCTATGTCAGTCAGTCGTTCAAACCCCGACTCACTTGCGTCGCATTCCAGCCACTCTTCTATGTTCTCTTCGTCGACATTCTCACCTTCGACGTTCATTTTCGACATTCGCACTGCAGCGTCTGTTACGTAAAGTTTGTCGTAACGTCTCCACCCATTTGTCTATGTACGCCCTCTAGCTGCAAGAATGCATCAGAACGAACTTTGTACCTGTCTAGCACGGAGCTCCTGCAACAAGCGGAGTTTACTATGGCAAACAATGCCTCGCTATTAAATTTATGTTATATTATTTACAGTCCACTGTGTTTATTTTCTTAAACATCGTACAACTCCGTACACATCGTACACATCGTACACCTCCGTACAGGGTCTATTGTATTTCCCTTGTAAGTTGGCTTGGATTAAAAATTAAAATTGGTTTTTTTGAGGTTTGTAATTAAATTTTTTTTTCGCTGAACTCGCACTCGCGGATAATCAGCACCGCGGATAATCCGCTCGCGGATAATCGGGGCTCTACTGTATATATATATATATATATAAAGTAACAGTTGAGAATATCGTGGAGTCCGTCGGCATCACGTGACATCACGTTTCCGGAGATCACTCATCCAGAGAAAACATGGCCTACTGCGATTTTGGCGGCCATTTTGGTTGAAAATCAGTGTTTTTTTTTCTCATGAAAGTACATAAATGTTATATATTTGGAAAGAGCTTTAAAAGCTGATAATTTTTTCTGCATACACTTAATCTGTTACTTCGATAGTTTTAGAGTTATTTGGATTCTAATCTTGAGATCATCTGTGTTGTATTTGAAAATGGTTATGATATTAAACAAAATTTTGTTCGATGAAATAGCAGTAGAGCGTGGCATCACTTGATGGTGCCTAAAAACTCTTTTTAAAAATTGTATTACAAAAGTTTTAATTACTATTGACTTTAGACCCCTCATAAATGGATAAATGGTTAAAAACTTTGCTCGCAAAGAAGAATATTCTGACGAAGCATCTACTTGAGGCGCTCAACAAGAAAACTGTATTAACCCTACAACGTGTAAAAAAACATTAAGCCATAAAATTGGAAACTATCAAGCAGATTTATTAGAATTAAGGTAGTCAACCATGAATCTCGTCCTACGTGTGTAATATGTTACGAAATGCTTTCTAATGGTTGTATGAACAAGGCATTAAAGAAAAAACATCCAGACCATGAACACAAACCACTGCAACTTTTTCAACAACGTTTAAAAACATGCAATACTCAAGTTAGTCACCTAGAAAAGAATTGTTACACTTAGTGACAAATGTTTAAAGGCCTCTCTTACTTAATAGCGAAAGATAAAAAGGCCACACACAATTGGCGAAACACTTCTGGAGCGGTAGATTGTCAATTAATGGTTGTACTTCTAGTTTCAAAACATCTTTGTCAATATTCCAAATGATGCCAAGCACCTTCAAAGGATTTTCACTACTATTTTCGAAATGTTTCCTTAAAGAATCAGTTTGCTCCGACATTGATATCAATTCTTTCGAATTAGTTTTAAGTTTTCTGAGATTCATCCCTGCATCCCCTAAAATCTGTATTGCATCTGAAGACAAATTGTAAACTTTGGAAACTTGATTTGATCCATGCAAAAGGTCATCTACATATAATGATGAATTTAGCATACGATATTCTCAATTTCATATTTGCGGATATGACACTTAATAGTGGCTGCCAATAACATGTTCGGAACACGAGTTATTCTCCGAATTTGCCATCAATCAGCCGTATCATCACTAAATCAAAGGAAATTTCACGTATTCTCTATCTTCCTCCGCTATACCAATACTCAATGTCTCCGCAGAATGCAACAGCATTTTCACGAAAGTTTAGCAAAATATCTAAAATGTTTGGGCTAAGATTTGGTCTGGCCATTAAACAGTGATTTAGCGATTGACAAACTTTAGATCTCGATGAAGCATCGTATACAAACCTTACTCTGCTGGTCGATCTTATAACCGGTCTGTGGGGATTGTAGTCAGGGCCCGATTTAGAAAATTCTTGAACAACTCGGGATGGGGGGACCTCCTAACACTTATGTGGCCGTAAAATTTCCAAAATTGACACCGAAAAAAAAAATTAGGAATCATTATGAAACTACCATTTTATATAGAATTGGCTATTTGAAGCGTACAATGTACAACATTATTAAATAACAAAAAGCAATACAGCTTATTAACTTCATCATTAAAATGCAACCGGAAAAACTTATTAATCCCTTATATACACTATAACATACATATGATGAACTATACATATGATGAAACAATCAATAGCAGTCAAACCTTTAATAATGTTAATCAATAATCCTTTAACCTCATAATTCACTTTTCACAAAATTTGAAAATAAATAAAATCAAGCGCACTTACCTTTTATGTAAATTTGATTAATAGACAAAACTAATCATTAAAAACTGCTTTATTTTATGTTTAATAGTAATCATTTAAAAAAAAATTATATACACACACACTATATCCGTTACACACCCCTTAGCTTCTAAACGGTGACAGCTTAGGCCATAAAGTGGGTGTCTAGGTATAGTAAAAAGGCTATGCGATACTCCATGAGACAACTTACAACGCCATCTATCGGCAAATTTTGGAATGAGCATTTTTGTCTCAAAAACGGTACGAGATACCGGAAAAAAAGTCAGTCACAAAGTTGATCTGCATCATCGATTTAGTAAGAAAAGACACCTTGCGCACATTAATACTCAAAACGGAATGTAAAGAATGAACCTTTGTTTGGTCGTGATTTTCAACTCTATGGCGTCGTGAATGCGAGTTTTACTGAATGTCTTTACAAACTATGACCATGTCGGGTATAAAAATCACACGGATTTCGTGTGTTATACAAATAAGGATGGAACGTCATACCCGTTCACTAGAGACTAGTGTAGTATAAAAAGGATGTTTTTGCTGGGTTCTACGTTAAAGCTGAGGGTTATGGCAAAATTGGGCATTACAGAGTATTGCGAGATGTCGTTAATTTACGGTCAACGTGGGCGTAAGGCAAAAGCAGCTGCGAGGCTGTATCGTGAACGTTTTCCTGAAGGCCCGCATCCTACACGGCAGACCATCGTAAAAGTTGTAGAACGTTTAAGGGTTGATTTATACAGGCACGTAAAGGGAACGTAACGGGAACGAGCCGAGCCCGGGCGCCGGATGCATGTGTTTATACAGAGACGGGAGTAGAAAGTGGCGGGAACGTGTTTCATTAGTTGTGAAAGATTTGTAACGTCATGGCGCGGTTTCATTTTTCAGTTAAAGATTTAGCCATTATCACACTTTTGTTAGAGGAGAGCCAGGGCCGTGCTTAGGGGTGGACAAACTGGGTAACCGCCCAGGGCCACCCTTTTTATTTCTCATAGCAACACTTTTCTAAATGTTACGGGTTTTTAAAGAAATCCCTCATTTTTCGCGGTTTTTATAATTCAACTTATAAAAATATATATGTTGGATTTTTTTCTAAAGAATCGCAGAAAGAATCTTAATTGACAAACTACCCTTTTGGTTCAAAAAATTTCTCGGTTAAAAAAACATGATTTATCTTCAATTCAGTTATAGTAAACCCTTGATTATCAATCCTTTTTTTCAATATCAGTTTCTACTTTCTGTCAGTCACTACATACAGTCATTTGAAGAATTATAACCGTTTTGTCGGACTTTGTTCGTTTTCACGGAACAGTTACAAACTGAGATAAACGTGAACATATCCTTGTGAAGGAATACTAATACCATTTGGTCAAATGTTTGCTCTATTCAAAGCAAACAATAGACAAGACATTTCTCCAGGGAGTGTAAGACAAATAAGTAAATGCACTCCAAACAGGGCCGCCCAGAGACTTTACGGGGCGTGGGGCAAACTTCTGTTGGGGGCCCCAAGAAATCTGATTAATCGAATAATTTTTTTTTTTTTTTGGGGGGGGGGACCCTTTTTTCAGGAGATTATTTTGAATTTTCAAGTACGGTACAAGTTTCAGAATTTTCTTTAGGAGGAAATTTAATAAATATTTTTTTAAAATTTTTTGGGGCCCCTCCGGCAGTTGGGGGCCTGGGGAAAAGTGCCCCAGTTGCCCCCCCTCTGGGCGGCCCTGGCTCCAAACCTGTTGGGAAGAAAGGGGTTTGAAGGCTGAAGGAGTGAGGTAAACAAAAAATGGCTTTTACTTGTTTTCTCTATCATTATAATGGATTTTATTTTCCACTTTTCCCACAAGAATTGAAAATATTACAAAGCAGGTACAATCAGAATGCTTTGAATACGGATTGTACGCCTGTCCTCCTTGGCACTTATTTCTAATGAAAATGATCTCTCATCATCTTTGGACTTTTCACTTTTAATATACAATTTTGCTGCTCAGCAAGCAAGAAAAAGTGCTTTATAACTAACAAATCCATACATGTAAGTATTTGTTTTTAACAATTTACACTTTCTAAATCGTGAAAATAATTTTTCCATTGTTTCATTATTCGTACAAATTGATAAATTTTATATTTTAGTGGACCAATTGAAATTTCAAGTATAATTTTCTCCTATTGCCTTCCGAATTGTGATTTTGAACTTTGGATTCGTGTATTTTGATGGGCCAAATCGTACAAAACCTCTCACCAGCTCAATGAGTTTTCATCATCCATATTAAATATCAAACATAAATAACAGTATGTAAATTATATCTTGAATAGCCACTTTTTACTTTCTGCCATGAACGAGAGACGGCCGAGCAGTGAACGACTTCGCTTCGAATCGTTGGCGCCGATTCTCGGCCGGGAATCTGCCGAGAATCGGACGTGTCACGGCGCAGTATAAACAGTTCCATTGAAAAACAGGGAGGAAATGATTGCGACGACTCGTCGCGCGCTCGGGTCGTTCCCGTTACGTTCCCTTCTCGTGCCTGTATAGACGGGCTGCGTGACCAGCCGACCTCGTAATATAGGACGCAAAATGTAACCGGAGGATGTGTAAGCAGACGCTGTCGCCCATTCTCAAAGCAACACAAAAATGATCAATGATAATTGTGGTCTCTCAAAAAGCCGCGTTTGGAAAATCCTCAATGATTTATGTACTCATCCATACCAATCCACACTCGTGAAGGGATTGCTGCCAAGAGCAGAACGTTCATACCTGGTCAATGGAAAATCCGAGATATGCTTTCGAAATTCAACATCAAGTACGCTGATCCGTAAATGTTTGGTGCGGAATTTTTCATGACAGGCGCAGTGAACCAGTATTTTACGAGGGAACGTTAACGAGACAACGGTACTTGGAGCTTCTGCAGAAAGTAATAACCGACTTTGTTGAGAATCTACCGTTGCACCAACTAAGAAATGTATGGTTCCAACATGACGGCGCACCTTCGCAGAAGACATCAAACGTTAAGCAGTACCTAATGGAGACATTCGAGAATCAAGTCATCGGGTATGGTGGTTTCGTAGAACTCACCCGACTTGACACTCTTGGACTTCTTATGGGGACACATAAAAGGGCACGTATATGCGACTCCTCTGCCAACATTGCAGGATGTTCGTCGACGACGCATTACTGATGCTTGTGCCTCCGTAACACCTGCCACGTTGCACAATGTGCAGCGAGAAATCCAGTCCAGAGTGCAAATGGAGAGCATTTTAAGCAACATAAATAAATGATCCTGAAGATAGGAAAGTGTCTCATTTTCTTTCTTCCACTCTTTATGGTATGACAATTTTCGAAATCGTGACCAAACAAATGTTCATTTTCTACATTCTGTTTTAAGTATTAATGTGGGCAAGGTGTCTTTTATTACTAAATCGATGATGATGAGAAACGTTGTAATTGACTTTTTTCAAGTACACTGGTGTAAGAAATTAAGAGAATTTGAAGACTTGGTCAATTATCTCTAGAACTACTGTACCGATTTTAATGAAATTTGATATGTACATACATTGATACAATGCAAAACAAATAACCATTCAATAATTGTAATACACACGCATGATCGTGTGTAACACTCGTTGGATTCGGAAGGTCTGAAACAGCGGTTGAAGAATAAACAAAAAAATGGGTTAATAGATGGGTTAATAGGGGTTATGGTCCCCTCTTACAGATATAGAGGTCTCGCAGCAGAATTTCATACTTGAAATAAGGCAGTTTATCATTTCCTGTGGCAATTGGTCCTACTCGTTCAGCAACGCTGTTTTCAGTTCCTGGAAGGTTCTCGGAGGGGGGTTGCGAGTTGCAATTGCCCTCCCCAGAGCGTCCCAGACATGCTCTATAGGGTTAAGGTCTGGAGATCTGACTGGTCAATCCATCCTACGAATATCCTCACTCTCTAGAAATTCGTCGACCAGAAGAGCTGTATGTGGCCTCGCGTTATCGTCCATTAAAATGAACTCAGTGCCAACTGCACCCCTGAAAAGGCGAACATAGGGCTCCAATACCTCATCCCTATAACTCACACCAGTCACAGTGCCTCTTTCAAAGACATGGAGAGGTGTGCGGCCATCCAACATGATGCCTGCCCAGACCATTAAACCTCCTCCGCCATAATGGTCGATTTCGCGGATATTGGAGGGTAGGTAGCTGGTCCCTGGTTCTCTCCATATGAACGTACGGCGGGAATCGGTGTTTAGGTTGAACCGGGACTCATCAGTGAAGAGAACGGTCGCCCATTGATCCATACTCCAATCTCTATGCTCTCTGCACCATGATAAACGGATTATCCTGTTCGTAGAAGTAAGCGGGACGTAAACAGCAGGTCTTCTTGCAAACAACCCTCTCTCATGAAGTCTTTTGGAATCAGTCACCCTTGATACACGGGTTCCTGTGGCTGCATACAAGTCACGAGAGAGCTGAGAAGCTGTAGCACTCCTGTTACGCCTCGCTTTAATCGACAAATGGTGATCTTCTCTGGCCGTCGTGGCTCTTGTACGACCTTGCCAAGGCTTTCTCTCGATGGATCCGGTATCCTGGAACTGTTTCCATAAGTTACACACGACGCAGGGCGTTAAATTGAACTCTCTACAAATTTGGACCTGAGATTGGCCTGCTTCTAGCCTCCCCACAATTCGCCACCTCATTCCATCATCTAAACATTGGTGGTTACTCATTTTTACTGTTACAATTTTAAATTAGCCGATTGCTGCAAAATAACACCATCTATTAACCCATTTTTTTTGTTTATTCTGCAACCGCTGTTTCATACCTTCCGACTCCAACGAGTATTACGCACGATCATGCGTGTGTATTACAATTATTGAATGGTTATTTGTTTTGTATTGTATCAATGTATGTACATATCAAATTTCATTAAAATCGGTGCAGTAGTTCTAGAGATAATCGACCAAGTCTGCAAATTCTCTTAATTTCTTATACCAGTGTAATTGAGTCATGCATGGATAATGTTTATGTATGGACATGTGCTGTTTGTATTCATTTAAAATGTTTCGAATATTTCTTTATTGAGTATATAAATGCCTTATGTAAATATATAATATTTATATTATGTATGTTAAAGTATTATGATTTGTAAATATTTGTGATGTATTGTATGAATATTTCCTACGGTAATACGAAGGAGAGATATGAGATGTATATATTGCGTGTAAATGTTTAGGTGTCAAGGTATATACTGTGTGAATTAATCAAATTCTAAACGGTAATAATGCAGGATTATAAGTAATAAATAATGATGTACTTCAATAGCGAATGTACGCAATTGAAATTTTATTATGTCTATGATTTAGATATATTGTGTTTATCATTAATTGGATACTTTGAAAATTCCAGTCTGTCATGGCATAAGATGTTTTATTGTTGAAAATTCAATTAATGAATGTGACAGCCAAATGGATAATTTCCTAAATGGAATTTAGTTAGGCCATCAATTATGTGTAAGCAATTCGAAATGAATAAAAGGGACAAGCGGCGAGGAAAAAAACTGTTTTGGATCTGTGGCTTGAACGGAGAAATGATCGAGCAACCTTTTGAAGTAGGAGGGCATAATTCAGAAATTCCGGCCACCACTGGGTGATGGTTAATATTTAAACATCAAAATATTAATGCGACACAAATTTTTAATTCAAACAAAATAATTTGAAAATTTATAATGCAGTATTTGACATTGCAAATCTGCGGCCAACTCATTGTAATAAGGCGCATAAGTTCAATTCCCAATTCTCAGGCATTGGTCCAAGTAAGGGTCAGTGGGGCTTGATCGGTACTTTGATTTCAAGTATTTCATATTAGGAAACAAAGATTCACAACCATAAATTATTGGTATTAAATTCTTCCAATAAGGAATCAAAATATTTAACAAACTAATAGGTGGTAGCATTTCCATCGCAATAATTTTCTAATTTTAAATTTGGGAAATGTGATAAATGTTCTTTCTTAATATGTGATTTCCAGAGCGACAATTTATCTGTTAGTTCATTTATCGTACTTTTCATTGAAGCAAGTCGAGAACGACGCTGTCGAGAGATCAGGCTGCCCAGTTTTTAATTTTCTTACAAAAATTATTCATTACAAGTACGAGAGTTTGTTGTTCAAATATCTAAAATTTTTCGAAATTTGAACGGCGGGCACCTTAAAATTGTTTGCCGACCCCTGTTATAGAGCGTTGGAAATTAGTTATTGGGGTTAAGTAGGCTTGCTGCTTCCCTGCTAGTTAGTTAGTGGCCGGGTGGATGCTCTGGTACTGTTGGAGGGAATGGTCGTTGTATTGGATGATTGGATGATGAAGTTGGTCTAGCTGGTTGTTTAGGTTGAGGACAAGACCGGGTTCCAGTCTTAACATGAGGTTCCTGAGCTAGGGGGACTGCTGTCGATTCAGATTTCAACGCAAAACCGAAACGTATTTGTATACTTGCCAAAAGTGGCTCTTGGTGCACAGATTCGACCAAAGAGTGTCCTATTTCTTTTGCTACAGGCTTAATGAAACCAACATGTTTTCCTTGTAGGCTTGTTTGCTTCCCTGCTAGTTAGTTAGTGGCCGGGTGGATGCTCTGGTACTGTTGGAGGGAATGGTCGTTGTATTGGATGATTGGATGATGAAGTTGGTCTAGCTGGCTGTTTAGGTTGAGGACAGGACCGGGTTCCGGTCTTAACATGAGGTTCCTGAGCTACGGGGACTGCTGTCGATTCAGATTTGAACGCAAAACCGAAAGGTATTTGTATTCTTGCCCAAAGTGGCTCTTGGTGCACAAATTCGACCAAAGAGTGTCCTATTTCTTTTGCTAGAGGCTTAATGAAACAAACGTGTTTTCCTATCATGCTTGGAACTCCATCAGACGTTACGGATACGATCTTCTTTAGGTCAACATTCAATTCAGTGAACTCTTTCTTAAGGGAACGGTGGACATTAAAATTTACTTTTTATACTTTTCATCATAGAGATTCGAAATTTTGTACATATACACATTTCACTATAAATAAATAGAATACCTTAAAAGAAATTTCCAATCTCATTATAATTTTAAGATTTTTTAAAAAAATTTAAATTTATAAACAAAATTTTTAAATGCTTCTTAATTTTTGAGACATTTCCTTGATTTTGTATTTTAATCTCCTTAAACTGTATAACATACAAATCTGCGTATCAATTATTTAATCTCTTGAATAGTTTATTTTTGAGAGATGTTTTTCTGAATTCCGTCCCGATTTTCATCAAAATTTTGCCTTTTAAAAAGTTATAAATCAAATTTAACTACCTTAATGAAGTCGAATTGTAAAATGCATACACAATTTTTTTCTAAACAGCATCAGGATTCTTCCTTATCAATTTCATGAATTTTGAACAAGAGATAAGTAGCATGGAGCATTTGAAAAATCTGTTTTGAGAAAAAAAGATTTAAAATTTATTACTACACTTACCCATTATAAATTACATTGTAGAAGCTTCATAAATGATTTTTTACTTGAAAAAAGTTATATTGGTACTAATAATCTACACAAATATATATATTTTTTTCAATGACACATTCAGTATTACAATGACGATATTTGCTCAAATAAAGGTCCACCGTTCCAAGTAGTTCATCCTCTTTATGTCATCAATGGAATCAATTTCTCCATCATCATATTTCCAGAAGTGTATCTGACAATAACTGCAAGTAGGGCAAGTCCGGTGGCATCTGTGCTCTCGTCCAAAGATCTGGAATATATTTCTGCACTTTTTAAATAGGACGAAAGTGGATCGGAAACATCTTTGACAAGATTTTATCTTTTACCGTATTCCTACTTAACGGCAATTCTTAGATACGTTTAATTATTGAGTCCTTATTTTCAAAATTGTCAAATAGGCTGTCCGAGCACACTACAAGTTACGAGAGAGCTGAGAAGCTGTAGCACTCCTGTTACGCATCGCTATATACGACAAATGGCGATCTTCTCTGGCCATCGTGGCTCTTGGACGACCTTGCCCAGGCTTTCTCTCGATGGATCCGGTATCCTGGAACTGTTTCCATAAGTTACACATGACGCTGGGCGTTAAATTGAACTCTCTACAAATTTGGACTTGAGATTGGCCTGCTTCTAGCCTCCCCACAATTCGCCACCTCATTCCATCATCTACACGTTGGTGGTTACTCATTTTTACTGTTATAATTTGAAATTAACCGATTGCTGCAAAATAACAGCAAGAAATTCGCCGAGGTGTGCTAGCGAACGAAATGCGTCTTAACTTACGCGCGCTTATAAAGCCTGTTTCTCTACTGGCTCCGCCTACACACACGTGTACGCTTACGTGTTTGACGTACAAGATTTGCATTTTTGTCTAGAAGCAGTGGTTTTACATTCAGTTCAGTTCTTTTCATGAAATTCGATAAAATATGCAAATTCTCTTAATTTATTTCACCAGTGTAAATATTGCCGACCTGCAATCACGTGGGTGTTCTGCGAGGCAAATGCTTCTTTCTAGATGGTGGGAAGGCCCTTTGTGGTGACGAGAAAGTCCTGAGAACTGGCCCATTGGTGAAAAACTCTGTTCGACTGAAGAAGTAGAGCTGGGGAGGGAAAAAACGAAAATAGTGAACATTGATCATGCCTTGGCATCGAAACAATTCTTCCAATTATGATAAAATGATAAGAGTATTTTGCATGGATATTTAGATTTGTGAATAACTGTAATGGTGGTCACGTAAAAATAAAAACTCTGAATTTCTCAGTCTGAAATTGAAAATTCTGAAAATAAAAAAATATTCGTTTAGTTCAAAGTTATTATCTGTCCGATACTAAATCCTCAAATTTTATTGAAACTCTCATAGAGGATGAAAGCATTCTGAGAGTAAAAACGAGAATACTTCACCGAGGTGATGATAAATCTTTTTTGTATCCAATACTATTACCAGAAAATTGTGAATTCACCAAGCTATTAATCAGAAATGTCCACAATAAAAACTGTCATGCGGGTATCCAAATGATTCAATGCCTGTTAAGAGAAAGGGTTTGGATAATAAGGGCTAGAAAAGCTATTAAAAATGCCCTCTCTGACTGTATTGCTTGGAAGCAATTTAAATTTTAGGCTATGTCAAGAGAACCGACACCAGACCGAGGTACAGCTTGTGCGCCTTTCGAAATTGTAGGAATTGATTTGGCTGGACCTATGATTTTAAAAAATGAAGGAAAGGTGTTCACTTGCGCCGTGCCATTCACATAGAACTTGTGAATTCTCTATCTTCAGACGCTTTTCTTCTGGCACTCCGACGGTTTATTGCTAGACGCGGACGGCCTAGAACAATGTATAGCAATAACGGGACTAATTTTCGGGTTGCATCTAATGATCTTTCAAAAATGAATTGGGCTAAAATATTAAAAGAAACCAGAACTGATAAAATACTTTGAAAATGTATTCCTCCTACCGCGGCTTCGTGGGGGAGGTTGATTCGCACGGTAAAAGAACCGTTAAAGCGCATTTTGGGTAAATCGGTATTATCTTATGAAGAAGTCTATACTGTAATTTGGGATTGGGAATCCATGATTAATTGTAGACCTTTAACCTGTGTATCTGAAGATCCGCATGATTGGTCACCCGCCATGTTTCTTATCGAGAACCGGAGTTCCAATGTTGAGGATATTGATGAGTTAAATTCGTGATTAAGTCTCAATAAAAGAATAAAACAGAGAAGTAAATTATTAAATAATCTACGACAATGATTTAGAAAACAATATCTTAGTCAGCTGGTTCAAAAGCATAATGAAAAACGATCTCGTGAGCCCATTGTTGGAGAAATAGTATTAATGGGAGACGATAACAAAAAACGTTTATTTTGGCCCTTGGCTAAAATCATTGAGTTGATTCCAGGACGAGATGGAAAGATTCGTAGAGACCCAGCACGGAAAAGTTTTACGTCCAATACAACGTATCTTCCCATTGGAGATACAGACGAATGAAAGAAACATAACTGGGTGTAGAGGAATCGAATTCTGGCGCTGTTTGTAATATTGAAGGTGGATCAGCACCTGATAAGACAGTAATGCAACGATACACCTTCTCTGGGAGATGTGTAAGAGCTCCAAAAAGACTTGATGTTTTTAATAATGTTTGTTATGCGCTTGAGACTCAAAGGCGGGGGAGGATGTTGCGAAGTGAAGTAGCGCTATGAGCCGCTGTTCATGACGCCAGACTGACGGTTGAGTGTTTGTCTTTGTAAGAGAATGAGCTCCGACTTTGGAGCAGGACTGTTGTCAAGAATAAATGTATTTGATAACGATAATGAATAAATATATTTTGGTTTTTAAAAAGGTTTGTTGTCTTTTATTTCAAAATGCACCCCGTGAATGAACCTTTGCTTTTCCTACAACTTCTTTCATTTCCAAACTTTAAACGGGATATTTGATTGGTCTGGAAGACTGTATGCACTTCTCTGTGTGTCTTATAAATGCTGTCATCAGGCAGATTTACAACTCGTATAGAAAATTGTTTGAAAAAATTTGAAAGGATATATATATAAAAAAAATTGCTATTAAAAAGGGTAAAATAAAAAAAAAAAATTGAATTGGGAATTTTTTTTTTCTTTTAAAATGAAAATTTTAGGAGGGCCTCCATCATTTGGGCCTAATGGAAAATCAGGACCTGCATGTAGTAGGCACCTTCCATTTCACATCTCTCACTTTTTCCAACTGGAAAATCTTCAATTATGCCACTCTTTAACTGTTCATTTATAATACCCTGATATTTCTCAAATAGCCAAGGATTTCCATTTAGCTTTCTTCCCAAATTCTCAAAACGCATTTCGCAATCTGAAAATTATTTGCTACTTCAGATTTATTCACATTCCATAAAAGTTTCGTTTCCTATTGTGTTGATTATAGATATCAAGCCATTCGCTAGATTCACCAGAAAATATCTGGATTGTTAATTTTGGTAACTTTATAGCTTGAGATTCACAAGTACGAATAGAAGTACTAGAATTTATAAGATTATTTGTATTACTACCTTTCTTCAAAGCCTTGCTTATCTTATATTTTACAATTTTCTCTGAGACTTCTATTTCTTTTTCTACTTCCTTAACATCTATTAAATCTATAATGTCAGAATCTAATTTTTTTAAACCATTAGATTTTTCTATCAGTTGTTCATAAGCTTCACCTAATTCATCATTCTTTTTATCAGAAACAATATTTTGATTTTCAAAAATCAAATCTATTTTATTGATTAATTTAGTGGTTAAATTTCTTATTATTTTGCTGTTATTCTTTAATTTTTCAATATCTGACATTTGAATTTATAATAGTTAATAAATTAATCTAAAAAATCCACAATATTCTGTTTATTGAAGATAGTATCAAATGTAACAAGTTAGGCTTATCTTATTTCAATTGCTGTAATAATATCAAAATTCGTTTCTGGTTTTAAATAACATATCTAAAGGTCATATTTTCTTCATCCCGCGTTTCGGCACCAAAAAATGTAAAAATAAATCAGAATTCTTCTTCATTGAATTCACACACACACAAAGATTTTATTTTTATCATCAATTATCGGGTTAAACCTTCATACATTTTGAATAGCACCTAACTACTTCAAATACTAATACATTATTATAGAACATTAAAAATATTGCCAAACACAAAAAATAAAACTTCACAGAAACAATGCAAAATAAAAGAAAACCCGTGGCTATGGAAACCATAACGCTTGTGGTTTATCAAGTAAAGTAACAAAATTGTTTCCTCTTGGTAATTTTAAATCCTTAACAGTCGTTTCATTGTCATGGATACAACGAATATATACAATTAAAGTGGATTTCTTACTCAATGTACTGGATTCATCAATCAGCAATGGAATTTCTGATTGATGAAGAAAGGTACAATTAATAAAACTCAACGACTTTCTTAATCATATTTTTCTTCACTTGCTCATTGACGTCGTTTACAATATTAATACGAGTACATGCGTTTGTTGTGTGCAAAATTCTACCCATGTATTTTGCCCCCAACATTTAATTCTTGAAAATCGATTTGAGTTTCAAAATGGTGAAATGACCGATTTTCCTTTGCCACTTTATAAGCTGAGCGGCAAAATTTTTTTTCAGTTATCACTTTTTGACGATATGAATTTTAAAGGTTGCTTCTCGCCTTTTGACAGTCATTTGATTGCAGCTTTATGTCCAGCAGATTCCCTAGGATCAAAAATTTGCTTTCGTACAGACAAGCGATGCTGTTTGAGGTTATCACCATACAATGCCATTGAACCTCATTCTTCTCTTAAAGGGTGAAATCTTACTCCTAAAGTACCAATTTTATAAAACGGTATACATTGAAGTTTAGGATTTCTACAATTAAGACAGCCATATTTAATAAAAGTCATTTTTTAGCTCCAACAACTAGGCCTATTCCAATTAGGGTAACCAGTTTCACGACTTGCATCCGCTTTTGCTGTAACATGAATTTCTGAAATTTTTGAAGTGTAGGATTTTCACCTTTTTTTTGATGCCAAAGGTTAAAAAAAAATTCCGTTTTTTCATATTGTTAGGTTAGAGTTTAAATTTAAAACATTTTAAATGGTAAACAAATTTGTCAATTGAAACTTCATTTGTCTTTGTCAGTATCATGGCAGCAATTCTGTAGTGTTACCACTTAACATCATTGCGAATAGCTGCTGCTATCTCACTACTCACCAAGACAAATGAATTTTGAAATTTCATTTGACAAAAAGAAAATTAAGCTAAAAATTAGTTGAAGTATTTAATCTATTTAACATTCTGGGTTTTAGTATAATTTTATTGTATAAAATAGTAAAACTAGCAGTTTTAAATATAAAAGGTTCCGGAAATGCATTCCGCCACAATAAAAAAAGAAAGGTTAGAGCCATCTATATCATACATTAGCGCCCTTTACACGTACGCTCTTTCCCGCGTGAAACCACGATCCCGCGCGATTGAGTGCACGTGTAAAGGTACCGGAGAGAAAGGGAAAGCTGCTTTTGAGCGTACTCCAAGTTTTCCCGCGCGCAATCCCGTACGCTCCAAACACTCTTAAGAGCGTACGTGTAAAGGGCGCTATTAGAGCCCTTTACACGTACGCTCATTCGCGAGTGCTTGGGGCGTGCACGCAATCCCATACGCTCCAAGCACTCGCGAAAGAGCATACGTGTAAAGGGCGCTATTCACTCTGATGGGATTTGGCGTTCACCGACAAGAGACACATCGAAAGCCAGCAAACTATTTTGAACAGCATGCCACTTTATAACGAGTTTCGGGGACATGAACTGCGATGCCATGCAATGCTCAGAGAGGCACCATCTAGGAATATTATAGATTGAGGACCGTTCTCCAGGTTGGTTGGTTGGTTGAAAGCGCTACGACACAAGGGACCCACAGCTTCAAACATCCATACCAATACTGGGAATACAAGAGCCCTAACCCTCGTCCATCCCCGTTCATAGTGTTCAATGTCTAGAAAGCTCGTCGAGTCCCATGTACCATCATTTTTCTGCAGTTCTACGATCTACAAGAGGACCTACCAGGTATCAGACAGGTGCTCCAATTTTTCTGGCACTTAAGTGTATTTATAGAAATAATATAACTATGTATGGATTTATACGGATATCAATGGACATATACTTAGTTCATCCAGAAAGTAAGTACCGTTTGCGCATATCTCCCGCGCATGCGTAGTTACATACTTCAACTCGAGAACGAATTAGCCTAGCCATTTTGTTAGATTACGTTAACGTTTTAAGTCATTGTTTGCTGGTAATCATGTTTAAACCAATCGATCGACCCGCCAGCTGTGAAATAAGAGCAGTCATTAAGTTTTTAAATGCGAGAAATGTTCGACCTTAAGAAAAATCATGTGCACCGTCTTTTGGGACTGGCAAGGAATTTTGTTAGTGGACTGGATGGAACGAAGCACAACAGCTTACTGTGAGACATTGAAGTTACGGCGCGCGATACATAACAAAATGCTTGGACTACTGACTTCTGGTATTGTGTTCGTGCATGATAACGCTTGACCGCATACCGTACGCGTAACGGCGACGCTGTTTGATTCATTTCGATGGGAACAATTCTGTCACCCTCCTTATAGTCCGGACCTAGCTCTACAGACTCACGTTCAGGTCGCAGGCGGCCGAATTCTACGAAGCGGGTATGTTTCAAATTAGTGTGTGTGTGTGGCTTATTCCACCCGCTCTAGTCGTAGGCTAGACCAGGTTCATGAGGCCAAAAGTTACTATAAAATCGCTAACAAGCAAAGGGTCTCTATAAATATCCTCCTTTGCAAGCCCCAGGCAGTTTAGAATATGGCCAGGAGAGGCTTCAGCAGTATTGCACGTAGAGCAAAAATTTTCAATTAGTGCCAAGATATGACGTCTCTCAATTCGCATGGTGAATATGTCGAAAAGTAGTTTAAGGTGTGTAGATTTTTATGTAATAAAATACAAATGAAAATAAATTACTAATCTTTTTTTAATACTCAAATGGTACTTACTTTCTGGATGAGCTAAGTATATTTAGGGATACGTAACTTTCGTATTTACAAAATAAGAATAGAAGAAATAATTTACAAAAATTATTCCTTTACTACTTTTTCGCTTAAACTAGGTGATAAACGGATTTTGTAAGCGAAATTAGGTAATAATAGTAATAATTTAGTAACATAATTACTTTAACTAAGATCATCCGAGGTTTATAACTGAGAAATGTCACTCTCCTTCGGATTTGCTTTGAATTTCAACCGGGCAGTTTGTCTGTACCGGAGTCGAACCTAAAAAATCTAACTGTAAAAATCCGTCATCAAGTTTTATGGAGCAATTTAGTAGATTTAAGAACGTCTCTTGAGCACCGAAGTCAAGGGTATTTCAGCTATTTACAGTAGTTAACCAAGACTCCTGTTGATGTCATACAGATTTTAACTGCAACGAAATGCTGCTACCTTAACTTTGCGAAGGCAGCTAGCTATACAAAGCTTCTCTAGTATGTACAGCATAGTAATTAATGGCAAAAGGCAAAAACTTAAGTAACAATGTGGAGACTACTACAATGTTAGCTTTAACTAAGAATTTTGATACTTAACTATTGTAATTTCTTTTAAGTAAACGCGAAAATTGATTTTTTTTTTCGGGGGGGGGGGGGATAAGTGCGAAATTTATGTATCCTCATACATATAAGGATGGGTGACGTTCGATTCACGGCTAAAGCATGGGCCTACCAGTGTCAAGTTCTCACAGAGAAACATTGGTCGAGTGTTGGTTCGCCTATATCAAGGACCACTTATCTCACCCGTTTAGAGGTAAAAATTGTTTAATTTTCTGAAGAAAAAACTATTCGAGTTAAATAACTTTTCATTTAAGTTACAAATAAACTCAACAATAGCAAGTTAAACTTATTATGCGAAAGTAAATTTAATAGCAAACATAAAGGCCTCTGAAAATCAACGAGATTTTTGGGCTTTACTTCCTGTAAAATCTTTCCGTAACTTTGAGCAACATTAAGCCACGCAAAATATAACATTGCAGTTTTGAAACGATTAAAGATTGCCGATTTCGTGAACCACTGAGCTATATGGTGCTCCTATAGCAAACGCGAATGACATCTGGCGTCTGCTGCACCGGTTTAAAAATCGGTATTTCGTCGAATAGAATGCATCCAGTCGTAAAATTTACAACTTAATCACGGATAAGGCTTATTTCACACTTACCCGGATGTCGGTTAACCGACATCTAGTGATATGTTTTTAATGTATTGAATTTAATTTAATAAATGTAGTATGTTACTTACCATATTCGTTTTTTTCCCTGTTGGCCCAACTCTTCAAAACCATCATTTAACTCTTTAAAAACCTCGACCCAAGCACTTCTTGTTTGGATTCTATCCTTATAAGATTCTTGTGTTTTATCCCATAAGATAGGACGATCATGAACTAATGTAATCAGTACATCAAGATCAACTTCTGCCATGATTAAAAACAAAAGCAGGAAACAATCGTAGAAACTGCAAACGACATGTGCTGGCACGGTATTGTTTGTCGGTGTGAAAACTGTTCGTACACGGTTAAAAGTTGAAAAGACAGCCGGGTAAGTGTGAAACAAGCCTAACCAGGGTGTCTACTACTTTTGAGCAAGTCAATTTCATGACTTTTCATGACATTTCATGACCTTAAAAATAAAATTTCATGACCATTGAAGTACATACTAGTTTAAACGAAATTAGTCCCCCCCCCCCGGCTCGTCTTTAAACAATATTCACCTTATTATTTAAGTTCTTATCAGGAAAACCTTATTTTTAAAAAGTTGGGATTACAACCATGCAATACCTACTAGTCTTATTACTGTTATAAAAATTCCAGATATGATTGTGACTCAAACACCCATGGAATTTATTGATGCAATGTAAAACACCTTGAAAGTGAATGATGCAAAAATTAATCATTCTCATACTTGTTACAGTTACTACAGAAACCCCATTAAAGTAAATAATATTTAAATAACAATTTTTCATACACTGATACAATTGTAAAATAGCTGTATCAATGTTTAATTTGAGTTAATTTTTGCTTAAATTGAGGAACTTTCCTAAATTGCTCTGAAAACATCAAGATGAAGAACAACTCAAACTGGACTAAGCCTCCCCGATATTTCACTATTTTTTAACTAAAAATAATATAAAATTTACTAAAATTACATAATATTTAATAATAATATTAAGAAATTATAAAATTCAATATTATATAATCTAAAAGTCCATGCACAATCTTGTGTAATGCATTTCAGTAAATTTATAAAACAATTCGGAGCAAAAAAATTGAAATTAAGACAGTAAATAAAAATTTAAACAATTAGAATTTTTATTCAAAAATTAAATTTTGAATAAGTATGCAGTTTTAAAAAATTTTACATTTAAAAATGTACTTTTATTTCGATGTTAAAATGCAATACAGTAAACTCCAGAATTTCGGAGGGGGGGGGATCCTGCCCGTCGAGCTCCCCCCCCCCCCCTGGGCAGAGGAATAGCGCCCTTTACACGTTCGTTCTTTTCCGCGTGAAACCACGATTCCGCGCGATTGAGTGCACGTGTGAAGGTGTCGGAGAGGAAGGGAAAGCTGCTTTGGAGCGTACTCCAAATTTTCCCGCGCGCAATCCCGTACGCTCCAAACATTCCAACAGCGTACGTGTAAAGGGCGCTAAACGTACGCTCTTTTGCGAGTGCTTGGAGCGTGAGCGCAATCCCATACGCTCCAAGCACTCGCGGAAGAACGTACGTGTAAAGGGCGCTAATATCTCCGGTGGAAGAGAGCTTCATAATTGAATGCATCGCCCGTTACGTCATTGGCGGGAGAAAGCTTCGCCTTCGCCCGTTACATAACGTATACTCGACGGGAAATCTGCATATATCGGACATAGCCTGTTACGTGGGGAGAGAGAATACCTCGAGCGCAAATAATGACAAGAAGCCAAAATCTAAACGGTAATACTCGAGTTCACTGAAAGAAAAACCGATCTGAACTAAACTTCTCTATTCAGGATCGACGTAAAAATTGAAGCTCTATTCTTATTTTTTTTAAAAAATGTGTTTTTCCGCTGTCCAACTTCTCTCTCTTGTTAGCATTGTGCACCACTTGTTCGTGTTAATTTTAATGCTTTACCATATGTCTACTTCCGCTGTGTGTTTTTTATCTCCTCGTATTTTCGTCGCCCGAGGAGTAGCCCCACATGACGACGTATATTCTCCTTTCTGTGAAGGGGAGAAAGAGCGTTCGTTCCCGCAGTGGGGAAGAATACAATGCATTTTCCCGCGGGAACTCTGTTATCTCTCTTCCGATGCGGCGTCACAAAGTAGGCAAAAATTGATCTTAGTGTTTTTGTACCAGTTAGCAGCATATTTTCTATTCTACATTATATCGATAAAAAAATTTTTTAATTGAAAAAATTCGTGACCTTTTCTTTCAATTTCGTTACTTTTCATGACTTTTCGTGACCGTTTTCCCATTTCGTGACTTTTCATGTTAGTAGACACCCTGCTAACGCATGACTATGTGAATAGGCCCTAATGGGAACTTTAGCGTTCTTAGCACCAAAGGCCCAAATATCGTTGAAAACCAGATGTAAACAAAATTGTAAAGCAAGCGCTACCCGCGTGTATCAAAGACTGAATTCCGGTGGCTGTGTACATGAGAAGCGAGTCCCAGTTCTGAGGTGAATTAAAAGAAAAAGTCAATTTTTCATTTTATATTTTATTAATAGTGCTGTAAAAGCTAAAACTGTCAGAAAAAATATATAAAATTAGTCCACTGCTAAAGATACTGTGAACTAGATTCAGCAAAACAAAAAATACTTTATTTAATGCAGTAGTAGTACAATAACAAACATATGAAAGACAGTAAAACATAGTTTATGAAAATTTAAGTTAAAACAAACAAATGAATAAAAATGACTTTTCTGACAAAAAGGATGTGGTAGACCACGGCACTTGAGAGTTGATCTTTTTATGTGCAGAAGTAGTTTTTTTCCTCTTCTTTGAATTTTTTCATTTGTGGCAAATAGACAAATTACATCAACAGCTGATTTAACAACAAAACAAATCACTCCTGAGTAGGAATTTATAACAGAATTAATAAATTTATTGACTAGTTATAAGAAAGCTGGGCCCGATTAGGCCGTTTCTTCACAATTTGTAAAAAAAATATTTGGATCAATAGTGAAGGATAAAGCCAGGTAAAAAGATTAAAAAACAGTGGTTCCCATTTCTTGTACCCATGCTGTCAATTACGAAAATATTTCCTACTGTCCTAGCAATCAATGAGTATTTTTTTCCAGAGAATTGTTTTGAAATCTGCCACTTCTCTAAAGCACCAGAAGATGGGCAAATTATAAATGAGCACCTTATGCAGCATTTGGGGCTATGGAAGCCTGTATTTACAATAACTGCAGAGGAATCAATTTCATGTATTTGCTCAAATTACTTGTGATGGCAGAAGTCACATGTAATACTGTATCTCACAGAGTTTTTTATCTTTATTAAAAAAAATGGAATGTACACTAAAAATGTGTAATAAGCTCTTGTACCACTATAAAGATGGATCCAATCAATCACAACACATGCACAATGATTTATAACATGCAATTTTTCATTTACTTCTGTGTCACATTAATAGGATATTGAACTATGTGTTTCATCATGGAAAGCAGGCTTCTCCACAGCTTCCAACAGGAGAATTAACAACACGATTATCAAAAATCGGACAAGGCAAAATACATTTTGTTGTTCGGAAAAAAACAAACAAAGGGGGAAGTGAAGGGGAAACATTGCTTAGTGGAGAACACCTGGCCATAGTGACTGAAATGACTAAACATTCAGGTTATATAATTTGTCTACACACACAATACAAACACTACCACTTTTACAAGATATGTTGATTAATGATACAATATATATTAAGATTAACATTTAGATTTTTCAACACGTAAATTTAATAAAAAATTAACAAAACAGCATAACCACTAACTTAACACAAAAAATCTGTCAAATTGGAGAACAATGAAAATTGAGCCCGCACAAGTGGCTGACAAAAGAAAAGGCCTTCACATTCTGCAGAAACTGAGGCCAGAAAAGACGTAGAAAAAATAGTCTCAGTCGTGTACAAAAATAAGTTCTGACATTGTGCAAGCACAGCATTTCATTCTTCACATATTTTTATGATATTGTCAGCCATGTGCAAAAAGAAATAACTTAAAAATTAAAACTCTCATTCCTTGGCACAATAACTACTAATAGCAATTCACAGGGGCTGTACTCAAAATTTGGAAAAAGGGAAAGTAAAATTTGGATGACAATGAAATTGGTGTGATCATATGAATAAAAAACTTAATTTAAAATTTAACAGTTAATGTATAATTTGACAGTAAAATAAATTGCCATATATAACAAAGATTTCTAAAAAGTAGGGAAAAGCAGAAAAGAGTTTTAAAAAGTACGACCCCTGAATTTAAGAGTGCCACTTGGAACATTGACACAGTAAGGTGTTGACAGCAGAAAAATCAATGCATGTGGAAATGCACAACAACAGTTAAAAAATGCTATTTCAAAACACCAAAATCTCCAGTTTTCATAGTTACAACATACAGTACTATAAAACACGTGTACAAAAATCACTGTCATCAGAAAATAGCTCAAACATGGTGTAAAAAGCACTGTTAACTTGTTTTCCACAGAATTGAGCACTACAGTGGCTACATCCTCAAAAAAACAATGGTGAAACTGGTTTTGGAACCTTAAAAACAAACTGTGACAATGCACACTACTTTACCTATGCAGGAATCGCAATTTTTCCAAAACACTTGGAAATTCAGAAACATATCCTCTGAGTGCAATATTAAGCATAGATAGAAGACCACTCGTGTAGAGTAACAGTCAAAAATAAAGTGTTAAAAACATTAAATTACAATAACCAATCAATAACATTAAAAAATAAGTTAATACATAGCAATAAAATTAATTACAATTACTTAGAATATATAAGTATTGAAGTAATTTGAGATCATATCATTGAAGCAATTAGACAAAACTGAAAATATAATCTAACAAGCATGCAAAAACCAGTCACTTAAATAAAAAGAAAAACCTCCAAAGAGGTGATAACAAAAAAAAAAAAAAAAAAAAAAAAAAAAAAAAAAAAAAAAAAAAAAAAAGGAATGATTGCATAAAATCAAATTATTGCATAACTGAACGAGGTAGAATCTAAAAACATAAATTAAGAGGAATTCCTAAAGCTTGAAACAAATAACAAACAATAAACAACTGCCAGATACACAACCATAAATAAATGAAAGCTTAAGTCTGCTGCCATTCTATTAAGCATTCAATAAATAACACAAAACGTGGGCAAAACACTACAACTTTAAAACATCTTATTGCAAACATTCGTACGCACTTATTGCTAATAACTGTGCTAAAACAAGTATCTTTGGTGAAAGGAAAAGGTGCATTTGCTGGCATACTGGCCAATGCTTAAACAGTATTTATAAAGACCAGTGTAAAAATACAAATTTCTATTTCATGTTAAGATTAACATACGAATAAACATTGACTTCAATATATGATTGTATAGTATAGGCAAGACACAGTACAACTAAAATTACAAATACAAACCATGTCGCACAAAATTATCGCCACATCGGCTATTTAAAGGATCAGTTTATCCATTAACTTGGTCCAATTGTAGAAGTGCGATCTTCAGCAAACAAACTTCAAACAATAAACAAAACTAATTCTATCAATTTCACAACGGTAACTTGTATTCATTGCTCAGAATTAACTAGTTAAATACAACAGAGACTAAGTTTGTGTGACTTGAGATACAACTATCAGATCTTGATATAACAACACTTTTTTCACTTACAATACTTAAATATATCTGTCTGGGCAGGTAATAAGTCAAAAACACAAAATTTAATAAATTAACAGGGAAATTGGCACCCATGTTAAACATAACTCATATATATATATATATAAAACCTGGAAGTTGACAGTACAGGAGAGAAAAAAAAATGCCTGCACATTATTGGAAGAGAACAGACCTGGTGCATGTGACAGGTCACAAAGGCAAAGGTAGATGCTGTAGTCCAAGCATTTCATTAAGGCAGAAAATTCAGGCTGGCAGAGTGTTCAACAACTGTTTTCAACAAGTGGCCCCAATCTTCAAAGAGATCACAGGAAAAAGTTTTACAATGCATCTTTGGCTTAACCAGTTTCTTATTAAAAAGTTATAAATAAGTTAAAACATTGTTATAGTTTAACATAGCACAAAAATTTGTGGGAACAAGCAATGGAAGAAGCATCAATAGTAGCTGCTGACTATTATGACTAGGGCCTGTAATACCATTCATCAACTGCAAAAAAATATGGTATTTTCTTTTAAAGTAACTAGTTGAATCTCGCATCCAACATAACAATGTCTGTCAAAGTAAGAGGACACTTGTAAAAAAAGAAAAATTAGTCTCATACTGTGCCCCTCGGCTAACAAGTGACAGCTGCTATGTGGATTCCGGGGGAAAATAAAAAGAAAGAAGGAAAAAAAAAAAAGTTGGCCACCATTTGTGCAGCAGTAAGAAGAGATAACACCAACAATAAGAAGTAATCTTTATAAAAACCTCTTTCAAACAAGCTGTTAAATTCATTACATACAGAAAATGCAAGCACAAAATACGAAAAAATAATAAATAAATAAATAAAAATAAATAATTTAAAAAAAAAATGCTTTGCAAACATCCAACCCCCTGCCACATCCTTCCAATAACTTTCCCTCACATTTTCATCCTATCATTTGCAACAGCTGCCAGAGTTCCAAAAAGGCAATAATTGAGTAACATTTCAAATACAACAACTCATAAAAGTGATTTTTTTTTCACTTTAGATCCCAATGCCAGGGATCTGCATATAACGATAGATGTACAAGCGATAGTCTTTGCTGGCAAGCACCACAGAGCCGTCATCCATCAAGGCGACATCAAAGCACTGGGCATGCTTCACCTTACTTTCAGAGGCATTCACTAACTGTCCGTCTTGAGTGAATATTGTTATGTTGAAGTTGTTGTGATTGTCAGCTACTAAAATCTCACCATTCTGGTTTATACAGACACCAATTGGATAGTTGGTCAGACCCTCACCTCCAATTTGACGCAAGAAAACACCGTCATAGTTAAAAACCTTCACACAGTGAGCTCTGTTGTCACTGATGAAAATCTCCTGTTTGTCATTGACCACAACTCCGTTTGGGAACTCTAGGTGCTTAGAGCAGCCAAACTTTTGCAAGACATTTCCAAGTTGATCAAAAATTATGACTCGCATCACCTTGCATTCAACAACAATAATACGTCCTTTAATATCCACCGTCACTCCACGTGGATGCTGAAGAATGTTAGCTCCAAACTTCCGAACAAATTGTCCATACTGGTTGTAAATTTGAATTTGATGGGTTGGGCTTCTCTCGGTCACAATAATGTCCCCAGAAGTTTTGACTACGGCTACCCTATTAGGATATAATAGCTGACCATCTCGTTTGCCGCATTCTCCGAACTGAAATTTAAACCGCCCTTCTTTATCAAATATTTGAATTCTGTGATTATTAGTGTCTGCTACAATGATGTCATTTTGAGCATTCACCGCTACGCCACTTGGTTCAGTAAACTGCCCTTCCATAACTCCAAACTCTCCAAACTTACAATGATATATCATTTTTTGTCTTTTAATTTGAGATTTGAGAGGGTACATACTTGCAGAGATGAATTTAGATGTTAAATCAATAACTGGTTCTGTGTTAATATGAAATGAATCTGCTGAGCCATTTTGAAAGATATCAGCTGGACCACTTGACCACTTCTCATATGGGCTGATATCACTTAAACTGGTAGAAAAGGGCCCTAAACTGTTTGCTGAACCAAATCTCTTCGATATAATGTTCGATTCGTAAACATGTCCATTCTGATAGGTACGATCGGAATTCACCACACCATTTGGTCGAGCAATTGGCTGTGGTTTGGTGGTTGGAGCACCTTCAGAGTTATGACGAATGTAACCAAACGTGTTTCGAACACCAACCTGGATGGCCTGGTAATTGGACAAGAACTCAAGATCCATCGATTGCATGTTGACTTCTGGATTGTAAGCTATTATGGCTTGTAATTTGGAATCGAGGAGTTGTTTAAACATTAATATTTCCGAATTACTGGAATATTTCATAATGCGGTCAACAAACAGTGACATTTGCTGGACTCGTTCAACCATTTCTTGAACTTTGTTGCCAACCAAAGTTAAAGAAACCATTTTGGTATTGTACAGATCTTCAAGTTCCTTCATTAACTCTTCTTTACGCTCTTCTAATACAGAGCAATAGAAATTAAATGTGTCAGTAATTTCTGTTTGTGCTTTGTGGTACTGCATCTGTAGGCGCGTTGAAAAATGTTCAACAGATTTGGCAGCATTTCGTAGGTCATTTGTTTTGGCTTTACTTTGTTCAAGTAATTCTCCAAGGATTTCAACTTGCCTTGGACCAACTTCAGATATGTGATCATAATCATGAAGACCTTTAGGATGATCATTATTTGTGCATTCTTTACAAATGGGAGTATCACATGTCCTACAAAAAAATCTCAAAGTTTCATTCTTATGTCGTGTACAACACAGAAGTTTATCTGTCTTGAAATCGTCTTTATTTGCCTGCTCCTTCAGGTTGACGACTTGGTGTCCTTCAAAACAATGCATGTACTGATGAGCCATGACACAGTTTCCACACAAGTAGTTAGCACAATCAAAACAACGAGCAACTGCGTGCGTATCTTTAGTCTTGCACCCGGTGCAAGAGAGAGGAGAGCCTTCCAAAGATGCCGAAGTTTCAAGAACGTTACTGATGGCGTAGTCGGAGAGAAGTCCAGATATACCTTGCGGTGGAAGGGCACAATCTTGCTCGCACTTGGGACACTGGATCTTCTCAAGGTTGTCTTGGATCTTTTCTAAACAAGGCTGGCAAAAGGTATGGAGGCAAGGCAAAACTTTTGGAACAGTGTAGGTCTCCTGGCATATGCTACACTCGGTTGAGAGATTTTCAGATTGATTCTGGTCTCCGAATGACCCTAACTGAGGGGATCCAAATAATGATGAATCAGGCAAAGAAGGAGTGGGTGATGCCATTATGAGAGTTGCCTTAGTTTATGGAAGAACCAAACTGGAAAAAAAGAAAACACATCATTAGAATAATTAAAAAACAATGACATACATAAAAACTTGACTACATTAAATTCTATAGTTAATTATCTTAAATCAATAAAAACATTACACAATTTAATATACAAAACGATTGATAAAGATGCTGGGAAAAACCTTTCAGTTATTTCTAGCAGCTTATAAAACATTCCATGGTTTGAACTCATTTTCATCCCCCCCCCAAAAAAAAAGTTCTTTTAAGGATTTGAAGAAACACATTAAAAGGGCCATAAAAATAATTTTAAATGTCTTACTTCTAATATTTAGGCATTTTAAAAACATTTGTGCATTAGGATTACAGATCTTATCATTATGACCCCGAAATAAGTACTATCAGATATGCATCCTTTAATGCGGACATCTGATTCACTTATGCTATAACCCAAGAATAACTTTTTCAATATAAGCGAGAAAAACAGCACATCTGGACGAATATATACACTGCCAAGAAAAGTGTTAGTGCCAAGAAAACCTGGGATACCCGTCTAATACTTAGTAGATCTGTAGAAATACGACCTCACACAGCAGTATGTAGACATTGAACACCATAGAGTTGTCCACAAATCTATAATATTCCAAGGCGGTACACCTCTACTTAGAGCGGTAGCATGACATGTCATGAATTATAGATGCATTGCATTAACATTGCATGAATATATAGATGTTCAATAACGTTGAGATCTGGTGGACTATTTCATGTCCCAAAGCTTGGATGAGTGTTCCTCAAAATGCAATTTGCTGGCTGAGGATGTGTGTCTTGTTAGAGCCCCATCTGAAAGATGTTATGATAGCGCTCACCAGTCTGAGAAATGGTACGTAGATGAACGAGAGGTCGTGCCAGCTCAACACACCACATGCCATTATTGAGGGACCACCAACCTGTACAGTATCTTGTTGACGTGCTAGATTCAATGATTTATGGCCTGTTCTTTACATGCAGACCCTTCCATCTGCCCAAATCAGTTGGGAATCAGACTCATCAGAGCAGCTACTTGTTTTGAGTCTTCGAACAGACGGTTTATGGACACGCAAACAGTGTGTCAGTAAAGCCATGGTGCACTTTTGACCAGTCACAGGAAAGCAACAAAACAAGATAAAGATGTGAAATCTTCACCAAACAAAAGGAAAACTCTCAAAGTTTCATACCTGTTACGTGCAGTTCGACGTGGGCTCCATTTGTTGCCCTACACACATCTAAACAATAATCAAGTTCCTCTCACCCATGGTTAAGGACGTCTG
>OU015501.1:151938578-151941078 GCA_907164885.2 Dolomedes plantarius
ATTGTCGAAGATGAATGTTTTTCCCTTGGATACTTGTTTGGAATTTTTGTCCCACTTGAGGCTCCAATTTGACGTTTTTTCCCTTTCTTGTTGACGATATTACCTATCGACGATTTAGATATTACAAAACCATGACTCTCACATCGTTTTTGGATAACGGAGTATGCATATTTCTCTTCGGAAAGAGCATAAATGTAGCCTTCAAACTACTGTTTTGTTAAAAACGCCATTTTGAATAAAAACAAAACTTTCAAGCCGCAGACGATAATTTTTACTTTTAAAAACATAGTACAATTGCAATTATTTCTTTTGCAGCAAACGATTTTTTTATTACCGCTTACCAAAATCATCTAAAAAAATGTACGAACAGCCTCTGTATACACATTTATATACATATATATACACACACACACACACACACACATATATATATATATATATATATATATATATATATATATATATATATATATATATATATATACATACACATATATACATATACAGTGGAATCTCGATCGATCTTTTTCAGATCCATCGTTTTTCCGTATGTGTCGTTCATTTTATCCAGTCCCAACCATCATATTGCTATGTTTCCGCATCTATCGTTTTCCCGCATTTATTGTTCATTTCAATCGGTCCCTTGAAAAACGACAGATCGAGATCCCACTGTATATACATATATATATACACCATATATAGACACATATATACAAATTTTTATACACACATATATATACAAATTCACATACACATATATATACAAATTTATATACACATATAAATACATATACACATATATACAGTGGTACTTCGACTTACGAGTTTAATTCGTTTCATGACAAAGCTCGTAACTCGAAATACTCATATCAGTCTTCCCCATTGAAATGAATGGAAAAGGCATTAATTCGTTCCCAGCTCCCTCTAAACACCACAAAATTTTTTTTACATATTTTTAAATAAGAAAAATCTGCTTATAAAGGGCGAACATTGTATAAAAACGCAATAGAATAGAACGTACTACAAGAAACTTGTTTTATTAAGCGTAACGTACAACATTTACCACGGAGATCAGACTTGAAGACGATGCAATAGGAGGAGAAAGGCTGAACTGAAAGATTAAATTTTATTCGTTGAGTTTTGACCTTTTCGCCACGCTTTCCTCTCTCACTTTTATTACGAGCTACCCTCTTTTAGTGAACGAGTGAGACACGGAGGCTGTGGGATTGCATCGTTCACTGCGGCTAAAATGTCCAGATTCCTCTGTCTGAGAATCTGAAAAACGTTTCCTTAGAATGTGTAGAAGGGGGAGAGCTGGCGAGCCTAGCACCAATGTCATCCCATTCCCTCTGCGAGAGAGGTTGAAGGCTGTTCGGGTTTGGAGCTCGACTCAACTGCCACGGGTGATAATTCATGAGTTTTAATCTCGGTTTAAGACTGGATAGTAGTTTTAGAATAATATATATACAATTGTATAATAATTTTACATAAAGGTTGTAAATATTATATGCTTCTCCTGTTCTCATTTGAGGAGCACGTAACATGGCAATCACTGTACAAACTAGCGGTGGGATATCTGAAGCTTGCTCGCAACCTGAATTTCAGCTCGTAACTGGAAGCAAAAAATCTGCCGAGAGAATGCTCGTATCACGAAAAACACACTCGTCGAGACACCCGTAAATCGAGGTACCACTGTATATACATTTACATATATACATACACTATATATACATATATCTATATACACATATATATATATATACATATATGTATATACACATATATATAAACACATATATATATATGTATATATATACACACACACACATATATACATATATATATATATATACATATATGTATATACACACATATATACATATATGTATATACACACATATATACATATATGTATATACACACATATATACATATATGTATATACACACATATATACATATATGTATATACACACATATATACATATATGTATATACACACATATATACATATATGTATATACACACATATATACATATATGTATATACACACATATATACTTATATGTATATACACACATATATACTTATATGTATATACACACATATATACTTATATGTATACACACATATATACTTATATGTATATACACACATATATACTTATATGTATATACACACATATATACTTATATGTATATACACACATATATACTTATATGTATATACACATATATATACTTATATGTATATACACATATATACTTATATGTATATACACATATATATACTTATATGTATATACACATATATATACTTATATGTATATACACATATATATACTTATACACATACACATATATATGTGTACACACACACACACACATATATATATATATATATATATATATATATATATATATATATATATATATATATATGTGTGTGTGTACACATATATATATATTGGAATCTCGATCTTTCGTTTTCGAAGGGACCG